>VZTX01003159.1:41570-125401 GCA_013400915.1 Pardalotus punctatus
TAGGAGGCGAGCATTCTTGTCCCCCTGAGAGGAAGAGATAAAAGTTTCATTTCTGAAAACCGATGTGCCAATGGCGGATAGTGGGGAATTGGGATTCCTGCTTAACTGCATGGGAGAGTTCAGTAAAGTTTATTAATAAAACAATTAAGATAAACTCCATTTATGTATTATTTGTACTAGTATCTTGGCAACTGCTTATTTAGCATCTTGAACACATCAGGAATTTTAAAGAGAAATACTGAAATCTTCCCTCAGACTGTAAAATCTTTGACAGAAGTGGGTCTGGGAAGTAAGGAAGAGTTTTCTTTTTCTGCTTCTCCTCATTTTTCTCCCTCCACCTAAAAACAATTTTCTAATATCCTTGGCATAACTACTATAATGAAGCATAATTTATTTGATCCTTACACAGCCCCCTTAGGATTACTTCTTGCAGATAGCCAATTATAAACTCTTACATACTTTATAGCCCTCATTATGTGTGACAGAGGCACACTAATAAATAATGCAAAACCCCTTTTGTACCCAGTCTACCTTGTGAGAATACCGGGGTCTGCTGTGGAGGGAAAAAGCACATTGTAATGCATTCTTATGTCCAAATGGACTGAAAAACTTTCTAGTTTCAGCTTGCTTCCTTGGGACACTTTTTTTTCCCAGACTGGACTCCTGTGGCTTGATTCATTACCAGATAAAAATCAAGTTCTAATAGAAGTGGACCATGACATACGGAGTGTCACTGCCATGTCACTTCCTCGTGACATCCTGTCAGCTGCAGACAAGAAAGGAGGTCTGAAAGCAGAACATCCAGGTTGAATACAAATGAATGAATATTTGGTTATAGGCTTTTCATAGTAACGAAGCAGAAAGGGTCAAGGCTCAAGGAGCACATTTCACCCTGCCTGTGCTGCCTTTCTGGTGCAACTTCCAGACACTGCTAGTGCTCAGGTCAAGACACCACAGGAAAGCAAAACAGCTCTGACCATCCCTCAGCTGGCAGGATTTAAAGAGCAGAGGGAGCAACTCAGCAGAGACAAGCAGTTGAATATACACAGATAAGATCCTGGTGGATCTGCTTAATTTTTGCCTTTAATTGACATGATGTCACTTTTTAAAAGCAAAAAGCTGCAACTATAATGACTGAGAAATGTTACCAAGATCACTACAGAGAGCTGGGGGGTCCCAAAGGTTACAGCTGATTTCTGTCCCCACCAGGGACTTCTGTGCAACCACTGTGTTACTCATATTGCCTCTGGAAGCTTTCTTTTCCTTACATAAGGAAGATGGGATAATAGTTCCAAAAGGCACAGGGATTTCTTGCCTCTGCATGGTGCTTTGAGACCTTGAGAGAAGGTGTTAACACAAGATCTAAAAGTCAAAACAGCAAATAAAGAAACCCAACTCTTCCAAGGGCACAGCCCACCACAGTCCTTGCTTCTGTAGAGTGGTCACAGCTACTTTCACAGCCCATGATATGGGCTGCAGAAGCCTTAAAGTACAAATCCTGGTGCCAAAACTAAGCAATATTCAGTAAATGACACATCTCCTCGTCTGGATGGCCTCAGCTAATTACAGAGTCTGAGATTCCAGCAGACATCTGGGTCTACAGCACCTTTGATATCCCCATGGGGCTCAACACAAATGTGGAACAAGTGCATAAAATAACAGTCTGTATAATATAAATACCTTAGCTACAGTTAAGTTAAAGCCCTGCCACTGAGCCCTGTTAGATTATGCAATTTAATCAGCAGCCTTTCATAGCTGGCTGTGGGGATGGCAACGAACGAGAAACAGAGACATTTGCCTTTGCATGCAGCTACAAAGAAATTATCTGCCATTTTAACTACAGGGTTTGACTAATGCACACTGAAGCACTCACCTTCAATTAGCCATTTAACCCAGCAGATCCAGCTGTGATCTGAAGAGGCTGAGATACCGCTAAGTGTTTCTCTCACAGGAGCCATAGGGAATGGCCAGATGTGATAAGCAGGTATAATCCAAAAGGCTGACAAAGTCTGTATTTCCAGGAATGAGCAAAATCCACAGTATCTTTTCCATTTTGTACACCCCTCCACTTACCATAATCTCAGCACCTACACACCTCACTTGGGAACAACTTGCCCCTGGGAAACCATGAAAAAGTGTCATTTGAAGATACAATACTCTAACTCATGGTTTATGAATGCATCTTTTGTTTGCTTTTAAAAACTGAAATAAGCATAAATTAAATATGAGAAACTTTTTGCAGTTTGCAGGCAGAAACAGCAACTAAACTTTAAACACCTGCTATTTTTTGTTAAAATGATTGTGGAAACAGCTTTTATAGAAAACCAAATCAAGACAAGGTTTGGGAGTCTATGGTTCGGCTATTCCCACCTGAAAAACCTGTTGGCAATGTCAGGGTGATTTCAACAAGATCAACAGCAGGAACCAGAATAAGGCCATCTTCCCACCTGGCTGTTACTGAGGGATGGTTAGAAAGGCTTCCTCCTCCCTGTCTGCACCCTTCTGTTCACAACTCTCCCATCATCACTTCTTCCTCACCTGGACCAACAGGGTATTGCTACAAGCATTTACATGGCTGCTTGGGAACTGATATTGTAGAAAATGGGCATTTTTTGCTTCCTGAAGACAAGGAGCAACATAGAGGCAGCAATGAGAGTTTAGCAAGTGATAAATACTTAATCCAATTTAAGATAATGTAAAATAAAAAGATTGTGCCACTGCATTCTGCAGTAGATCACTGTGTTCCAGGTCTCCAAGTCTAACAGATCCAGCAGAGCTGCAGAAACTGGAGATGGAAATGTACAATGCATCCAGTCCCCTGCTCGCAAGGGGCAGTTTGTTCCCTGAGGTAGTCTGCTGTGCTTTGCTCCCTGAAGCACATTGCTTTAATCTGTGCTGAATGCCATGGTGTGTCCAGTCCAATTTCAAAGGTCTCCAAGCAATAAAGGTTTATGGCTTTCCTGGGGCAACTGTTCCACAGCCAAATGGATTGCTCTGGTGCAATTTCAGGGAAGAAGTTAAATGGAGACTTGTATCTGTGTCTCACCAGGAAAATACATCTGCACTTAAGAGCACTCCTAGAAGCATTTCTTTTGTGCATATATATACACACAAACACAAGGTCACTTCCAATGCTACATGACAATCTTCTGTCCCATCACATTGGCCTTTCATTTCCATTGAGGAGACAAAGACTCAGCTTGCCTCTCGCTCACCAATGCACAAACACCACACTGTGAGAACAAGCAGCACAACTAAACACCAGTGGCATGCCCAGGCACAGCAGCCTACCCTGGAGCATTACAGCTGGCCCCTGCCTTCGAGAAGTGTTCAGTGCCACTTGCTGTGGCCACGTGGAGAGCTGAGCAATGGGGCTTCTCCCTTTCTGGGGCTGGCTTCCAGGTGCTCCAGCTCACCATGTGCTGTGTGTCATTGCCTGCACTAACAGGCATGGGTGGCAACACAAGGGACACCCAACAGGACCGCTCCTCCCCACAGCAGCCTGCTCTTATGCTGGTTAATGAGCTACAAAATATGACCTTGGGATCAATATTATGTCACAGAGGAGCAGATCTTATGTTGTGCCATTTCTGAAAAGAATAGTTAGGCACTCTTACACATCCCCAGCTATGTCTTCCTGCCCCCTTCCTCCCCTTCCCCTCATGCAATTTCAGGCTAACACCAACAAGTTCAGGGAGCTACACTGGCCAAAAAAACCCCACTATTTTTTATAGGGTTATTATTCTGCTGGCATTCTCTCCAAGATGGCATACTGATGGATAACATAAGTGCCATGCAAAGGACAATCCCCTCCCAAGCACCAGTAAATAATCTTGAGCAAATTATCAAACCCTAGTCCAGGTCAGTCTGTTTGGAATCCTCCATACAACCACACAAACAAGTCGGGAGTCCAACATGGGCACATCAAGCAAACAAGAGGCATCTAAACAGAGGTCTGGCACCTGACCAAGCCCTGGAGAGGTGGGCAAAGCTGAGGGGACCTGCGCTGCTGCCCAGAGCTGAGAGTGCCTGTGTAGCAACACAGTAAATGGGGCTGAGAAAAAAGCCTTGAAGACAATTGCACACAAATGACACAAAAGAGGGAACTGAGTGCTGCAAATGTGACATTGAGGGATATTCAGAGACATACAAAATAGGAGCAGGATGAAAGCTGAAGGAGCAAAAAGTTTCAAGAAGATGAGAATAGCTTCTATATTCAAGGCAGTTAAAAGGCCACAGAGGAAAAGATTGTGACAGGAGCCATAAACTTAGATTACTTGCATCAATAAGGAAGAATAAACTGTTGTGTTATACGCAGGGGCCCTGTAGTCAAAAGGCAATGGGTGTTGGAAAGAGGTTTCTTAAGAGATAATCCCGTCTCAGTTCTCTGATATACAGCCCTGCTACCATACTTCTCACGTTTGTTCGTTACAATGATCTGCCTAACTGCCTAATAAGCATCATTCCTGTCTGTCATCGCAAAAGGAGTTCATGGCTGCAATAAAAAGCTTGGATGCAATTCAGCAATCCAAAACGTCATGGCTCTAATTTATTCATTCATTTAGTTTTCAGTGGTGCAATGACACTGGCCACAATAGTATTACATGAGGCTGGTTTAAGTATCTGGGAGAGCTCAGAGAGCGGAAAATTCAATTCCCATTGCCATGGTGAGCGATGTATGCCACTGAAGAGAGCTTAACTCCCAGGGTAAGAAGGGTGGTCTCCTTGAAATATTCCTTTTGAGCATAGCCACTGTACTCACAAAGAGCATTATCAAAACTCAGAACTCATTACTCTGACTGGAGCTGACAATTCCTCCAAATTTCATTTGTTTGGAAACTCTTTCAGCAAGCAGTAGTACTAAAAATATGCTGCTGACAATCATCAGATAGATTTACTGTATCAGGCACTAAAAAAGTCCCCTGCAAATTTGGGCAAGGGCAGTGTTTTCTAATTCCTTATGAACTGTCCCAAGATGGGCCTTCTGAGGACTCTATCATTACCTGCCACTCAACTGACATTAATTCAGCTGGTTTTGGGTATTTTCCAAAGGCAGAATGGTGTAAGAACATAAACAACTTACTTTATTGACACTTCACATCATAAAAAGGAGTTGGGCGGACAGTTTGCAACATAAAGTCCTTGCAGTAGGTACAGCTTATCTTTGCTCTGCAGAGCCATGGCAAAAGGTGTCTTTGACACTCCCTTTCTAATGCTTGCTGTGATGCACTACCTCGAAGCAGGGGAGCACCAAGCACCACCAGTGACCCAGTGCATGCCCAGAGCTTGTGGTGCAGTGAATCAGGGGCAGCTGCTTTGTACCCAGCTTTACATAACTCCTGACAGGCCTGTGAGCACAAGTCAAGGCAATGCTATTCATATAATTGTAAAAAATAACAGTGGTTTGCAAATGTTTACATGTTCAATTATATATAAGCCTTCCCCAGTGAGTACATCTGTCTCTTTTTGCTTTTCTCTGTCAGTCAAAATGCCTCTTGAATGCAGAAGTTGAATGCTGCAAATGAATATCAATGAAATTCTCCTGCCAGCAGGGCTCAGGAAAAGTGAGGACACAAAAATTTGTATTTGTATTCTCTTCTGAAGGGTTCTCTGGGCTGGAATTGCCTCAGTTTGCAGCTTGCTATTTTTAAGAAGCCATTTTGCTTTGGTGAATGCTATGCAATGATTTTTTTCCTCTAGCATTTGGAATCAGGGACACCCCTTTACCTGTTATCACGGCCTAGGACAGATCCCACAGCCACACCTCTTTCCTTGGAATGATGGTTTTACAGGCAGAGCCATGATGCTGAAGCTTTTTGATGGGAGTAGAAGGAGACAAACGTGGCATGATATTTTACTAAAAGACCGCTTTAAATCAGAAGGCAGGAGAGAGATGCCTGCAGGAACAATCTGCCTCAATAGCAATGGGAGAGAGGACATTTTGACTCAAGGTGAGTCAAAATGTTTTGTGACAGGTAAAGTGCCTTTCGTAGGGTTACTGCAGCTTAGTTTTCATAGGGGAAATAAAGCCCTTATATTTAACAGTCAATGTGACTCCTGCATTTCATGGATATTTCCATGTCTAGGGACACTGGAGAGGGGCTGACCGTGTGCAGATCCTGTGGAAGACAAGAGGGATTTCCATGTCCCCTTGTACTTGCTCAGTTTTCGCTCATCTTCCCCAGCTATTACAGGAGACATGGGAAACTGGATGGCTATGACATTCCAAGGTGAAGGTGTCCAGAGGCTGACTCAGTCCACAAATGGGGAGGTGGTATCAGCCACAGATGCTGCTGCTTGTCAGCAAGAAATGAAATGCTTAAGGCATTCCCTTAGCAGAGCCATGAAAAAGTCTCTTTTGCCCTCAGTAAAAAAAAAGAAAATCATCACAAAGTTTCTTGACTTAACTTTTCTTTTTTATTTTAAGAAAACTGATTCTACTGAGTTTCAGTGAAGGAAGATCTTAGCTGACACATTACAGGTCAGCCAATGAGACTGATTTAATACAGGTGGAAGAAGCTAGAGACAAAGGGTAGGAAAAGTCTGACATCATTATACGGTAAAATTTATTTCAGCTCCTGGGAAGAATATTGCATTCATCAGGGAGCAAATTAAATGCTTATGTCAGGAGAGAAAAATTCAAAAAGTTTATTTGTAGGTCTCCTTCCTCACCTTACCAGAAAAAGAAGAGTTAATGCTGCTGCTTGGCATCAACTTTAGTCAGGGAGATTATCATGGTCCACTTACAGATGTGGAGCACAGCAGCACCTTTCCTAAAAGGCAGCAGTCTACAGGCAGTGCCAGGATGGGATGGCATATGCTTTGTGAGCAGCTCTGCTCTCTGCCTTGTGAGACCAAAGGTAGCCATTCGACAGACAGAGAAAAATTAGGTCAAATCACTACATTAAAGCCAGGCCAGAAAAAAACAGTGCAGATGAGGAACAATAGTTGTGTGACCAATTATAGCGAATGTTGTGATGTGTGCAGGGGTTGGGTTAGATTTTCAGCTAACTCTTGGGAGAAATGCATTATTTATTGGCATTACTTTGCCAATTATTTCAATGCAATATTTATTACTGCATTAAACAATAAGCCTTAGATCTTTGTAATGGAAGAGGAAGATGCTTCCTTGGTCTCAAAGCAGAACACCAAAGCACAGCCAATTCCCGCTTGTCCTCCCCCAGAAGTTTATTAATGAATGAACTGCTCCTAACAACTCGCTCTCTTTTTCTTCCCTGCCCTCCCCCTTTCCTATCTTGAACTTCCAGCAGAGAATCGAGTCTTTGTTATCACTCAGGCCGTTGGTGAACTTTAACCCCTTCCAGCAGCCTCATGCTGCCCCATGGACCGTGTTTCAGGCCACAGGTAGGTGAAAATATCCCCCCTCCATCCTTCCAGCAGAATCAGGACCCAGGGCTGTCCTGTGCTTGTGTCTGGATATGTTTCAGGGTTCTGCAGCACAGAAATGGGCTGGGCATTTGGAGCCATTGAGATGGTATCTGACAATTTAAAGCATTACAGGGGAAGAACAGGTTTAATGGATGTTCCTTCATTTCTAGGCTCTCTCTCCACCATATGCAGCCCACACTAAATAATACACTGGAAACAATGATGTGGGAAGAAGCAGAAGAAGCCTTGGTAACACCAAGGTGTTTCATTAATGGATCTTGTTTTTTCCCTTTTAACTTCTTCAGCACATTAAAAAATTGCATCATACCATAATTTCCTTTCCTAGATGTGAAAAGTGTGGTGAGGGCTTTGTGCTACGCAACTCAATTACACTACTTACGCATCTCTGAAGCATAATTTACAGGCACATTTTTGGATACAAGGCAGAAGGATCAAAATGCAGTCTATTAGAGCTGTAAAGAGAAATAATGTGGGGCCAGTTTTTACACTGCAGTGGCTTTGAGGATTCAGTGGGAATGAGCCGGACGACAAGGACATTTTGATGTGCTTTGAATCATGCCTGCATTAAGAAAGAGATCACAATGGTTCTTTTTAACTATTGTGGAAACCAGATGCCAGTGTTTGGTTATCGAGATTTTATTTCCAGGAAGCCTGTAAATCCTCTATTTTATCAATACATCTCCATTTTATAATATGAATGACAGATGGAGTAAGAGGAAATTGCATAATAAAATGAGCAAAAGCTGATATCAGTTAGAATTTGTTCAGACACTGATGATTATCTCATGCTTTGAATAACAGACATCTGCATGCCTCTCATTAAAGCAGGAGTCTTTGAGCTACCATGCCATAGCTGCAAGTTTTCCCAAGTTTTTAAAATAAAATAACAGGTTTGACCACCAAAACCTGTGTTGTGGTATCTTAATAAAATTAAACAGCCTTGACTTTTCAGGACTCACTGGCTCCTTTGCACTAACATCAAAGTTCCACAAAAGCAAAACCCGCTGTGGGATTTACAGCATGTAAACAGTCAAACTAATCCAGAGCTTGGTGAGAGATTGACACAAAAGAATAGAAAGGTGCAAAGCACAGCTTAATTAGATCATTATATTCCACAATGACCAGCACATGGATTATGGAAATCCAGCTTTAATAATGTCCTGGATTATGCTTATTTTGGTAGAGAGCTGATATTCCCATTGAATATCAAGTTCAGAGAATAATAATAATTATTATTATTACAGGGACTAGATCCAGTAGGACCCCCTTATGCAGGGAAGCACCCATGTTTTACCTTTTCAGCACACAAAAGCACTGAGTAAAATAATTTAGCTAAAGTAAGAGCTAGTGTTTTGAGACAGGGGAGAGGGAGAAACATACCTGAACATTAGCAGAGCAATCCAGAGCAATCCAGTCCTAAATCAAATCTGCTTTGCACTGGGCCCAGGCCTAAGTTATCATGAGTTATCACAGCTGGGGTTGTGATCAGTGTCTGAGGGACAATGAGAATCGTCTTGTTTTTTCCATTTCCTGAGGGTTACAGGCTGCTGGGACTGGTCAGTCAGGCCAGCTCACAAGCTAGGTGGGTTTGCTGGGTGATTTTAAAAAGGAAGGTGTTCTTCAGAATAGCCTTAACCAAATATATGAAAATTGACAAAAACCAGATACAGTTTGAGGAGGAATGATAGGGACAAGAGCCAAAAGGATGGCTGAAATAGGAATGCTTATAAACTAGGAAATGCAGGTCTTGTGAGCTGAAGAGGAACACTGACAGAGCTCAGGAAGTGTTTGGACAATACTCTCAGGCACATGATGTGACTCTTGGGAATGGTGCTGTGCAAGGCCAGGAGTTGGACTCAGTGATCCTTATGGATCCCTTCCAACTCAGCTTATTCTGTGATCCTGTGATTCTGTGGGATGTGAGATAACTGGTGTGAGCTAGCAAAGACATAATGTGATGGAGAGGAGAGTTTGTGTGGGAACTTCCAGTAGGTACATGGGATCAAGAGATGAGCACAAACAAAAGTGTCTATTCTGCCGATTAATGCAGAGTCAAGAAACTAAATAGCAAATTGTGGGGCCTTTTTTTCTCTGAAGGTTAAGTAGAATGTGGTTGTCCCATAGGAGCATTCACAGGATTAATTGTGCTGTTTGAAAAACTGCACATCAGGATGCAGAGGTACTGTATTTTGGACGTCCACACAGTCCACCCTTCCGAAGTTTGAAATCTTTCCACCTGGGCCCTGTTGGTCCCTTTAGCACCAGCTCTGCATGGTCCTGGGGGAACCAGCTGTCCAGAAGCCTGCTCAACAACTCCTTACAACTCTGTTGATTCAGGAGTACTTTAAACTTATAATAGAAGACCCATTATGCCTAACTCACTGCTCTTTAACTCCATCAAAATGGAGGAAAATATTCCTAATGCACATAAAAATTCAAGCCCTGAGCTTCTTCAAAGACTCCAACAGCTTAGTTGCTATGAATTGCTCTGTTATGAGTCATTATGAAATCTATAGGGCTGTTTTTTATCTAGAAACAATCAAAACCTTCAACACAGGACTCCCTTTGTGCAAGATCTCCTGGTGTATTGAGCAGTTGCATATTGTCACACACAAAAAAATTCTGAGAATGGTTTTTTTTTCTTGTAATAAAGTATTAACTGCATTGGTACAAAACAGAATCACATTATTTTCTGCATGGTTTTGTTTCCAGCCACACTACCAGGCAGAAAAAAATGCTTATCATTCACAAATGTCAGTTGAGAAAAATAAATCTAAGGCATATTAAATCATACAACAAAAATGCTCTAAAAAAGCCCCTTACTGCTCCATTCATGCCCTGGAGCTTGCTGATCATTACACGTAAAACACATGCTTATTCTCATAAAATGCATTATGATTTTATGGCACAGTGTCTTGAAATCACTCAGAAACAACCTAGAAATGTCATTAGCGGGTGACTGTGCTATGTGAATCATAGCTTTTGCCCAGTATATTATTTCATACCATGAGAAATTTGATCTACTCAAATCATAATTATTTGCATTTTCATCTGAACATTAACCCTGCTCCATCTACGGGTGAGTAACTAGCCTGGCTCAAAGTCCATTCCCCTTGGAAAGCAAAGCGTATACCAGCACATTAGGAAAACAAAGAGCCAGTCTCTGTTTCATGTTAAGCTGAAAACATCTGGAAAAATAGGTCTTGTTATATTTGGTGCACACTGCATGGTTACTCTGAGATAGCAAGGCAAGCAACAGTATTTCAGATTAAAAAAAGACTAATAATGTGTTATTTTCTGACTTGGCAAAGAAGATGCTAAATAAATCATGTGAATTATTCAGCGTTGAGGGACAGGTTATATTTTCTATTTTTGCTCTTTGCTCAGTCTCACATGACTTTAATACATGCAGAGGCGAGGAAAAAAAGGCCTTTCTTCATCTATGAAGTATGGCTTCCTCAGTATTGACTGTAAATTGGGTTTTTCTAGGTGAATGGTCAGAATCTGGGTCTGCTGAAGCGACTACCAGGAATGACAACACAAGGTTATATCAGCATTTCCATCCTTCTAAAACTTCTACAGCTGGGCAGGTCTTCCCCATTTTCCTCCTTTTCCTTCCTGCCTCTTTCCAAATGGTGTGCTGAGACAAACACTTGTGTTGGCACATCCCTCTGTATCCTTATATCACCCCACAAGTCCTGGGGGAGAGGATGCCCACCAATGCCACGCACACGTGCTGCCAAATCCTGCTGAAGAGAGCCTGTTCAGCAGGAGCAGCCTTCTCCTGGATATTTATGCCTCCCTGCTCAGAGCTCAATTCTGACAAAAGTTATGGTACCTGAAAGTACTCCATCAGAGTAGCAATAAACATTCCCTAATGCAACAGAGTTCCTGACTTACATGAAGCCTTTCTTCACAAGCACTTTAAACAGAGGATTACAGTCCCCTTGACACAACATAAATCCTGGGTGACATGCTGGATGCCATGAATCAAATCAACACTCCAAGGGCAGCCACCAGACAGCAGCTGGCTCCTGAAGGCAAGGGGAGAGAAGCACAGGGACAAACACCCCTTCCCTGCTTTGTTGTGCTCATTTGGCACAAGAGTTACAAGGCCATTGAGCTAATCACCGCCATAAAAACATTATTTCCATGCCCCTAAAATGTGGCAGCATTCTTTACTGCTCTGCCTTGCTAATTTGTCCCAGCTCTCTTCTTTGGTTTTCCTCACTCTAAGAGATACTCTGTCGGTGCTGGGTATTTTGGGTAAATTAAACCTGCCAGGATGCCTGCCCTTTGTGCTGGGACGTGTGTCCATCACCAGCCGAACACACCCAACAACTCCATTCATGGCTATCTGCAGATCCACGTTTTGACGGGCATCACAGGACTGCGACACCTTCCAGCTTTTACCTTCTCTGTGAGACTTTTGCTGTGTCCTGATGATATGTTGGGACAAAGATGGGTATGACAATTCTCTGGCTTAAACCAGGGATGAGTGAGGGAAGGGTTAGATCAGGACCCCACAAGGCATTGCAAACACTGCTGATCTGCTCATCCCAAGAACAGGAAAAGAGGAAGGGGAGATTTTTATTGTTTCACTGGCTTTAATGTCTTCTCAGATTTTCCCAGCCACATTCACAAATGCATACAGGCTTGCATTTAGGGAAGGGAAAGAACTCAAGTTTCCTTCTCAAAGGAAAGGATTTTGTCTTACATGCAGCATGGACTTCAAAATAAATGTTTTAAATCACAAGGCTAGACCAGATGTAAATTTGGATGAGGGATTGCAAGTTCAGCTAAGAAATACGTGCTTTTCAGGTGCTCTTGCTGTACCTTATTTGGCTTGCTGGATACTACTTGTTTGGCAATGCTTGCACAGTAGAGTTTTTATAATTCCATATTACACAAATATAAATCAATGAAGTATAAACAGCTCAACTATAAACAGAGGTAATAATGGCAGTAGATTGTATTTGACTGCTTGTCTTTCAAAAAGGGGGGTTACAATATGACACATTTTAATATTTCTTCCTTGAAAGAATTGAATTACAGCTCAAAACACAGCTAAATGTTATAGAATCAGAATTATAGAATCATAGGATCGTTTGGGTTGAAAGCAACCCTTAAAGGTCATCTGGTCCAGCCACCCTGCAATAAGCAGAGACATCTTCAACTACATCAGGTTCCTCAGAGCCTGATCCCACTCAACCTTGAATGTTTCTAGGGATGGAGCATCTACCACATCATTCAGCAACCTGTTCCAGTGTCTCACCACCCTCACAGTAAAGAATTTTTTCCTTATATTTAGTCTAAATCTATGCTCTTTCAGTTTAAAACCATTACCCCTTGTCCTATTACAATAGCCCTGCTAAAAATTTGTCTCCATCTTTCTCATAGTCCCCCTTTAAGTACTGAAAACCTACATAGTTTTCAATAAGGTTTCTCATTATTCTTTGCACCCCTTGCCAAGTTTAGCTGACACTGCACTTTGGCCTTCGGGATCCCATCCCCACACAACTGGGTTCCTGCTTCCACTGCCTGTGAATCTTCTTCTCATATGGTTTCCCCATAAATGATGAGCTTTAAATTATGAGACATCGCCTAAGTGTCATGTACCATACATTTCTGGTGTGAAACCAGAAAACTTTCTTAGTCAATGTGGATATTTATACTGCATTAATTGTCACATTGCAAAGGCATATACCCTTCCTTTTACGTGATGTTACAAAGGCATTAAAAAAAAAAGATTGTCTTGTAATGTTAAAAAAAGGAGATTCTAAGGAATTATGTAAATGGGGGAAATTATACAAAGACATAGAAGGAAATAAGTAATCTAAAGAGCTGTAGTATCACAAACACAAAAAATCGTTTCAGACCTACAAGAATATGAGACCTAAGAGACATAAGTGATAGCTGTACAGCTGTGTAGATATAAAGATGTAGAGATATGGAATTCATATTATAATATCCTTTCCACCTGGAAAGATGCAGTCAACTTACGTCATATTTCTTTCTTTAGAATAATGAAAGTGAAACCCCCAAAAATGTGTCTCTAAGGAAAAGAAGCCCTTAAATATTACATCTATGGTGAAAAGTAAATAAGGAAAAGTTAAAGAAGTGGTGGGGAAGGACAGAAAAGATGCTGGAAGAGCAGACTGTTTAGTTCAACAACACCAGAAGAACCATATTGATCTGGAAATAAGAAATCCATCATCTAATCCTTCTGTGGTGATGGTACTCCTGCTGCTACAATAACCTTGGAGCAACTGAGATGCGGAATGCAATTATAGATGGTGGAACAAAATAGATTGGATGAAATTATTTTATACCAGAATCTGTCATTTATCAAAGAATAAAAATTTTCCCCTTTCATTCTAAAATGTTCCTTAGACTGAAGATCAAATCACTGCCCTAAAATGAGGGTGAAAGTTCCCCCTCTGCAAAGCCATGCCTCACAGTAAATTTATAGGACAGGAGAATTCCAGGATCTCATAATAAAAGTTTAGATTTTCTTTCCTCAGGATAAGTGTCCCCTAATCAGTCAGATTAGGAACTTTTACCTGCATGACTCTTCTCAGTGTCAATTGATCTTTCTCATCTACAAAATAAAAGTGTCATACCACCACCCAATGCTCACATTTCATTTAACCCATGGTCCTTTTTTTTTTTTTCCAAACATTGTGACAAAATCTTATTCAAAGCATGAGAATATTTTGAATTCTAAGAAATTGTAATTTGGAAACCATGTTGCAAAACAGGATGCATCCTCCCCTAAAATCTTCCATACAGCAACATGTAAATCCCAACAGACTGAAGTAAATTTAAACAACTTTTGCATCTTTCTCAGACTTTTTTCATAGGTCTTCAAAAAAAGATATTGCTTGATGTGCCTAGTTTCTCCTTCTAGGCTGACACAGGGGCTAATGTGCTAAAATTCTTGTGCACTCCTCGGTATTAGGTAGAATTGGCTTTTTTTTTGTTTTTACTGAATTAGCTACATAAAAGAAAGATCTTTTACACTACAATCTGCAGCCAAATGCAGTGAGACAGTTGCAGTTTTAGAGCATTCTTCACTAAAAGAAATGAAACAAATGAAAGTTCAGCACTTAGAAATACATGTCTTTTCTAACTGTCATGTAAAATCTTTTGCCTTTAACTCGTGTTATATCAAAGTTTCCACTTATATCTAGAGCTACAAACTAGATTGATTGCCAATGTTAGAAATGGACGAGTCCTTTAAAAGCTTCTCCTTTAAAATCATTTTATGCAGTCTTCAAAGCTATAACATCAGAGATATTAACAGCCCCAGAGGCTTTATTTTAAAGACCACATAGAAAAAAGGAAATATTTTAATATTAAAAAGTCTTTTATATAACCCCCTCAGACAGGGAGAGGGGGAGAACCTCTGCTAAACCTTTTCAAAATATGTGAGCCAGTTTTTGCAGCAGACTGGAGTTCCTCAGCCTTGATGTCAAATTGTATTAGCTCCCTTTCTGTTGCTCCATCCACGAGAAGGGAAGCTGAGGATGTTACTGCTGTTGGCATATGAGCTGTGACAGCATCAGTACAGGAACGTGTATCTTGGAAAGTGCAGCAGTCAATATGCAAAATATAAATCGATTACACTTCTTTCTAGCTTTAATAGCTGTTGTCTGCTAGGCTGAGGCTGTCCAGACTTGGTTACACATCCCTGATAGCACTTGGATGATGCAGTAGGACTTGCTTTCAACAGACTTCTTGCTCTCTTCTGTCAAATCCTTCTCCTGTCAAATCTTTTAACCTGCCTGTGAAACTTCACTTCCAGTAGCCACGAGACTTTGTGAAGGGGCACTACCTTGCTGCAGGCTAACTTCCACGGAGAACTATTTCTCTATGCCCAAACAGTTATGTAGTAACCAATGCAATGTCAACAACTGAGTACAATGAAAGATTCCCAGAATGCTCCTTAGACCTCTCTGATGTCTGACAACTCGCTGTTGGGTGAAGTTTGCATTTCTTTTGAGCTTGTGCATCACAAACATTCAAGGGCTTCACATCCTGAATCTGAACTAAGCTTTAATGCAGCCACATTTTCCTTGAAGAGTATGAGTTGTGATGTGTTGGGAGTTGTTTCAGCACTCAAACATTTTCAGGAAAAAATATAGTGAACTAGTAAAAATCAAAGCAAAGAGTCATTTCCATCACTACCAATGGACGGAGAAAAAATAAAAGGAAGGTTACAGTGATGTCATAATCCAATACTACCAATTCCTACTTTCAGTACACATACATCTCTAAGACACCCTCAGCAAGCTTTCTGTCTAATACTCATAGATGTTATCACGTACAAGCAAAAATGCAGTATGAGATCCACTGCCCTTAACAATTTTTCCTCAAAAGCTAAGGTCGATCTCATGATGATAAAAAAACACCTCTCTGAAACAGCAGATGTCAAGTCATATTCACCCATCTCTGTCTGTGTCCTTACTTGACACAGATCAAACCAACTGCCCTGTAGTCACTGAGCTGCAGTAGAACTGAGGACAGAGCCATGCCATGATCCCTTCAGCATCCACATCGAAGGGCCTTGTCACAGGCTGAGTGATTCCATGCAAACCAGCTCACTGCTGGCTTGTAGCCCCTCTATCTCATAATTGGTGTCTCTAAGACATAGAAATGGAACAGGAAGGCACCATTTCACTTTGCTACAATGCTCCAGAACTTTTATTCTGCTATTCATGACTGAAGCCATCCATTCTGATTGAAGCATAGATTTATTTCTTCTGTCCTAATTTATTGATTGTTCACCTTGCTTGAAAAATGGCTTCCTCCCTTCTTTGAAAGATGTCTGATGTTTTCTAACAAAACAGCTAATGGACATTCTTATCAATGGCTGTAATGTATTTGGCACCTCCATAAAGCAGCACAGGTTGCTGGACCACAAGAGGAAACTACAAGCCTGTAAATATCCCTGTCTTCTTGTCATTCTGCTCTCCAAGGATGACTCTGAGAGACGAGAGGCCTGCCAGAGTCTGGACCTGTGCTTGGACATGGAGTAAGGAGTGAGGAAAACCCATGGTGCTATCTCAGGGGTCTCCTCACCACAGCCATCATACAAGAAATCCCCAATTCCAAGTGCACATTCAAGAGAAAAATGTGAATGCTTAGTTGTGTTCCTTAAGCAAGCTGTGTGTCGCATGGGTTTGCTTTGAACTGGAAGACAAAAATAGGATGCTAGACACCTGGGACTTCCCCATTCATGTAGCAATGCACCACCTGGATCTCTCCCTGATCCATTGCATTTTAGTTCTGCTGCAAAATCTGAAAGAAAAGTTACAGTACATTTCTGACAATCCAGCTGCATCAAAAGGGCTCACAGTTCTACCACCTGACCATCAGGCACTCCAATACTGAGAAGCTTTCCATTTCCCTCCCCTTTCCAAGGCTTTACCCGTGCCAGAAAATATCACAAAAGACACAAATCAGACATCGCAAATAAATTTATAGAAATGCTCAGCTAGAAGATCTTCTCTAGCAGATTAACAGGTCACTGCTGAAGAAAGAAGGAAAGCACTTCAACCCCACAGTGTTAAACAGATGTGCTGGGAGCAGGTGCCTCAAAAACAGTAGGAGCTGTGGCCAGAGTGAGTAAAATTCTTTGTCACGGACATCCCCAAAAGTGAGGGAAAATACAGTTCACAGTGGTCTGACAGGAAACCTGCAGACCTTCACAGACTCCTAAACTTTGTTCCAGAGACATATAGTACTCTAAAATTCATACTCTGAAAAGGAGGTCTTGAAATATAATAAGCTTCTATAAAGCTTTAAACTTAGGATCTACATTTATCACACTTTAAATACAACAGATGGTTCCACATAATTAGCAGCTTATCTGCATATATTTGTAGATAAGAAAAGAAAATGCTTAATGAGCAAGTAAGAAGTCTGTATTTTTCTAAAACTTCCAAGCCTTTGGGCCACAGCTCTAGCTCTGCCCCAAATATAAGAATTCTACTGGCATCACAAGTAGCAGAGCAGGTGGAGGATGCTTTAATCTTTTAAAAGTGAATTAGGCTTTCAGACGCCCTGCCTCCCCATCCCCACAATTTCTGCAATTCAAAATATGAAAGGACAAGAAAGAACAACTTTAGGAAAGAATTAACCTTACTTCAAACAGTGTTAGACCATCTAGTTTTAACTTTTTTAAGCCTCCACTAATTACACAGAACCTTACAGAGCTCCTGCTACGAACCTGACATGCTTAGGTTTCGATTGCAGTCAGTAGTTTTCAGAAGAGACAAACCATTTTTGCTGGTACGTCATCAGGGATGTGCCAGGCACAAGGAAATACCAATGACAGGTTATTTAAGTTCTTCACTCAGAGATCAAAATTAATCTCATCCAAAAAAAGGAAGAGAAGTCAAGAGATTATATGAGCTTATAAAAAAATGTATGAAGGTGAACTTAAGTTTGACTCTTGAACATTAAACATTTTTTGCTTTAAATCAACCAAAGTTTGTGCTCTGATATCACCAATATTCACACACTGACTGAAACAAGCCTATAGTTTGTTGACTTTCATTTGTCCTGCCTTGAACTATTTAAGCAACTGAACGAAAAGTCACACCCCAATGAACAAGCCAGGAGAGAGGTAAGAAAATAGTTATAAAGCTGTCTTATCCTTACTCAGGTAGGAAGAATATCCACCTGAATGTTACTGTTACTGAACTATGGCCCCAGAAGCGCTGCAAAATAAGTAAGCATTGAGGAGACACCAGAGGAGATAAAAACTTGTGGGCTGTTTAGCAAATTCCATGGGTGCAAGAAGTGAAGGAAACACTCCAGACGACTGGTGAAAGAGGAGGGGACAAATGAGTGGAACCAATTAAAAAATAAGGTCAATCACTCTTGTAAATCCTTCTAAGTTTGTTTTCTTGTAACGGCTCTGTATAGAGCAAAAAAAGTGAACATTTGTCATATTTTAACTTGGAAATTGGACCAGCCTTTTTAATCAACATTTTAGTAAAAAAAATTATACTTGAAATTCTGAATTTGATAGTTTCTGACAAACTTTAGAAGGAAAGTCAGATGTAAAGTTCAGATTTGAATAATGCAACTACTGAGCAGCAGGGAGAAGCAGTTACAGACATAATGTGTTGAAGATGATTAAAGTAAAAAAGATGTGTGTCTTCAGCTTCAGCATGGCAATTCTTCTGCCATTTATTTTATTTGAAGAAAATTAAAGTAGGCACTGTATGTCAGCAAGGGAAACTGGAATAGTTATGGCTAAAACACATAGAATCAATCTTCTCTTCTCTTCTCTTCTCTTCTCTTCTCTTCTCTTCTCTTCTCTTCTCTTCTCTTCTCTTCTCTTCTCTTCTCTTCCTTCCCTACCTTCCTCCCCATCCTCTTTTTTCTCTCTCCCCCTCTCAAAAATCTTACTAAGAAATTGTACAAAAAGAGCAACTGAACAAAAGAACTATCATGTCAAACAATATCAATAACAAGTTCAATAGTTTTTGTCATTGATTCAGCAGAATTTGAATCTATTAAAAATCTGTGAGTTTCAATGTATTGAAGTTTTACAGGATTAAAAAATCTGAAATTTTGTATTGTTTATCTCAGTATTTTTCATCCCTGTTTTTGTTTCAAGTGATAAATGATAAATACTATACTTTGCATATTAAATGGTTTGATTTTGCAGAAGTACTAAACATATTGACAATGATATGCCCTTCCTAAGGAACAGATGAAACTTCAGCTAATTCACCACAAGAAACCACGATAGATTTTAACAGGGTATTAGCTAGAACATGATAGTGCAGAGAGTGATGCTTTTCTGAAATAAAATTAAGGTACCTATTTTGAATGAGTGTTTCTTGACAAAGCCATGCATGAGGAGTGCAGATTTATTTCAGGCCTGTGCTGTGCTGCATCTCTCCCTTGGCGCAGGGCAGACTCAGCCGAGTGATGACAATGGGGCATCCCATAGGCAGCTCCCATTCTGCACCAGTGATTACACACCTGTGTGGCCTTGCCTTTATGTCACTGCGCAGCAACAAGCTCTCACATGAACCTCCTCTCTGTCTGGCACTGGAAATGATGAATGGAGTTGTTTTCTCGTAAGAAAACCCTGTAAGAGCTCAAATGACTAAAACAGAGTGAACAGTGCAGAGACAGGGTTTGCACAGAGTGCTGCACCTGGACTGGAACTCCACACTGCACACACGGCTCAGCATCCCCAGCATCTCACAGCAGACAAGATTATTTATACCACTGCCTTTAGAACATTGGATCCAACAAAGGGCACCTGAAGTGATACTTTGCAGAGCCCAAGTATCTTTCTTACCTGGGTCATAACAAACCAGTACCTCCCAGGATAACACAGGTGCCCATGTCCATGCACCAAAGGCTGTTCTCCAAGGCAGCCTTCTGTCTTAAAAAAACTAGGTTTGAATGGAGCTGTAGTGGGTCAGCGTCAAAGAATGGAAAGGACAAAATCATTCACTGTTCTTCTGTTAATGTTACAAATCATATTTCAAAGTGAGTTGCAGCTCATGAAAATATCACATTGGCCATTTCACCCTCTGCTCTAAATTCCTATCAGCTTTTCTTCACTAACAAAAGGAAAACACACATGATGAAAACTAATGCAAAGAAAATAAAGAGAAAATGTCCCTTTCCAGAACAAAATAACGGAGATCAAGCTGCTGGGTAAAATAAAACAACACACCTGCTGCTGGGTCTCATGTCTCCCCACAGGAAAAGTTACACTTATTCCACCAGGACTCGGTGAGACACAAATAATGGTTAGAGGAAGGCAGAGTCACTGTGTTATTTCATTTGGCAGAAGGAGTTGTGTGACCCTCCCCAGTGACAGTAAGACACCTGGATGGAGGCTTGCAGCAGTAGAACAGCCTCAGCTGAGCCGCCCTGCAGCTGTATGAATGGGTTTTTAGGGTTACAGAGGGGGTGGATTTAGTGGTAATTCCTCAGGGTTGGGTTACAGCCTCTGCAACTTCACTCACCCCAGGGGTTCTCAAATCCACAAATGCCATTTCCAAGGCAGGCTTGCCAGAGTAGGCAAGCACACATTACAAAACCTTTAAGGTGGCTCATTCTGCTGGTGGATGTTCAAGCAGGACTCCAGAGCAGGCACCTCAAGCCCAGGCAGCTGCCACCTCTAAGATGTCGACCTTCTTTTTTCCCCTGAATGTCACCATTCTCTCAGGCATATATACAACATAACTCAGAAGATAAAATAACATCGTGTGAACTTCCCAGCTGATGGCTGCTTGCTTAAACTAGGTCTTGTTGTGACTCTCTGCAGCTCTTGGCTTCCTGGTCTGCTCCCATGTGAAAGTGAGATGATTATTTGGAGACAGTTTCAGGAGAGTTCAGTCCCAGCATTGCCAAATGCCACTGAGGATATTCTGATCCTCCTGAGGGCTATTGACACCTGCAGACACTGCCGAGTCTGATAATGAGGTAACATAATTAACCAGGCTCAAAATAGTTTATAATTAGAGTTCATCCAAAACAATCCCTTTACTTTGCTGACAACTCTCTGCCTTAATAGTGACTGACACTACAACATTCACAAAAAGTCTCCATAAATCATGAAAAATCTACTTGAGAAAAGTTTGCCATTAAAACAGGAAAGTGGTTAGGACCACCTGATATGTCATTTACGACAGAGGTGAACTGCATCTATGAAGGAGAATTCACATGAGACACAGTAAGCAGTTTCAAGAGCTTCAATTTTTCATTGTTTTGCACCCTGTCTGAGTCAAGTTCAAGGGGCACAAATGACTTTTCAAAAGGGATCAGGCATTAAGGAAATTATTAGTCCAAGTCAGGTTAAAGAACAGCTCCTGGAGAATCAGAGTATTTTCATCTGGTCAGTAAAGAAGAACTGGCTAGTGAAATATGGATGTGGGATTCACAAAAAAAAAAAAAAAAGAAAAAAGAAAAAAAGAAAAAAATTACATGTAGGAAATATTTTTGAGGCTATAAAGAGTACTGTCCAGAATATTTAGCATGCATAAACCCTCAAAAGCCAGAGATGCTGACAATGACATTTGAACAAGTACAGAGTGAGTTTTAGCATTCCCTTGCTGACTGATGTATTTTCCTCTCAGCATTCAGTTTCAACACAGACTGGAGAGTCATTAAACATCAGGAGAGATCCTGTTTTGGAAATGAAGATGTCTGAGTGGGTGTAAGATTAAATGTTCCCCCATCTTTCGAATTACTCAACATCTGAAAGACCCAAATGCAATATTTTGGTTGAAATGCTGTTTAATCCAAGTCTAGCCACAATTTTAAACATTCATAAAGATCTGCAAAAGGACAAAGCCTGCTATCTGTCATTATACTGACTTTGGAGATTTTACATCCCTTCTGTTCAGTGCTTGGTTCCCTTGGCTGTGTTGTCAAGATTAAGCAAAGCAGCACAGAGAGCAGGATTTTATAATATCCTTGACATGGCTGCTACCACCTCCAGTTATTGTTGGAAAGCTATTTGTCTGAAGCCTCAATCTGTTTAGCAAATGACAAAAACATGAAGTGGGAAAAGGAGAGCAGAAGGATATTTTCTACAAAGAGCATGAATTGTGCTTACGGGCTGCTACTTGTGTATTCGGGATTTGAAGTACTGTGTGGGATTACATGTGGGCATGGGTCCACAAGTCTCTTTTTCCAGTTAAAAGGTGCCCTGTATCAGAGCAAAAATTGCAACAGGCAATATAGTATAAAGTAACATGTATATGGTATAAAGTAACACATGAAAATTCACTACATTTATTCAAATTGGAATACATTTTGAAAGCATTACTTTTTACTTGAAGACTTTGTTTTAAAGGACCTAAAGCAACTTCAGGCTGGACCACACATTGTCTGTCACCCACCACCCAGCACAAAACTCAGTGTGCACTTTGGCAAATTCAATAGGAATATGACCATTGCTTAGTGTCTGTCCTGGATCCCCCTGGTACAGCCAGGTAATTTTGCAGTGCAAAGATCCAGAATTAGTGAACGTGGAATGGTGACCTGATTTCTGTTCCGATAACTAATTGGTGAGGAGCAGAGCTGCTCCCCCAGAGCCTGTCTGGACACACACGCCGCATCAGGCGTCACTAATGAATGAGGGGGCTTAGCACGCTACAGCTGAGCCTAGGCCTGGCATTAAGTGCTCAGGCCCTGAAATTCAGCCTTTCCTGAGGAGATCCCCACCAGCAGTGAGGAAACATAATCACTGCTTACTTTTGAAATTATTGGCCATGGGTTATGACCTCTGGATTTCAGGAAAGAACACCTCTGACTGTGATTTGTGGTGAGCACCCTTTACCAAAGCCATTGCAGGTTGTGGAGATTAAAACCGCCTGCCCCACAAACTCAGCAAGTCACCCTCGAGGTGTTCGATCGATAGAGTGTATTCCTGTGACTACAACGTGCTGTTAGGTCGAATCCACCAAACTCCAGCAGCTGCCAATACTCAGAGTAGCAGAGAAGGGACTAAAGACATGTGGCCGGAGTGGAGGAAAGCCAATCCCAAACCCCTGCCATTCACAGCTCTGCATGAACCGCTGCAGGCATACAAGGCAATGTTGCTGCCCCAAACAGAGACCCCGGGAGCTGCCACCACCCCCTTGTAGACTCACAGCCCTTCCCCAGCCAGCAGCTCCAGGGCTGAGCTGCACTCCTCTTTCCCAGCTGGAGACACGGGGCTGAGCTGCAGACCTTCCTTGGGGCTGAACTCAACCTGCTGTGGGAAGGCAGGGGAGATTGGGAGCTCAGTCCCACAGACTGTGAAGCTCAAAAGTCATCAGGCAAGCACATTCTGGAAACAATTACGGTTTCCTTTCTCTGGGGAACAAGGCTCTCAAATATTGTATTACCTTTCTTCCACCAAACCCCATGATATTTATTTTCTGTTACACAGTGTATATTTTATCTACATGAATCATTAGTGCTAAGCAGTGTAGCAAAGTGAAAAAGCAGACGATAGTGCTGTCCAACAGCATTAAGCTATAAAATGAAGGCTGTTTGTCAAGTAAGTAAAGCACCAGAATTGAAAGAGTTCTGCCATGAAAGTGCAGAGAGAGAGAAACAATTACTGAGTATTTTTTTCTAGCAGGGTTATGTCATCATTGGCCCCTGAATCAAAAATAAAAACAGCATTGACTTGTTAAAAAATTATAATAAATCAGGTGAAGTAAAAAATATGGTTTATTGGGTTTTTTTAAGTATTTGTCAATAAAACAAAAAATCCCAAACAAATTTAGGTGTCAACACTCTGAACAACAACAATGGCCAGGAAAAGCTCATTTTTTGGCACATTTGCACAAGAGTAGGGCCAATAGCCCATCAGTTCACACATTCAACCAGGGCACCTCAGCAGCAGATTTTGTTCCCTCCTGGCCTCCCCTGCTCTGTGTTGAGGTCAGCCCATCTGAGTCCCAGGGCTTGGACTTGCATGGAAGAAATAACTATTCAGTGAGACCAAGAGTGAGAGAGACTGCTTGGGAGGGGGAACTCCTATTTTTCCATCTAGTGCAACAACTATTAAAGTACTTTATATTTAATAAAAGTTTCCACAAGTAGGACAGAAACCAGACTCCCAGGGAGTGGTTTAGCTTTCCCACGGGACAGAAGCTTGCACCTCCCTGGCATTGAGGGCAACACCTGGTTTGGGCTCTCACTATCCCCCTTGGTGACCCTCACCCCGAAAATGTCTTCAGCAATGTCAGGGCAAGCTCCCAAATTCTTTAAGAATGACTAAAAGTCATGCTTTTCAACACGGCAGCTACTCAGGGGGAAGGGGTAGGAGGGATGCTGCTTGGTGCAGAAGCTTGCACAAACTGGACTGAGAGCTTTATAGGCCTAATTTTGTCATCATCTGGTTCACTGGCTGCTGGGCTCTCATTAATCAACAGGAAACACCATCCTCGGCTAATTTGGAAAAGTCAATCTGTTATGAGCTTTTACTTGCTTAGAAACAATCCTGGATGAAGAGAACAGCATGGCTAGAGTGAGTCTTAAAAACAGGCTTTCAGCAGTAACCCCTGTTGTCAGGTGTCAGACAGCAGGGGAGTCCCCTGCTAATGCCTTTTACAAGCAAATCCTCTCCCCTCACTGCAAAATCTATCTGTATCACTATTATTGCTTTCCTGACAATTCCTCTGTCTCTCCGAAGAGATAATTGAAATGTCCTGCTGTTTCTCTGAGTTTGTCCTTTGAAGCACATTAAATCTTACTCAGCTATGTATACCTTAGAGAAAATAAACTGCTATGCCATGATTAATCATCTCAGATCCTGGCTTATTTGTGAGGTGGAGGTATACTGAGAATGACTGAGGATGTTGAAGGGTATTAAAGCAAATAGAAAAAGAAAGAGAAAAATGAAAGCCCCTGTGCACTAACTGGAAGAGGGGGAATAAACAAACAAAAACCAGGATAAGGAAAAAAAAAGATACACAACACGAACAGAACCTCTTCCTACTACTTGCACAATGATGTCACTGAACATCCCACTGCTCTTAGGGAGAAGGTGAAAATGAAAACACATGGCAATGGTTAGTCACATGGAGGAAGACACTCGGACATACAGTGATGAATATTGTGCCAGGAAGGGAAGGCAATCTATAAGGGAAAGCCGAGCTTTTATGTAAAAAAGGAAAGAAGAAAATGATATTATTAAATTCTGGTACTTAAAATGAAGAGGGAATAATAGCTGCAAGGATTAGATTCCTCTCCCTTAAATAAAACTCACAAAAAATCCGAAAAGGATATTGGTCTAATTGTGCCTTACTTTTAAATATCCTGGGTCCAAGCAACTATCATCCTAATTGACTTTGAAATTCCATTTTCAAGCAAAACTCACTGTTGTAACAGCTGCTTCTGGAAAATTTATGTGCCTGAAATGGTGTATACCTGCTATGCTGTTCCAGTGGCAGTGATGTAGCAGGAAAGCCACTGTGGAGTTAGACCAGATGGCAAGACAGAAATAGGAAATCTCTGCAATTTCTTTAAATAAAGAACAACTAGGGGAAAAGCAGAGAAAGCTAAGAAAAAGCCAAGTTCAGACCAAAAAAAAAAAAAAAAAGTTTGGTGGTAATAGAAGGAAATGCAACTTGAAATCAATGTGAGACAATCACTCCTTATCTGCACACAATTAGCAGATAACATGATGGACATCAAAGGAAAACTCTGCTTTTTGCAGTTTGCGTGTACTTGTTAACACAGATTTCTTCATTCAGTAACTTTTTGTGAGTTTGACTCTTCAGATAACATCCTATGGCTTTTCTGCCAGTTATCAGAAATGAGAAAACACAAAATCCTATTTTTTTACCTTTAAGCTTCCTCTCACCCTGCTTTCCTTGTTAGGCAATTTTCACATAAAACTTTCACAAGGAGTGCTGCTGCCCAATAATTTAAAAGGCTCCCTATACCACCAAGGTCTGAATACAGTATCCCACACACACGAGTGGTGCCCTGGTGTTGCCATGGAAGGATGTGCAGTCCACATCAGACCAAAGCACCAAGAAGGAGTTCAAAAGTCTAACACAAACCTCCTCTGAGGTGCCACAACCTTGTCTTCTTGAATCTTCTTGCTTAACCTCTTCTTTATGGAAAGACTACCATAGCCTCTTATTTTGATAGTCACTTTTTAAACAGTGTCCAGTGGCCCCGAGAAATCCCAACTCTAAGCAAAACTGGGCCTCCACTGCTCCCAGTGCAGACTGGAGCAGCAAGGATCACTGTTGGCCACTGACCATGAGGTGTCTGGCACAGGACCAGCCTCATTTGCCTTGTTCTGCTACCTTCACAAAGGGCCTTTGGTTGCAGAGTCACATCAGAAAATAGGATCATATTAAAAGGCTCAGGACTGGTGCCATAAATATATATATTATAAAGCTGCATCCTAATTTACATACCCTCTCCCTCTTCATTTATTTTACATTAAGCAATAAATTCCTTAAGTTACTACAGAAATCCTTTCTCTGAGCACCATAACTAATTAATCCCTCTGCAAATGGATAGTGTTGGTCCAGAGGAACTGTAAATAAGGTGCTTGTCCATTCACCTGATGGTGCCTGATATATATGACAAAGCCTCAACTTCTTGGTCAAAGTTGCATCAACACTTACACAAATTAAAGTCCTCTTGGAGTTACAGGGGAAATATGTCCAAGGCCTTAAGCAAACATATAAAAAATATTTTGATTTTATTGATTCCCTGAGCTGGCACTTAGTCCCATGCCTTTCAGAGCTGCCACTGCACATCACAAACATGCCTCTCATTTGGTTTCACCTTCCCCTCAACAGCAGCTGCCTTGGCAGTAAACAGAGGATGTAAAACATGAATCCTATCCTGCAATGAGCACACATCAGAAAAAAAGTATTGTCCCCACCGGCTGTCATGTCACAACTTTCCAGAAGTCCCAGGAACAACAGCATTTTGAGGCCAAGAATTGCTAAATGATTAAAACTCAACCAGATGCACTGTGCAGCAGAAGCAGCAGCCTCTGTGGAAAATTCACGAAGGTTATCCTTTGAAAATGCTAATCAAAAGAAAAATGATTCGCTTTGGTACCAGCCACTCTTTAAAATAACAAAGAGTATGCTCATTTGGATTGCAAGACTATTTGTGTAAAGACAGGAAGAACATGGGTTTAGCATAATGATGAGGTCATGTTGTCAGAAGCTAGCCCAGATGAACGTGTCCCCAGGGGCCACCGGTTTAAGGCAACAGAAAGAATCATCATGCTGGACTGCAGGGATTATTTTTGCTCTGCAAACAGCACGCTTCACTCTGCATCAGTGAAAACTTTTTCACCATTCAGCAACACATGGGCTTTGGCACTGCAGAGTCTATGTCTTTCTCAAAAGACCAATGAATAATAGGTATTGGTAGGCATTGCAAGAAGCATGTGTTCACTGTTTCAACCAAATATGGTTGGTTTTGACATCCAGGACTCTAGCTGTGGGCACATCCCAAAACAGAGAAGACATTAACTTTGTTTTCTAGTAGTTCATCCTGAAATTCCCAGGTTTCTCCACGCTTGTCATTCTTAAAGCTGCTACCAATGAGTAGAAGAGAAACAAAACCCCACTCACAGATCAGAACTTGACCAGTATTTGGAAACTACTTTTAATACAGAGCTGCCACAGAAAGCATGCATTGTTAATTTCTTGGGACGTGCACAGGCACAATACAGCCAAAGCCTGACTTCACCAATTGCCCAAGGAGACAAAGCAGGTTTAAGTGCAAAACTATTAAAATATGTACAAAGAAGTATTGCTAGGAGAGTGCAGTCCACAGAAGTACATCTCTGCAGAGATGAGGCAGTGTCAGCTCAAGCTATGGGCTGCCCAGAGGTAGTGGGATCTCCATTCCTGAAGGTGTTCAAAACTCACCTGGACACAGCCTGAACAACTTTCAGGAACTGTTTTGAGCAGGGGCTTGGGCTAGAGACCTTCAGAGGTCCCTTCCCATTCCTGTGAGCCTGTGCCTCTCTTAAGCCAGCTTGGAGCACAGGCAGAACTGAGCATCTCCACCTCTGCAGAAATATCTGTTTAACAGCAAAAGAAATGGAGGAAAAGGTGCCATTTCAAACAGCAAAACCACTTAAACATTTTGATTCCACATGAGCAAAGTGCAAGGGTTAGCTGCATTTTACAATTCAAGGAAGTGCATTGCAAAGGACTGGAGCAATATACCCAAACCCACAGAGTAAAAACAAGGTATAGTCCTGAATCTCAGGGAATTTCAGTTGAAGACCTTGCCCTTAATCCTTTATTCCATGCTATATCAAAAGAATCAGGAATTACCAGAATATGACAGTTAAACAGGAAACAGTTCATATTTTGACCTTATTCAAAAGAGTTATTTGATGTGCTTAACTTATTTGTGTATTGTAATTTCATTCACATACAGAGCAAAGGTGGAGCATTCTATAAAATGGAAGCAATTAGAGCCTGTGCTTTTTTCCAACTAAGTGACCCCCATCTCCTTCTAAGGGGATGCAAACCATAATTAAGATGATTCTAGGCAGAAAAAAAGAAAACACCAAAAAAACAAAACTGTAACAGTAATTCATACTAGCTGGCCCTAGATGAGGAACTGAGTTTAGATGATGAAGTGAATTTCTCTATCAAAGGGCCTTATTAAACTGGGGTGTGGGAATACCCTCCTGCGATAAAAGCACATATTAGTCAAGAAATAGCTTTCAAGGATGGCTGCTGCCAACGAGCATAAATCAAGGACTGCAATTGATTAACTAATTTAAACACTAAAGACAGCTGTGGTTGCTATGGCAATAAAAGAAAGGTCAAAACCCTGATGACCTTGGAGGCTCATGATCCTCTGGAGATTTCAGAACCTAAAGTCTGGAAATATATTAAAAGATATAATGCTAGCCAGATTGCCCTGTAATAGCTTGACTGTTTTGTCAGCTGGAAGACAGACTTAGCAGCATGCTTCACACCAGTCTCCAGTGTGCAGCTAGCTCTGGCTATCTGATATCTTTTCAGCATCAAAAATCAGCTGGGACATCTGAGAGCCTCAAACATTTCCTTTGAGCTCCATTGTTGGCCTGTTACTACTCTCCAATTTCAGTTCCCTTTCTCATCGAGCACTTTATTACCAAGTTCTTATTGCTAAGTTAGCTTCCTGGGTAGCTGCTCCTAAATTCATAGTACTTTTCATCCTACATACTGCTTAGAGGTTTGATTCAGAGCCTTTTGATGCACAAAAAGCCACTGTAGAAAGTGGCAGAAAAGCAGCACCTGAACGTCCCAGGAGAAACCAACACAGGCCACTGAGCTCAGTGATTTGCTGCATTTGCAGCACCGAGGGTGTGGCCCATGATACTCAGGAAACCTCCTGGCCAAGTGTTACACCTGAATGCTGCTTGACCTCCACTGTCTCCAGCAGAACTTCATTAGGATCCTCTTGCTTTTACCCACTCAACCCAGAGAGCACCAAAGAATTTAAAAACTTTGTGTCTGAATTCAGCTGTCACTGAATAACAGGCATCTCTGAGAAGCAAGCAAAAGTAAGATGACTGTGTGACCACAACAGCCTTATTGTGTAAAGCATTTGCCAAATTTCGATAATTATATAGACCAGCCTATTAGCCTTTTTTTGGAAAACATGCTCTTCATTTCAAGACATACTAAACAGTCATATGTCTTTTGAGTGCAAACACTGATTTCTTTTGTCAAGATGGTAAGCAGTTTTTCTGAAAACAGGACTACTCCTGTGCAGAAGGACTTCGCTGTTTCAAAACAAATGCTGTTTCTATGAGGAATTTGTCAGAACATCAAGATTAGCTGTTATTCCCCACTGCATTTGTAAAGACTCAGATTACATTCTAATCCTACTTTCTAGAAAATATCTAAGCATGCTTTCCTCAGTTTTTAATTAAGATGTTTATCTATAATTGGTATTGCATTAATGTTGTATTATATGTTAACCAAAGCAGCATCCACACTTGTTCTGCCTAAAACCACAGCCACCAAAATTGCCAGCTGCAAACTGGCAAAAACCTTGATCATCAAGAAAAACCTTTCATCAAGAAAAAAAATTCTTGATCATTTGTCTTTAGACTAGCCCCATAACCTTACTTATTTGTTATTGGGTTTAAAATATTTTAAAGGCTGGTCAATAAATTGGAGGTGTGTCCTTCTTACCCACCAGGGTTTTTTACAGATTTCACAAAGAACACAGAAAACGTCATATTTGGTGGGCATCAAAGAACAAAACAGGATGAGAGGGAATCAGACAGTTCATTGGATATGGAAGTTGAAAAGATTCGTGGTCTGAGGATGACACTTGAAGTTTTGTGTTACAGTAACACTGCAGATAGTGCCTGATCCAGCTTCAACATGCAGGCACAGGGCACTAGAGAGCATCAGTTCAGCTACAGCAGTCACTTGGTTTGTTGTAGGGAAAGCATCCAGCTGGTTGGCTTTGCTCTTCCTAACGAGAAAATACTCTGGGTCAGCTCCACAGGACACCAGGCCCATTTGAATATTAAATATTTTAACTGTCACATATCTTTATCCTCGCTTTTTTTCTGCCCTGGATCCATGAAAGCTTTTGTGACAGCTGTATGCTATTTATTTATGTGAGAGCAGATTATGGCCCACTTGGGAATGTCAGTCTTGATGCACAGAGCTTGCTCTGCATTGCTCCAGCAAGAGCAGAAGTACTGATCCTTCCACTATAAAACTGGAGGGTGCTGGGAAGAATTCACCCATTAAATTTATAGCTATCAGCATATCTACAACCTTCAACCTGATCGTGTAGTATTCATATGCTATAAACCTTCATTTCCATCCACAGGAGAGCTGCTGTCACTGGACAAATGAAGTTTTCCCTGATAACCACACAGATATCCACCTCTTTTCCCTTCTGGAGAGGAGGGTGCAGTAGCTTGATCCTGGCTGGATGTCAGGCACCCACCAAAGCTCTGTCACTTCCATCCACAAGTGGACAGGAGAGAGAAACTATAATGAAGGTTCATGGGTTGACGTAAAGTCTGTGAGAGATCCCTCACCAAATACCATCACAGCTAAAACAGACTCAAATTTGGGATACTAATTTAATTTATTACCAACAAAATCAGAGCAGGATAATGAGAAGTAAAATAAATCTTAAAAACACCTTTGCCCTACCCCTCTTCCATCCCACCTCCACCTCCTACCCCAGCCACCCCTGTAGTCCCCTGCTACCAAAACATGGCGAAGCAATCCCAATACACAGGGTTTCTAAAATTTCTAAGGAGAAACACTGCCCTTGGACCATGTCTGCACAGCACATCTACCCAAAATCAGCTCACTGCCAAGCTATGGCCATAACCAGATTTCTCACCATGGAAGCTGAAATTTTCACAAGAAGTTCCAAATGGTAAAGCATTCAGGAGCTGGCTCCCTAAATTTCCCATCTTCCAAGTTTGCAGCCCCAGTTCCTTCTCCCTACAACACTTCACAGATAAACAAACAACTAACTCTAAACAAAATAGGTTTTGAGTTTTTTTAAAACCTTTGGTTTCCCTTTGAAAGAAATACAGACTAGAGATGGGAGAATTGGCATCAGGGGGAGGAAGCTTCTGCTGGCCCTGTGCATGTGCCTCCCCACACACCCTGTGGTGTCCCTTATGGGGCTGTTTCAAAAGCCTTTGGCCCTTCTCACTGGGCTTTCTTGGACTGCAGTACCAGAGTGTGGAACAGTGTATGATCCTCATGAGTGACAGCATCTGGGTGTGGGAAGGGTGGGGAACAGAGTGTCAAAAACACATACAAGCTACCTGTGGACTGTATATCCCTAGCTTTTCCTCTCTCCTTCTTTCCCCCTCTGCCCACTTCCCTACTCTTGTCTTTGCTCTCCTCCCCTACCGGCAGCAGCAGCAGCAGCAGCAGCAGATGATGTCTCTGCCACCACGCACTGCTGTCCCACCACAGGAGTAATGCCTGGGCTTCCCCCTCCACTCTTCCCACCCACCCCCAGCTACATGGCACCTGCCGAGGTTTAGGATGGAGGAATGTTACGAAGAGCCAGTTGAAGCAGTCAGGCATTTAGCAGATGTTCTGCTCTGTGCTGCTGGCAGGCTGACCGTGGAGCTGTCGGAGCATGGGCTGCTGGATTGCCAGGCAGCCCAAATGCAGCAGGTTTGATCGCCCTGCCGGGGCACACCAGGGCACGGAGCAATCACTGCCGCAGCTCGCAGGTGCTCTGTGCGTGTCACAGGACTTTTCCAGCAGTCCACAGGGGAGCACTCTGTGTCTTGTGCCCATGAAAGTGCAGTAACAAGCTTAAACAGTGTGGTTTTACAAATTAAAGGGTGAGTTTGTGTAACTTTTTATAGTCTGTGTGGTTTTCTTCAGATGTTTTCTTAAAATACATTTGGCTACTATAACTGTTAACCTGCAGGTCACTGAGTTTCATAAAGAGTTTTTGGTTGTCATTAAATTAATTTTACTTAATTTCAGATTCCAGAGGCGTTCCCTCAGCCACAGTTTGCACCCAGTTCAATGAACACATGACCAGAGGGCTGAAGCCCACCTGCAATCACTTCACCCAGCAGCATCCCTGCTGCAGCGGCCTCAGTGAGGACATGTGTTCAATGCCACTGCACCTGGGCAGGTGCTCAAAGAAATACGGAAGAAAGTTCAGCCCACATCCCATACACCCTTCTCTGTCTCATCCCTGTGAAGCTAAGGATGGGTTGAGAACCAACCTGCTGACTCCTTAGCCCTCTCTAAGCTTCGGCCAAACAAGATGTTTTCCACAGAGCCCAAGAGAAAAGCTGGGGATCAACAGGAAACTGCTTCTTATGGTGAGCTGGGAGACAAGGAAAAGGACCAGGGATGATGAGGCCAGGTTGCATTTTTAGCCCAGGCACCAAACTAATTTTTTTCTAAACATTTTATTTTTTACAGTGCTCTTTGACTCTGGTTCTTTTGTATCCTGTATGGAAAAGTTAAAAACACTATTGATTACCATGGACCACCTGATCACTTTTTTTTGACAAATATGGGCTTCTCAAGAAGTCAGACCCAGCAGGGAGTAATACTCAGTTGTTCGCAAGTATTTAAAAGAGCTTCTGGTTTGACAAAGGAAATACCAGTGCCACAAACCTGCTTTTGTCTAGAACATCGCCTCAATCCCAATCGCAAAACTGGCTCATACATATTATCCTTCACTCCATAATTCCTTGACATGATTCAGTAACCCTAAGCAAAGGCAACATGTTATAATCCATTGCTAGACCTTACCCCATCAGTGCCAAATTGTTATAATTTATCACTCACCCCAGGCAGTCCAAGTTTATTCCATTTGATATGTAGACTGACATTCACAGTCCGACGATATCTGATTATTTTTGCCAGAGTTTCCCATTTTCCGAATACATTTGAGCGATACATTCAGCTAGCAAATCATGGTAATAATATTAAGACAAAAGCCATCTCATGCAGTTTGGGCACAGGCCAGTTTATACAGCAGAATCTGATGTGTCTAAGCCTTGATTGATGCTCACCACATAAATTCCCCTAGTAATTAACCTGGAGTAATAACTCCCAGCCATGCTTAGGAGACCACCCTCTTGCCCTGCCCAACTACAAACTCATCATTTAAAGTCAAATGCCTTAGTGGCTGCTCCTGGCAGGCTAAGGAGGAATGAAAGCATAAACATTTTTGAGAGTGAGAGAGAAGGTGGTGAGCAGAGAAATCACACATCAGTCAGTCCCTGATAATAATAAATTATTATTAATAATATATTAATATTATCAGTCCCTGATAATAATAAGTTATCAGTCAGATAATTTATTTTTGTAAGAATGGTATGTTTTGTTCATTTTGCTGATGTGAAAGAGAAAAGAGGATGTGGGGAGTAGAGGATGAATTGATGATGATAAGAATGGAGGAGTTCCAAGTGATAAAGACAAAGCAGCTCTGGAAATGTCCAGACTGTTGCCCAATTTGCCTGCAGAAGTCTAGCAGGTTTGATTCTCCATTATGCTAGAAATTTCATCCCACTCTGACAAAATAAGTGGGCTTTGCTCACCAGCAAGATGCTGCATTTTTATAAATGGGAAAATCCAAGAAGAAAGAAAAATCCCAAAGGTATTTAAAACCAGGAGAAATCACCCTTCTGCTACCTATGTAGGACTCCCCTCCCTTCTACCCTCTCTCCTTTTGCTGCACCTTCTTAAAGAGCAGACACGGGGAGCAAAGAGAATAAAGTCTGTCACGCTTATGGTCCTCAGGATAAAGAGTGTATCAAGGGCATAATAGGAGTGTGCTGCTCTCCTGTTACTTGTTTTCCAAAGCCTGTAGAAAGACAAGCATAAATTAGAGCAGCTCTGAAGTAGCTATCTCCATATCAGGGGCTGACAGTCCTTGCAATACTCTCTGGAAAACACTGGACCCAAGAATTTCCCATGGCAGCTTATGCTATCTTTACCTTTCTGTGGCTTCCCCTAGCACAAACACAGACAATTAAACCCAGTGCACTTAGCTCACCAGCGTATGGCTGTGGGTTTGTGATTGGGAGGAAAAAAGAGACAATAAAGAAAGAAACATGCTTTTAAAAGCACTCGAAGCATACTTTAAAAGCATAAGCACTGGATTTGTTTGTTTGTGCTCACCAGTCTCCCAGGCCACAGCCACAGCAGTGTGAAATCCATATGGTTAAACCAGGAAGGAGCAACGTGCATGTGGAAGAACAGGAAGATATTTGAAAAAAATTTCAAGATGACCCTCCTACAGATGGATCTTTGAAACAGATGCAGCAAGATAGAAGCTCTTCCTGAACTGTAAGACCAAAATTAGGGATTTACAGGGTCAGACCAAAGACCCCCCAGTTTCCTATCTGGCCATCTGAAGAAGAACAGAGCCAAGTCTGTTACAGACTCTTCCCAGACCATTCCTCCAGGCTTGCAGACTCTGCAACTCAAGGATTTTCCAAGCCAGAGGCAATGCCCTTATACTCAACAGCCCTTGGAGAATTTTCCTGCTATGAATTACTCTCATAAAAGAGACAGTTCAGCATTTTCAGCGATGCTATGCACGCTTCTCACTACCTGGGTAAAGAAACGCCTCCTTTTGTTTGTTTTGAACTCACTGCCGGCTAATACTTTTTGATGCCCTTCAGTTTTTATAATGAATAGGAGAGTCTTTTATTCACTTTTCCTTCTTTCACTCTTTTATAAGTCTTTCACATAACCTTTTAAGTAACCTCTTTTCCAGGCTGAAAAGTCCTACGTACTTAGCCCTTATGTATAAGCTATTCAGTATATTTTAGCAAATACTGCAACTTTTATGAAACTCTACTTTTTTTCTCCTTCCAGTCCATCTTTTTAGGGAAGGAGAGGAAAGAGAACCAATATAAAACAGAATACCCACAACCTGCGGAAACCACAGCCTAAGTGAGGGTCTAGTATGCCCTGGAGTCATGTTCCACTCAAAATCTGGATTGAGCCATGCCAGCCCCTGCATCATAACCATGCTTCTGGGACCTCAATAATCAACAATTTTTAATGAAAAAACAGTATACCCAGCTCTTGCAGAGGTTTAATCCATCTCCCTCTTGGCTCCAAAGAACTTTTTAGTACCCTTTCCCCGCAGGCCTTCGATTTTTCCAGTGGTTGTGGTATTGTCAGTAAAGCTCTGAATGGACCCTCAGGAAGCCTTAATGGTCCTTCAGGCTCCACACCTTCTGGGTCACCTCTGTGGTACAGCTGAACTGTCTCTCCTCCAGACATCAACCACACAGACCATGCCCTCTCCACTCTTGTCTACCACCCATCCAGTATTATACTATATTATACCTATAATTACATTTCAACATGCTTCATAACCAAGCAACATGACGGCTTACATGAAATCTTTTCTTTCTCTACCCCAAAAATCTACTTGGCTGCAAAGAGATTCCCATTGCTGTCCACACATTATCCCCCTCTCTTCTGTCCATGCAGGTGCAATCTTCCTTACAAATGTGTGAGTGTCTGCTGAAGGTGTTTCACAGCATTATGGAGAGCCAGGAATTAACAAAAATAGAAAGTGCAGTAAAATAGTATAGACAGTATATGAAAAATATTGATTATGCAGCTGACATTAAAATATTTTAAAACTATGTTTTTTTCTATGCTTGGTATTGCCCATCACCTGATTCTGAACAAAGACTTTGTTGCACATGTAGTTCAACTTTCATTTTGCTGTTTGTGATCAGCTATGTATGTTTGTGTTCGTCTCAGTGCTGTCTTTCTATTACAGGGATGAAAATCTGTCAAAGCATTATCAGTTATCACTGTGGCTATAAAAAGAGATTTGAGGACCCTGGGTCTGTTACGATTTTTGCATGTAATTGTGTTCACCTTGAGAAGGAGAGTTACACAAGTACTCCACTTCCATGCAGACAGGATTTCTTGCAAGCAGGAACTAGCGCTCTGGGGGGTTTATTTGCATAAAGCCTTATTAATAAAAGCAAAATCATTTTATCAGAAAACTGACATTCTAATGAAAGAAAATTTGGATGTTGTAAGCAATGTGGATTCCACCTTGACAAATCACCTATGTTCTTTCTTGTTGATTTAACACTGTAATAAAAGACAATGGGCTGCTTTTTTTTCTTTTTCCAGTGGGTTGTAATAATTTACAACTGATTTTTTATTTCCTTTCCCACAGTGCCCTGGAGCTGCCCCCAACATTTTCCCCATAAGCAGTAAGAATTTGGATCCTTTGTTATACAGAAATAAGTGTAATATTCATCGTCCAGTGGTGTGATAACTGGTGGGAGGCCATTCAGACTCAGGGCAGCCTCTGCATTTCCTCCTCACTTTGAAGATGGTTTCCTCTCCTGTGTCACCAGCAGTTTGCACTGTCCTCTGTGAGACCTTGCCTTCCCCTATATTTAGGCTTGATACACCATTTCAGTAGCAAATAACAGCTGTAAAATCTCACATGTATACTGCTCAGGACAGGAACTTGCATTCTACATGAAGGAAAACCATATTCAACTCTTAAACAACTTAGTATGTAATTGTTCCATAACATTTAATTTGCAATGTTGAAAACAAGTTAATCTCACAAGCAAAAGACAAGGCTACAGGAAAGCAACTCATCCCTGTGCTGTTATTAATGATAAATGTATGTGCTCTCAGCCTTGGCAATACAATGAACTCTCCCCAGATGAGTAATATGCTCAAACAACCAGCCTTGGAGACAGGAAATGGACAATTTATTTCATCTTTATTTAATAGTCAGCAAACAACACATTACAATTAAAGTAGGTCCCATCTTTCATGCCATGCACAAGGATTTTAATCTCACTGTAAAGCAAGAGGGAAATTTCTAAGGAAGTTCATTAGTAGAAATGACCTTTTACAAATGAATTAAAATATATGTGCACTGACTGAGACTACAGCTTGGAACACAAGCTCTTGCAAGGGATTCAGAAATTCCTCTGGTCCTCATTTTCCTCCTGTAGTTTTTGAAAATGCAGAATAAAAGACGTCCCCTCCCTTAACACATCTTGTAGACAGTCAAGAATGGGAACAGGTGAAGAAGCCTTCAAACATACTGGCCACTAACATGAGATTCGTTATTGCTCATTCAGGGCAGCAGCAAATTGCTTCCCAAGAGCCTAAATACAACAATTACTCTTTCTGGGGGATGCTACTGAAAGCCATGAATGCATGCTCACAAGACTACAGATTATAAAGTCCATACACAGTGTGGAAAATAGAAGAGAGGCACCAGGTCATGAGACCTCCTCAGCGACTACTCAGTAAGTGCTCTTTAATGCAGAATTTGCTGATTCATCATTTAAAAAATGTTTCTTACAGGCAAAATTTCAGAAAGGTCCAAGGAACTTTTCACAGGAGTCTGAGACTTGGATATTTTCTGGTCATCAACTCCTCTTTCATGGGAAAAGTCAGGAGATAAGGATTCTCTTGGGCTTCCACCATGAAAAGTTAAAATATATGGAGAAACGCCATACATATTCATTTGTTTGTTATGGGGGGCTGAAGGCAGAAAGCCTTGCCTGAAAAATGTCCAGGTTTTGTGAAACTAGAAAAAAACCAAAACCAGTACTAAAAAAACCCACACCAGTTAGCTCTTTTTTTTTTTCTGCCAATGGAAACCAGACACTCTCTGAGATTGATTGGTTTTTGTATTGATATGTATTAAAACAAACTGAAGCATTTCCAGTGCTGTTGCAGAGCAACTGGTCCTTCAAAATCACACAGAAACTAAAAAAGTACCTCAGGTTTATGTCCTTTGATTTCCTGTTTATTACAAGTTTTCAGTTTTAGTCAGATACCAATGCTGCACAACAACGAAGACTACCTGTATCAAATAGAGTGAGTGATATTTACAGCAGAAAGGAACCCAGTAGCAAAATTCAAATCTCCTCTAAGGAATTCAGTTCTTCATTAGGACTTCAGAGCTGGGCCACAACTAGTTACAGAGAAAGCAGACCTCATCACTCTAATGACTGTTTTCGTTTAGTTCTTTTACACAAAACTCAACACAACCCCCAAAAAAAAAAAAAAAATCACTCAGACATTCCTCAGCCCAACAGAGCACACGCTTAACTTTCTGGTGTCTGCATCAATCCGAGCTAGTCAGATACAATCTGGAAGCTATGTAGTCCCATTAGCCTGGCACAGTGCTTGAACTAATTATGTAGAGACAGCAGTTTTGTGATTTCCAAATACAGGCGGAGAATCTTCAGTTGGCTCAAGGCTGCACATACTGACCTTCCTGCACATTGGTAAGATACTTAGAAAAAGTGGAAAGTGTTGCAACATATACAAACAGCAGAGAAGAATATGAGTTTGAATGGCTCCACATTGTGCAGAAACATAAAAGTAAATCTCCCACCTGGCAAGGGGTTTGCATTTTTCAATGAAATGCTCATAGGAACAACAGACTGGACCTGTTTCCCAGGAGTCTAAAGAACAGGCCAGCAGTTATATTTGTCTTGGTGCTATTAAACCAGTAAAGTCTACATTATGTTCTTCCTCTAGCCACACACTGATTTTCTCATTTCCTGAAATCCAGCTGAATTCAAGTTTTTATTATATATGCTGTGCTGCAGCAATCTGATTTTTATGGAAGACTTTTCACACACAGACAGAAAGGTAGACTACACACACACATGCATGCTGCAGTTGCTGCACACCGAGAGAGGACTCAGTTCCACATGGATGTCCTCATCTGATGTGCTCGCCTGGTCCTCCTTTGCAGTCAACTGACCAAAACTTTTTGGTGCATGAACTGGAGTGTCTGCACCAAAGCAAGATGATTAAAATCAGACAGATGAATCAGAGCCCAGAAGCACCTTCTTCTTCTTCTTGAGTATAAAGTGTACATAGACATCTATTTCAGACACAATCATAATGCTGAAAGCATTCAAAGCTAGGATAATGAGTCCCCGACCTAATATTTTAGCCCTGTGTTTTTGAAAGTTACTCACACTGTTTCTAGGGCCATTGGTCATCAGTTTGACTCCATCTCATAAATACATGATACATTCCACCTCCCTCTGATATGAAGCATAGCAAGTGTAAGAAAGGTAATTTGTGAGTCAGTTTATGTCATTAGACAACAACACATGGGTCAGATTCAAATAAGCCTCTGGTTTGGCAAGAAGGCAAGAAAAGTTGGGATTGAGACCTCTACAACTGGATAAGGAAAGGGTACCTCTTCCTGGATCCCTTGCCCACTGTGACTCACCACACCTGCAGCCTCTCTGAGGAGGTTCTGCTTTTAGGAAGTACCTGGTGATCAGCAAGTCATGCAGGCGGTAGAAAGTAAGGCTCTAGGTCCTGTTCTTCTCTCCTAGTCACTGAATCAGGGATACAGTTCATCCCTAAAGGCTCAATGAAAGGGAGGTTGTGTACCAGGTCAGTTAGCTACTTTCTGGCCCTCCTCATTCAAGAAGTATGTACAACATCTGGGCATCTGAGGATGTAGAGGAATTTATGTGGCTTTTTGGTGCCATCTGAAAATACCCATTTATACAACTTAGAAGGAGTTTCCAAAGCAATCCTTTCAAAGCTGTCAAAGCTTGGAAAATTTTCTCTTTGAAAGACTGTTTGAAACAATTTTCAGAAACTGTCACCCACAGGCTTTAATTTCTCAGTCACATGATATGTCTGTTTGCAACAGCATCTACCATAGTGCTTTCTTAAGAGCTACCAATAAATAATGGATGGTTCACTCATTGCCTTAATTCTTTTTAAATAAGTAAAGAGGCTCTGAACACACCAAATTACTGCATCATTTCTGATGTCCTAATGGAGTCCCCACTTAAATCAGTTTGAGACAGGAAATCAGGAAAGTGCAGCGATCAGACAAGTTTTCCAAGCATTACGTTAATATCAAAAAAACAAGCCCAGGAGTGAAATGATTTTACCATATTATGAAAGGCTTTCCCTGAGCCTTCTGAGGCTATTCTAGTCAATCCTTCTCAACTGCTGCATTCTGGGTCTCAAGTAGCACTGACAAGTAGCAGCTTATAGTAACACTCATCTTGACAAACTTTAGTCATCTGAAAGTTAACCTCTTAATATAAGCTACTCATCAAGACTCCTCCTTCAATCAGTGAAGTGAAATAGGTGCCTGGAGTGAACAAAATTTCTCCAGACTATTATAAAGGTTGCTCAACTAGATGCTGACTGCAGCAGCAAAAATTGTTTATAAGATTTCCATTTCCTACAACCCTCAAGTCAATTTTTCACACTTTTGTGGTCCAGTTTGGTACTTCTCAATCCTTCCATTACAACTATTTATGGGACCATGCTTTTAATCCTGATTTAAACAACTGATATGACAAGCATAAAAAGAGCCTTTGTGTGGGGCAGTTCCTAATCAAGGAATAATCAAGGTGCTGGAAGGCACCTCTTGAAATTATTTAGCCCAAATGCTCTGGTCAATACGGGCCAGCTAGACCAACTTGTCCAGGACAGTGTCCAGTCAGGTTTTGAGTATCTGGCTAGAATCTTGGGCAACCTGCTTTAAATCATGACATAACCTTACCTCTCATCCAGTGACTATGATCCATGAGTCATTTTGTATCCATGAAAACACACACTACTACCAAGTGGTCTGGCCCAACCTCCTCCACACTCTCTTCCGTGACCACCAGTGCTATCGTTCTGGTGGGTGCAACAACAAAATCAAAGTCATGGTGTATCTAAAGAAATTACTATGCTTGGTAGCATAACCTGTTTAACAGTTTCCCTGGCAAGTTCATCATGCAAGCACAGGAGCTCTGTGCTGGCACAGAGAGTGGATGGAAATACACAGCTGGGCATGTAAGGGAGGGCCAGATCATTCTGCCAGAGAACCAGATGGAAGATGACCCAGACCTTCACCTTTCAGTGTCAATCAGCCATTAAAACAGCTCAGCGGCCTTGCAAAACCATATTCTTAATTTCCACAAGAGTCTCTTATGAGGTTAAAAATTAATCAAATCCATTCCATTTCCCTCTTCTAGCATGGTCCCAGCAACAGCGGTACCAGCACATCCAAGGGGATGGGAATTGCAAATTCAGGAGCAGAAACTACTTAAATCAGGTTTGTCACTGAAGTCAGCATCTCAGCAAATGAAACCTCTAAACACACCTCTTTAGGATGAAATTAATTGCCCTTTGGAGGTCCTTCTTTCTCTCTTCAGTGGCAAAAGACATAACCTAGTAACTAACTCAGATTATGCAGCTGGCATGTAGACAGTTAAAGGCAGCTGAGACGAATCCCCCTCCCATGGTTGGGGGGACTAAGAAAGCCTGGCCTGCAAATACTCTTGCATTTTGCACATTTCACAGTGAGAGCTGAAATACCCTGTCCCTTAGCAACCACCAGAGGCCATCTATTTAAACTTGCAAAAGCTTTTGACCAAGTCCCTCTCCAGAGATTTATAAAAAATGAGTAGTCATGGGATGAGAGGTAACATTTCGTCATGCATTGGAAAGTGGCTAGGAGACTGAGATCAAAGATAGTCAGCTTGCTTTTACTGTAGCAAAAGATTAACAGCAGGATGCCCACAAATTCCACGCTAGAGCTGTTGGTTATTGAATTTATTAATGACACAGAGGCAAGAGCAACAGCTAGCACTGAAGAAATTATTATATTATTATATATGCTAACCTTTCAGCAACATTCAAGCTATGGCAAGAAAAAGCATAAGGTATTTTGTATGACACACATGTTCCCAACTGATAATTTTGAAAGTGATCTTCCCTTTAGCACCAATATGAAGCATCCAGAAGTCTTTTCAGATGCTCTGACCATTATGGTGATAGGATATTAGGTGAAATTCACTTACAGCATCAGAGCAGACAGTTCTTTGCTCCTATGTAATGTTGCAGTGGGCCTCTAGACAAAGACATAAGACTTTGGCACAGGAAAGACAACAAGAAACACCTCACAGACTCTCATTCTAGTATTAATTGTTTAATGGAATACCATTAAATTAAACAACATTGTGAAGTCTTCTGTGAAAGCCAAACTGCTTCACCTTCTGCTACTTTGCCATCTAATCTAGGTGATTGTCATACAAGTCTCCCACTAATGTCAGCAACTTATTTTCCTTTTAGTGCCTCATAAGGTTTATCTTGTTGAATTAAGTGTGGCATGTGATGGTGTTCATTGGCGGGGCTACTCTTTAGGCTCATAATATACCTGAGACCCCAGTAATGCAATTTTGACAGACAAAATAGCCCATCACAAGGAGAAATTCACATCCAATTCCTGAAGCTGCAGAACCATCACAGCATAGCAAAGGCCAGTTTATTGCTGAAGAATGGCAAAGTAATAACGTAGAGAATGTTTCCCCCCTGCTTCATGTGGTTGGACATCTCTAAAACATTATTTTCAGACACAAAGACAAAATCTGCAGAGTTACCCATAGGGTGTAATTAATCCTACATCATATTAAACCACAGGAAGTAGCAAAGTTGTCCCAGAACCCAGAACAAAAAATTGCCAGGCTTTTTAAAATACAGTCTGCAGGTGGCTACATGAAACTTTTGTACTAAAATGATGGGGCTTTGCCATCTGAAATGCATAAGCCTATACAAAATCTAACTACCTGCTGTAAATTGAAGCACCATAAAAATAAAATTGAACAATTACCTTTTGTGGGCAGTGTAGATTGAGCTATAGATCAGATTTAACATGACTCCAAAGCAGTAAAATTCCACCAAACACAGCTGAAAGAGCTGCAGTCAACTCCTGATTTAAACTTTGGACTGAGGGTAGAGTTGAGGCTCAGGAGACAAAATTAGTAGAGGGATCATGACAGTGGCAGGAGGCAGGGAAAGCCATTGTGTCACCACATTTATTCAAGAGCTTAAAAGAACTGGAGGAGTTCAAAGTGAGAAGGGAAAAAAACCATGACAGAAAAGCCACAAATGATGAAGCGCAATTCTGCGGCTAGATACATACACAAGATTCCAATAGATTTCAGTGTCCTGGATGAAGGGAAATGAAAGTGTTCATGCTTATAATAGGTCATCTTTCTTTCACTCCTTCCTTTGATATCTCTCCTTAAGTAAAACTGGGACTGGACAAAATCATTCATCTCAGGAACAATGGCAGGACTTTAGAGATACTTCTCTATTGTTAGTCAGCTCTCCAGTAATTCAGAAGGTGCCTCTGTTTGTTCTTTATCTTGTTTTTTAAATTATGCTGACAATCCATCTTAGGGAGAGTGGCTGGGAGTTCAGGGGGTTGGATTTCTGGTTTTGGGCTCTGTGAGGATTTTCTGTGGGATCTCACCTGGCTGAGGAAGAGTATTTTGTCACTGCAGGGGCACAAATCCTCCAAGGCAATGATGTTAGAAGCAATCTTGTCCAGTCTTTAATCTAACAGATCGGTATGCATACCCCTGAGCTCTAGTATGAGCTGAGCAGACTACAATCTGCTCTGATCTGGAATCCCTTCAGCCCCATTATTGAAGTAATGTCCTTAAACTCAATCCAGCTGCAGGCCTTTGAGTTAGTAGGCTATGAAAGAAGGCATGCTAAACTCAAACACAGCCTGGCACCAGAGCAGTTTTACAGGTCCTGAAGCCACGCTGCTACTCTGCATCTGGCCACAGCAGAGTGAAGGAACAAGACCTCACCTCAGCCTGCCCTTACCTGCATGAAATAGTTCTTCCTTGAAATTCAATGAAACAATTAGTCCAAGGAAGGCTTACTCGTGGGAGGGAAGCTTGGCAGAGTCAGGCCTTGTGAAGCTGAGTTGGAAGCATTTGTATTGTGTGGCACCGCAGAATGATTCCCATCTTGGCCCTGACCGTCTACCTCCAGCTAGGAAAGCCCCTGATACCCAAAGGGCTTTTCTAAGACAACCACCACAAAATAAACACAAACTACCACCCATAGTCAGCTGCAGGCACCTTCAGCTTCTTGCCCACATGTATACAAATATTTCCACGTCAAAGTATGCAGCAGAGTTTTTTATTATATCTCCTGGCCAAAGATAATCCGAGAGAGGGAAAATAAAATCATTGTGTGCTTGTTAACATTTATTATCATTCACATCCCTCACAGCACTCCTATGCCTCCCCAAGCTTTTGGCTGCTCATAATTATGATCTGGGAACATGGTTTCCCATCCTCAAAAATTCCTGGGATTTCAAAATTGTTTCCTGTCCTCCTTTAGAATTATCTCAGTATTGATTCCTGAAAAATCATGAAATGCCAACGCCAAACCCCTAAGCATTCCTTCTCTACAGCAGGCAGCAGACAGGTTGGTTAGAGCTTCTGTCTTGGTTAGAAGGTTGCAACTGATGTTCCCAAAATCGAGTGATTCAGATCAAAGACCTGAGACAAAGCTTCTCACATCTGATTCTGATAAAATGAATTTGTGTTTCCTCAGAAAGCCCCCACTTCTTGCTATGTCTCTCCTATTGGAGACAGGCAAATATTTCTACATCTGTTTTATGAACATATTAGCTAAAATGCAAGATACAAGGCTGAACTTCTCTAGGGTCATCTTGAAGATAATGGGAAGGTGTCTTCTCAGCTAGAAAGATGTTAAACATGACTCTGTGACCCTTTTAGAGACAATTGCTGCTGGTGAGCACTGTAACAGTGACCTCCAGCTGACCTGCCATCAAGCACATTTTGACCAGGTCTCCATGACTGCAGAAGCTCTGCTGAAGGCCATTTTAGCAAGCTCAGATCAGGGATTTTATGTTCTAAGATGACCAATGAAACTGTGCCATCACTGAAGGGCTGCAGCCTGAGGCTGGGGTTAGACAGCTTGTAACAATTGTCATTTAAGCCAAGGGGCAGTTCCTTTCCTCTACCTCCAGTGATTTGTGTGCCAAACAGAGGGCAAATGCATATAATACCATGACATTTATTTTTTTCCTCCTTCCCTGTTTTACTTTTTTTTCTTTGTTTTCAGCCAGGCTGGTTCCCGGGCTCAGTTAGCTATGTAGTTTCACAAATGCCAGCACCAGCACAAGGCTGGGGCCACCAAGAGCTGTGGATGGGGACTCCTTGAATTCAGTGAAAAAGACTTTTGTGAAACAGTTTGGGCTGGAGGGCACTTAACCCAAGAAGGGGATATTGAAGCCTGATAAGAAAAACTTTCTACGGCCTGTATTTTCAAATGTATTTGAGGCACTCAGACATACAAGATTGATTATTTCTAAATAGCAGGGCAGAGTCTACAATACTATAGGCTCTCACACCATGTTTGGCTTTGGGAGTTAGCTTGTAAGTTTTTGCTATTATAGTTTCCCAAAAGCCATTAAATCTAGCAAATGGTGGTACAGTCTATGACCTGCCTCTCAAAGAATAGGGTACTTAATAAAGATTGTCTCAGGTGGTATCTTGCTTGTTATGTGTTTAGGTAGAAATTCAGAGATCTACAAGAAATACATTCCAGTGATTGCACCCTATCATAGTTACCTTTGTAGTAACTTCTAAAAGAATTAGTAGGTTTCGATACTATCACGGCTATTTAAGATTGTGTTTAAATGCCTCAAGGTCAGGTCTGACCTTTTTCTCCCACATAGGAATGTGAGACCTCAATCACACCCCAGTGAGAGAATGCACATTTTTTTCCCCTATTTAAAAATCCATAATGCCATTAAAAATGAATATGTTGTTGTTAAATAAATGTATGATGCTAAGATTAAATCTGTTTGCATTTCCTGCCCTCTGTCAATTATTAATATTGCCCATAACAGAGAGATTAATACCTACACAGTGGGGTATAAACATCCAGAAAACAGTATAAGCTTTTCCTTTTGAAGGACAATTATTTGCTCAGGTTTCACACCCAACAGGAAGCAATTCTGAAATAAGGAGCCTGGTTTTGCACCCATCAGCACATGACTGAGCAGAATGAGCTGCTGCTCAAATCTGGTCACAGGGAACTGGCAAGGGCACGGTCCATCAGTGGATAAAACCCATGTGTTTGCATCCAGAAAGTCAATATGGGAGGAGAAATGTATTTCTGAGGACAAGAACTGGAGTCAGAAGCTAAACAATTAACATTGCTTTCATGCCCCTCCGTAATTAACGCAGATCAAAGAGGACCTGAAACCATCGATTTCACCAGAAACAGGAGACAGCAGACTAAGCACCAGCACTAACAACTCCACAGCAAACACAAAAGCACCTATTGCGGCCACGGGCACAGGGTTACAACACCAGCACAAAGCAGCCAGAAAAAAACTTTGAAATTAAAGAACAGAATTTTAACATTCTGAGGTCCGTCAACATAGGGACAGTGTATGAGAAAAACGGCTGTTTTACATCCAGCAAGTAGGGTTTACACTAATGCAGCTTGTATTTGTTATACAAGGATGTGATGGGGGATAAAAGCAACAAGAAACACTCATTCTATGGGTAAAGACGCTAAATACAAAAGGTATATATTAATAGAGAGAAGGAGGGAGAAAAGAAAAATGTGTGTCGTAGTCCTTTTAATTGTGTGTTTACAAGCTGATTTTCTTTGCATGCATCACCTGCATTGGTAGCAGCATTTTGTTTCTGTAAAGAGTATTACATTTCAATCCAGCAATGATAAGTTCTGTGCTTGGCACCATCAGGTGAATGTGTTTTGACTTTACATCTGTTTGCCCATGAGAAACCAACAAATACACGGTGCTTTGCAATTAAGAAGCATAAAACTCAGACATTACCTGGAAAAAAAAGCAGAAGACATTGCTTGGAACACAAATAAAAAGTGAGAAGGAATAACTCAACACCATGAAGGTGACGCACAACAGCCACAGCTCTTCAAAGACAAGAATAAATACTTGTCCACTGCATTATTCCATTTCCACAACTGTTTGTTTGGAAAGTGACGCCTGTGTGAGCTATGCTCAAGGGTGATGTTAATGGTAATAACAGTGCCACAACTACAAATCAGCAAATCAGTATAGCATATGTGAAATACAGAAGAGGAGGGAACTACAAAGCAGCGAAAATTTCCAGCAGGAGATAAAGGACAATAAAACAGAAAGTGCTAGTGGCTGTATCTTGTGTTCTGTTAACAGCACTTCCCGGTGTCACTTTATCTTTCTGCCCTTTTGATCTGCACGTGAAATGCTCATCTGCTCCATTATATTTTTACACTGACTCCACAGAATCATAACATATTGGGTTGGAAGGTATCAAAAATACAATCCAGACCTTGTTCTGAGGCAGGATCAAACATATTTCATAATTTGTGTTAATTCCAGGAAAATTTGGATTGGCAAGTAACTTCTAGACTGAACTCTGAGTTCCTCCTTTTAAGTATGGCAGGTCCAATATGTGCTTTTACTTAAGGACAAATAATTGTAACAGATGTCAGTCCATACTGGAACCATTCCATTTCACAGATTTTTATGATGGTCTATTATTGTGGAGCTGCATTAGCTGCTGTATGCTTCATGCTGGATGAAGCTGTGCTCTTTGTTGTTTTATACTGTTTCCTGAAGATCAACCCTTTGGCTATGCGCATCAGGAGACTAATAATGGAGTTTATATTCACTAAATAATATGTTATTTGGCACATACATGGACTTCCATGTACAATAAATAAATATCATAGCAGTAAGTGATAAATTGTCAGATTAATCCTGTGCTTTGCTTGAGCATCTTGCCACAGATAATACTAAGAAACAAGATAAATAAAAAAATGTTTAAAGCTTTAAAATAATTCCTATTCATCTGGCTTTACAGAGGACTGTGATCAGCTACAAACCGAATCTTTTATATTTAGATGCCAATAGCAGTTTCCTTTTGATGTCTGCCTACAAATGAATTCAAACCCACTGAGAGACTTTAGTGATAAAATTCCTGAAATTTCCCTTGAATGCTGCTACTGAATGTTTGCATGTATCTGATCAAAAATTACCATGAAATATTTTTGATAACTGTTTATTAAAAGCTGAAGCATGGCAAATTGCTAAGTGTACTAGCTTAAAGCAGTTTAAGCCGAATATGGCTTGTTGTTACAGTGATATATTTGCAGCTATTCCAGATGAAGAGATCTTTATAATCAGAGAACTTCAGAGCACAACCAGTTGTGTCACATAACCTCTGCACTCCTATCTGCTGCCTGGGCCAAAGACAAATGTGCAGCATCCAGAGAGCGCCCGCCCACGCCAAAGCTGTCACTTTAACTATCAAGTGCTCAGCCTTTATTTTTCCCATTAAACTGTTACTTCTCTTTTACTCAGAACAATGCTGCCTACTTTTATGAAAAGCTTGAAAGAGGCTTCATCAGATAAAGCATAGTGAAAGTGCAGCTGGTTCATTCTTGTCTCTTGTGAAGGCAAGAAAAAGAGGCAATTTTAAGGCTGCAGCAGAGAGTTGCTTTAACCTGGCATAAATCCAGATTGTTCAGAAGAGGTATTCTGGAACTCTCCTGGCTCTTTTTTCCGGCTGTGTCAAGGTTCTGGCTCTAGAATTCATATTGCTGCATGGTGGGGCTCATCTTATCAAGTCAGTTAATATTCTTTGTTTTTCTTTGTTTTTCTTTCTGTTCAAGTTAGCTTTCAGCTGCATGATGCATCTAGCCTGTCTAGCACAATGCAGGTCTATGAAAGCTTATGCTGCCCCAATAGAGAAGCCAAGAATGAGCCAGCTGAGGCAAAGAAGAAGGTGGACCCAGCACTCTCGGAGGTAGCAGTGCTGTCTCTGGGATGAGAGATCCTTTATAACCAGAGCTTCAAGTTCAAAAGGCAAAATGCTGTCATGAATACAACATTCTCAGTGCTGCAGTTTCCCAATTTAAGAAGGCAATCTGCTATCTCAAGAAAAAAAATCTACCTTTTAGGTAAAGTTGTGTATGATGTGATGACCTGTGGTAAGAGAAGACTAAATTCAGTGACACAGGAGTTTCATTTCAGTTTTACAATTATATTTTTGCCACTTAATAACATACTGTTACTAACTTCAGGATCAGTGCTGAACTCTAGAAATGACTGTACAGCCTTCTGAAGACCAAATATAATTGCAATCCATTAAAGAGAGAGGGGTAGGGATGGAGCAGAAGCTCTGAGCCACTGGTTGTTCCCACTTCCTTGTTTTTCACAGCTCCAACGAGCTTTCTCAAAAATAAACCTACTCTAGAGGCCCTAAGTATCACCAATGCAACCATGTAACACTATTTAACCTGGGGTCCAGGAATTTAGCAGACAAAAGAATTCACAGACAAAAACTGTCTTACTGAAGAAACTACAGTCTTGGGTCCCTGTTACCCGAAATTCATGCCAATGGGTGCACAGAGCCTCTATGAAGTCCTGAGAGCCCTATGGGGGTACCATAAAGTTTGGTTTGGACAAAAACTGGAAATTAGGAATTCAGGGAAGGCCAAGGAAATGAATGGCCTATAAATCTCTGGGGATCAACCAGCTTGTTCGCAAGGAAGGTATAAAGGAAAAAGGAATTAAGTAGAATGGGAAAGAACATATGTGAAAAAACTGCCAAGAAGCAAAGAATGAAGAGTCAGGAAGAAAGGACATAAGATACAAGAATGAAAAAAATGGCTTAGGGGGAATAAAAAACAGGATTTTGGCCAAAATGTTTGTCAAGCACTCTCAGGAGAAGCAAGACTTGACAATAGTCTGTAAGAGCATAATGCAGCAATGTGACATGGTGGATCCGAGAGCAGCAATAAGATCCCAAAGAGGGTGAGCATCTGTCAGAGTCAGTCTCTGTCCAATTTCACGCTCCAGAGAGAGTGGGGAAGCTCAGGCCACCACATTTTCCACCCAACCAAGTCAGGCTGACACCCTGTGGCACAAAACTTTCCATGTTGTAGGTATTTATTCCTTGTGCTTGTCACCCCATAACGAACAAGGACCACAGCTAGTCATCTGCTTATTTGAGAGAGTGCCGGGATCCTGACAGCCTGCTAAGCAAGCAGCAAAGCTAGGGAGGAGTGGAAAAGGTGTGGAAAGAAATGTGAGAGATCTCACAGTTAATGTGGAATGGAGGCAGTGATGTAGTTATAGCCCTTCTTTTCTTCTTACTTGATGGCACAAAAAGGAAGGTGAGGAGAAGCTTTTAAATGAAACATGACATTCCCTTATTAAAGTCTGATTTAGACTTCAGCAGTCTTTCTGCTTGTACGCATTTCAGTGCTCCCACACCATGGGCAGCCAAACAGAAGAGATTTAATAAAATAAATTTCAATGGTAATTTCCTGAACAATGAGGGCTTGTTTTCTAAGCAAACAGTCCTTTTGGTGTTGTTATCAAAGATGACAGGGCTAGCCATGCTGTAAATATGTGGAGGAGAGACATAGTCTCATTTATAGACTTAAAAGTCCTGTTAGGCATCTTTGTTTCCTGAGCAAACAAATCTCTTGTGGGGACTGCATGGAAAAAATCTCATTATCCAGTTTTGTGGGGGTCTGCTGTCACTGGAAACAACTGCCCTGCTGCTAGTTTGTCAAAAGCATCATTGTCCAGCAGTGGTCTGCTGTAGCCCCACCAAGATCCCAGCACCCATTGTTGCAGTTTGATGCAAGCAGCTTCCACTCACATCAAACGTGGAGCAGAGTCAGCATCCACTGCCACATGTTGTGGTGACCTTAGGTAGCAAATCTGCTGCATTCCTGGCCTGTGAACCTTGGACTCACAGGCTTTGTTTGGTTCCAGAGACAGAAGGAAGTAACCTCCTCCAATCATTTACAGTAATCTCTCTTATACACCATGAAGGACATCCCAAGCAGAGTCTTTATATTAAATACATACAGCAGGTGGCCCTACATTTGAGAAAAACTAGAAAATAACTGAACAACTCTCAGACACATTATTAATAACACTTCCAGCCAAGCAAGTGTGGGTTTCTCTATCTCATCAGCCTGCCACTGCAGCCATGGTTTGCCATAATAGGATTCAAAGCTCCTTCTGAGATTGTATCTGCCCTCAAGGGTAAATAAAGTCAGAGCTGGAACTTTCTGACACAACTTTGTCACTGCCTTATTAATATCGTCAGGCAGTGACCGAAGAATGGGCGACACCAGCAGCATAGCAATTTTAAAGAAACATTTCCTATAATGAAAGTAGCAGCAGTGGTGGCCAACAATTACACAAATACTGTTGGGAGGCTTTTCCTCACTTTTGTGTGGAGCCCACTTCTCTCCAATATGCAGTGGGAGACTGCTTTATTGTTGCTGAGTTCAATGGAAAATGCACAGTTGCCACATAATTCAATACTATATGTATTTAGGGCCTGACCCAAAGCCAGCTGACATCAATGGCACAGCTGCTATTAAAACTAGGAAGGACTTGTGGTTTGGGCTCTCACAGAAAAGCGTTCCCAAGCATAAAGCTTTAAAGAAGATTATCAACTAATAAACAACAGCACTGGAGGGGATGGTGTTTGGAAAGTAACATTAAGTTTTCAGAATCACTCACTTTAAAAACTGTGGTTTGTTTCAGGTTTGCAAGTCAGTGTCTACCTAAGGAGAGCTATGAGCATTCATTAATCCTTGTAATCCCTTCCAATTCACTCGTGTTTACAAGGATGCTATTCTGGTCTTGCCTCAGAGAGATTTTTGGGCCAACTCCCAAAACTGCAATGTAGCAAGCACACTGCTTTAAAAAACCTCTCAGAGGTCATGAGTTTATGCTTAGGTATTTTTAAATGCTTTGAAATCCAGTGCTGCAGTAAAAAGGGCCTGATGCCAGTCTGAGAACATAGCTCAGGGTTTATAATGGTTACCTGGGGTGTGGATTAAATAACAAGGTACTGTAGGTCCCAAGCCACCCTTCTCACTCTGCACATGCTCTTCTCTCCATGGCAATGCCCTGGGGTGCATCAGAGTATCATGGGAACAAAACAAGGTGCCTCAATGCCACCACCAGGTACAGAAGTAAACACACTCTGCTACTGGGACTGGCTTTTCTTTCTGGCTGACCGGCCATGGAAATGAGAAGGCAGGACAGTACTGTTGTGAAAGTGACTCTGCCAGTGCCCCTGGCTCCGGCTCAGAAGAGCTTTATCTTTCAAACTAGTGGCTCTTTCAGATAAGCGATTCTCTTCACAACTGCATTACAAGGGGTATGCTACGAAAGGAAAAAGCTAATTCATCCCAGCATTATCCAAAATCTCATAAAAGCTCTTTCACTACTAGGTTCCCTTGTTTCTTAGTTGAGAAAGAAGCAAGTCCCTTCATCCAGTGGGATTAGACCACAATGCCTTCCACTAACTCTGCTGGAACAATCAAGACCTTTTCAGCAAACGCTTTGAGAATCAGGGAAGTAAAGAATTCAGTTTGTTGAGATATGGTAGCTTTAGTACTGGCACCCTGATAAGAAAATTATTTAATACAGATATGCAGTTACATCCTTTGAATTCCCATACACTCTTCAGGCACCCCCTGTCACACAGAAGGCCAGCTCAAAGCCTAAATGCAGTAATGACATTGACCGGTTCTTACCTCATGTCTGTCTGGGTCTTGGCCATGTGTTTGGAATTTTAGCTGTGTTTGTGGGATTTTGAAGATACACTGGTTTTGTTCTGGCTTGAATGCTGAATTACTTGGAGTGAGGAATCCTTTCTGTCCAAAATAGCAACATTTAGCATGGTTGCTAATTGAAAGAAACCAAAGATCTCCCGGAAGATTTCTTTACTAATGCATACATCATCAGTGCATAAAAGGGTCATGAAAAGGGTTTCCTTTTGTGACCTTTGTCACAAAGCCCTCTGAGCAAAGCAGTTTGCAAAGGGCTATGCAGGGGACTTTTGACTGAACCAGTAAAGTAGCAATGTTTGTCCTTGAAAAGTACAACTCAAACTCCAATAAGCTTCTCTACAAGCTCATTCTGCCACTGTACCCACAAGATTTGGGGGCCAAAAAGACAGAGGTGTTTCCCAGAAATCTTTGCAGGGAAGTTTGCAGAGACACCAATAACAGCGCTGCAGACACAAGATCTGCTGCAACTTCTGCTGCAGGTTCAGGTGCCCAGCATCCCCACAAGCTGCATCCCCCTGAACTGCTGTGTCCTCTTTTAAAGAGACCAGGCTGTTTCTGCTTTCCTGGAGATACAGGGGAAGGATCTATATGCTCTACACTGAATGATCTAACTTAATTTGGGGGCAAAGCAGCTAATCACTTCTATTGATATACAGTAGCTTTATTAATGGAAAAACTTCCAGCAGTGTCAATTACTCATACACATATGTATGCACATTCTATACAAAGAATGGAAAACAGACTTTCACCTTTTATTGGAATTGTAATTGGTAGAATAATTTCTGAAATGTGAGATCAGGTTTTAATAATTTTTAAATGTTGTTTTGTATCACTTTCATGCCCTAATTTATGTCTGCCAAACAGCAAGGCAGGCTCAGAGCCATCTGAATGCTGTGATTAACTAGCTTGCTGACTATCTGTGTATTAACATCAGATCTATGATCGTTTCCCAGTGCCATGCTACATACAGAAGAAAAAAATGAGTTGATCATAGGTTATTAAGGGCAGATGGCATATCTGATGGCAAGAGCAAGCTCTTTCCCCACATCTCCCTTGCACATAAATTGGAGCATTTGGTGTGATTTAGCAGTTTAAATTCTTTTCCTCCTCCAGCTGTGAGCAGGTCCCAAGCTCCGGAGTCCTGCCCCAGACTCCTGCACTACCTGGCAGGGTAGGTGGGCTGGACAGGGCAGAAAGGATGTATCTGGGCTCCAGTGAGCAGCTGTCCAGCCCCAGAAAGCCCTCTGCATGCTGGGTGCTTTGCCCTCCTGTGCCATGCTGAGGAACCAGTGCTGCCAAGGAATGGAGGGATGGTAAGAGAACAGGTTCCACTGGTGCCAGTGTCATCTCACCATGTGGTTGCTTGTGACATTGGAGGGATGGATTTGGTGATCCAGGTCCCCCTTGTCCTTTGTACAAGAGATGAATGGTATTCAGGTATGGAAGATGTTCAAGATCAAAGCTGTCTTCTCCATGAATGCTGAATGCTGGCACTGACTGAGAAGCCCATCTCACCTGGTAAACCCTTTATTTCAAAACACATAAATAAATCTAAGAAGCTCCACAATGCAGAGGTTTCTGATGAACCAATTACAAGCTCTTCTTTGTTCACCATAGGTATTTTTCCATTAAAGTCAGACCAAGTTTTCCCTGTGTTAACTCACATGCCCCAAAAGCCCAAATTCTGTGGAGGCTTAATTACAGTTTCACACTGCCAACTCCCTTTGGTGCATCTCCTTGTAAGTCAAATTTAACATATGTTATCAGCAAACTTAAGGCCCTGCAGCAACAACTTCAACAACAACTAGGCCCCTGCATAGCTATCCTGCACATCTAGGAGCCTCCAGGAAAGGAACACAAAACATTTTCAGCCACCTTTCATGCCATCCAAATGATGTAATTTATTTACAAGCCACCTTGTATTCCTTTGCTCCTGCCACAGATCCCAGGCTGCAGACACAGAGGTATCAGTCCAGAATGTGCATCCTGCAAGGAGTCCGCACCAGCAGGAGGTCACGCATCCCTTGGCTATACCTCTGCCATGTCATGAGCCATGTGACTCATAAATATTTCTCACCTTTGGATAAAACAAAGGAGAAAGCTACAACATGTTGAGACAGAGTTTTTCTACAGGCAACCCTGCCTTCTCAGCACAGGGAGGCAGCTCAGCTGCTCTTTCACAGCCTGAGGCATCCATAACACCTCTACACCCACAAGGACCAGAGAGCTCATCAAAGCTGACACATTAGGGCCCTGTGTGCTCTTGGGAAAGTCATCTTACCTCCTTAAAACTTAGTAAACCAAGCCACAAAATGAGCTTAAAGAAGATCCTTTATAAAAAATAGATATGATTTCTAAATTAATCCAAACAAGCTTTCTTATGTAACTTTTTTTTTTCCCACACAGGGCACAGAATAACATAGCTGTATGGAAAAGCCCCTAGATTAAATAGAGGACACCTTTTTGAGCTGTCCTCCCCTTCAGAAGAGACCTGAAAAATCAATTTGGCATTAGATCACCCTTCATTTTCGTTATCAAGTCAAAGAGGAGAAAAAGTTGATGGTTATCATAGAATGATAGAACATTAAGAGGTTGGACCTTAAAGACCATCTGGTTTCAGCCCCCACTGCTGTGGGCAGGGACACCTCCCACTAGATCTGATTGCACAGAAAATCACTTTAGAAGTTTTTTTAGAGCAGGTGAAGGTGGATCCTGATCAGCTGGAGCAGTAGCCTTATCCCACATGACCATATTGACATCCTAATATGATTTTTGACTAACATTGTTAATATGAATACCTGTCTTAAGTTTTTTACAGCGTCCATCCTGGGGATATGAAAGCAGTATTGCTCAACAGAAGGGAGTAATTCCAAAGCCTCAACATGCAGTAAGAAGTAAGATTCTTCTCCTCTCTAGAAAGTTAATTTCAGAAATCCTGCAGTGAGGTTAACAGGATTAGTTTTCCAGTTGCCACCGACTTTGCAAGCATAATACCAGATGAAGACTGGAGAGAAAGAGCAGGGGGGAAACTGACTCTTCAAAATGCTGGTTAATTGCAAAGAATCTGTATTGCTTAAAATGTGACTTGCTGACAGGGAGAAAAATATACCAAAGCACAGAGGAGATACATCAAAATACCAAAATTTAGCTGAATAAATCTCAAGGGATGACAGAGGATCCTTTCCTTAGAACTCATACAGAGGGATTTCTTGTCCTGCTTGCATTAAGCACTTTTCTGACTTTTTTTTTTTTTCCTGTATGGTTGAGTTCTATTCCAGCAAAGGGCGAAGAGGTATTTTCAAGACCAGTCAGAAATTACTCCACACAGATCAGGAGCTGGGATTTAAGGCTAACTGTTGGTGCAGACATAATAACCATGAAAATCAGGTTGCATGGGAGGTGGCTGCACCCTTGGAGGTACAGTACATTATCCATGTAAATACTACCCTGAAAGATGAACTTCCAACAGATCAGAAGCAGTTGCTTCAAAAATATGAATATGTCATGTAGTTTCATATTCTGATGTGACGGCTGATCCCCTCCTTTGAATTCCCTGCCCTAGAGGCTAGGGCGAGGTACCAGCAAACCTGCTTCAGAGACCAAGACAAAGAGAGAGTGAGAGGTCTTCCCTAGGGAATTGCCTGTACCAAAGAAGTTCACAGCTAAATGCTACCTAGGAAGTTTCCACCAGCCTGAGTAACACTTCCAATAGCCTGAATCAGCTCAAGTTCTCCATGCAAAGGTACAGTTCCACCTACTCATTAGCAATCAGCAGAAATCAATACTCTGCATTGGCAACTGACATTCTCCATCGAAAGGACAAACTGTTATCACTCTGGTGGCTCAGCAGCATCTGAGGTGAGTGCAACAAAGAAGCTGAAGGCTGAAGAAGAACTTGTTCACCTACAATTGATGCCAAAAAGATTCTTTCAAAATAAAGGCAAGGAGAGTTCTGACCTCAGGGTTGCTGCAGAAGGGCATTTGCTGTCTGTCCTCCAACCCACTTACCCCCCATGTCCAGGAAAGAATCTATCTGAAAGCCATCTTGCCCTCTGGAGGAAGCAATACAGAAAAAGCCAGCAGTGAAGAGCAATTTCTGGCACAGTGGTTTATCAGAAGAGCTGGTTTTCACCCCAACAGCCTCACTCTGTTCTTGGGGGCAGCAAACACCATGTCCCCTCAAGCCCCATTTGTACATCATTCTGGTGGCTTCTGCACATTCTGTATCCATGTGGTGGTCCTTCTCCTTCTAAACCTCTCTACCAGAGAACACCTGGGGAGGACAGTTTGTCACCATCACCTTACACTTCCAGTGATCAGAGCCCAGGTGACAATTCAGAGCAGATCTACTCTCAGAGACACAAAATGAGCCACCTGGTGCAATTAATAAAAAATGATGGAACAAGCCTAGGCCATTTGGTTCATCAGAGTTCACTTAGCTTTTCTATTTAACGCTCTATTTCCTCCAAGAAGGCGGCTTATTATTTACCGAATAACACCAGTGTGTTTCTACCTCAATGGCTTTAGCTTGGAAAGCCAACTGAAAAGATGTTTTACTCTTTCTTTTCTTTTGGTTTTTTTTCTCAACTCAAAAAATGTGCATAGGGACCTAGTTTTGTGGTGAAGATATGCAGTACTCTCCACCTTTCCTTCCATTCTCTACCTGTTGGGAGCTACTACCACTTTACGTCATACAGATTCTTACTTTTACCACCCTCACCACCCTCTAGCTCAACACTACATCCCACCCCAGAAGTCGTCTGGCACTAGACTGAAGGAGAGGAATGTGCAGGTGTGTTCCCGACTCATCCTCCCCATTACTGATGAAACTTGGCATGCAGTGTCCCACCCACTTGGAAAAAATGTCCTGGAGTTACTCCTGAACTTTAATGCCATGATCTGGAAATAAGGAGGAGAGAAAATCAGTTTTCACAGTCTTCCATTTAAAATTAATTTCCCCAGTTTTCCATCCAATATTCCTCAGTCAAATCCCAAAGAACCTCTTGACCTGCAACTGCCTATTCATATCAGGGAGTGCAAGCAGCATCCCCAAACCTCCCACTGTGTACCAGGGAAATCTGCCTGCTCCAGATCTGCCCTGTTTCTTCCTCTGAGTCCCCCGGAGCAGCTGACAGCTTTTAACAAGGAGCTCTTTGTTCGATCAAGTGCTACACTGGATATTACCAGAACTTTTAAAACTGATGTTTTAAAATTCCCCACTGCCTTTGTAATGGGAATTCTCCCAAGGCCTCACAGGATTCTTTCCCCTTGCCTTAATGGACACAAGCTTTTGCAGCTCTCCCCAGAAAAAGGACTAAATTCAGTTTTCTTCACCTTCAGAAGGCTGGCAACAACAGCTGAAAATGAGGAAATCCAAGGAAATCAGAGCAGGTGCCATATCCTGCTTATCTGCTCTGTGACCATAGCTCATATGATGAAAACAATGCTCCCACACTGAAGAGTCCACTGCTGTAGCCAAATATCTTAGCAGTTTCTCAGGTTTTGATTTATTTCCTGGAGAATGATTTCTCAAATGTTCAGTTCTTTGGTAAACCAGGCAAGTGCTGCTCCAAAGGCTTTGCTTTGTGAGCTGCTCTCATTAGCTTCATGTATTTCATGTTTTTACCCACCATTTTCTTTATATTTTCACATAAAATTCCATTTGCTGTGCAGTGACCCAGTTTCACAGCACATCTGACATCCCTTTGATTTTTTTTGCTGCCTGCTCTTCACTTACAGGTAAGAGCAAACGTAAGAAGTCTGCAGCTGGCTTCTTGGTGCGGGTCATTTAGACAGATTAGAAACACTGAGGAAGCACTAACTCCGCTTCTGGCTTCAATCAATACTTCCTCCAAGTTTGACACAAGTCCTCTCTATTTTTTAGCAATCCTTTGCTATGTGATACACTGACTGCCTGATCTCCTCAGGTTGAATAGCAACCTGGCAAGTGGCACTTCAGTAGGTTGCTGCAGAACCCAAATAGCATGTCATGCCAAGTCCCATCATTACCCAGCCTTCTTTTTTATGTATGTGTATACGTGCTTGTTATGACAGAGGCACTAGAAGGGAGAATAAAGCCAGCAGAAGGGAGAGGATATGTCAACCTTAAACGTGCTTTCCCTGATGGTAACAATTGAACAGCTTCCAGCAAAAATATTTAGTTATGTTCATTGTGTGCAGGCTTCAGTATCCTACTGTCTGAATGCATTTGCTAAAGTCACCCCCGTGAGTGGATGCATCTGCATATTTATTCATTTCAGATTAAATGCTCAGGAGTCTCACGCATTACTGATGACTCTGGGGATGCAAAAGCCACCTCCTTCATTTCCTTTCCTATGCCTGGGGAGAGGTAGGAGCCTTGGAGGCAGCAGTGGTGGCAAACGACCCAGTGATCCCCCTCAAATCAGCCCTGTAGAGGAGGGACATCATCCATTTGCTCAGCCACCTGAGAGCAAAGCTGCAGCTGGTTCAAAGTGGTTGACACTGGAAGCAGAAGGTGCCTTGGTCACAATGGCTCAGGTAACCTCCCTCCCCTGTCTGCTTCTCCTGGAGTGTAAGTCCCAGCCTGGAGGTCTCTGCAGTTGCCCCCACTGTAGCTGCAGTTTGGTCACCCGTGGGGCTGCCCCAGTCAGAGGGGCTGTGCACCACAGCTGCCTCCCTGCCAGCCCCAGCCCCCTCCACCTCCAGCTCTGCATGCTGGCACCAGCAGCACACACAGAGATGACCCAAGGGACAGCTGTCTTGGGGGTCCCTCCTCTTCCTTCTCCAGGAGCAAAGCCATGCTCATAAGGGTGCTTTACATTCTCCCCATCTCCATGTGTTTCCAAACCCTCCCACAAACTGCCCATTTCCTCAGGTCCCTTTTGATTCACCGGGTTTCTGCAACTCCTCTTGCACTTTGCAGATCAGCATTTGCCAGGATGAGGATGGGGTTCCTACAGCTGGGATAACACCACGCTGTAGCAAAAGACAGCTCTGCCTTTCCGAGCATTTCCTCCAGAGCATTCCTCTCCCTGCTTTCGAGATCTCTCATCTCCTAAAAACCCTCAGGCTTTTTTCTTTCATAGCTCTATACTCTTTTAATGTAAGCATGAATCAAATTCTGTTCTTTGTCACTCCCATCTCTAGACCCGGAGTCACAGAGGAGATTTACGAAGTCATGCTGGATTTACATCAGGATAATGAGAGAAAAAATTGGCCCTTTGTCTTTATATTTTAACTGCTTCCCATCATATTTTTTATTTGTGGCAGTGTTATTGTTAGATTTACTTTGATGTTCCTGTTTGAAATTCATTAATCTACAGCCTGCTTTAGGAAAGCTCTTTATATTTGCTCTCTACTTGGAATATGAAATTACTTCGCTTTACAAAATATGTTATAATATTCTAAATTTATGACATTACTATTATCTGAGGAATCTCCAGCTATTCATGCATATTCCCCCTTTGTTTCAGGCCCTTCAAAGTTAGTACAGCTAATTCTACATTTTCTTCTCTTGGCATCAGTTGCACATTATACTGAATGCTATTAAATTACAGATCCCCACTCCTTTTCCTGGAAACTTGCTGGCTGGCTGGGTAAGATTAGATCTGGATATTATATGCAAGGTTTTTTTAACAGCTTAGCTTTAAGATGCAGATACTACATGAAGCTTCAGTGTGATGCCATCCTTAAAAGCATTAAAAAAATTACATTAAGTAAAATTATGTCACTTCTAATCAGAATTTTTATCCCTTTCTTTCCTGATTAGTGCAGCCTTTAGCAGATTCACTAAATATCCCTGCTAGCTCCAACGGCTTCACCTCATGGCATTTTGAGTCAGCATTCCTAGCAGAAAACACAGCCACCAAGTGAAATTCATAATGTGAATTAGCATTCAGCACTGGAACCAAGGAGGCCATTAGCAAATGTTTCCAAATGACCTGTGGCAATCCCACTTCCTCACTAGGCCTGCTTTAGGAAAAGTCTTAATTATTCCCAGAGGGAAGGGGGAAGAGCCTCCTGATGTTCAGCTGGACAACCTGGCCCAGGCAAAGCCAGCAGCTCTGCTGGGCTGTGCCGGGTGTGTCTAAGCCAGCATGTCCCACAGAGGGCTATCCATGCCTCTCCCAATGCCCAGTGGCCCCTGTGACAGTAAATAACACAGTTCTGGTGGCAGGGAGCCACTCTACATGGAGGACACCTCTTGCACCCTTCAGAGAAGCACACCCTGACATCTCCCACCCATTACCATCAGGAAAAACCCAGACGACCTCATGTATCTGTTGATCTTTTCGAGATTAGGTAATTCCATATGTTTAATATAATGTATACTGTAGTAACTCAGCTATACACGTGACCTAGTGCGCTTGTCAATTATTGGATTTTTGAGAATTTTCTCACTAATCTTATGCATGCATGACCGCATTTACCAATGTTAAAGCTTTTATTTGTAACCTAACTGATGAAAGCAATAAAAACCCACCTACAAATTTTCAGCCTAGAAATTCATTGTCTCAGAGTTCCCTATGTAAAGTCTCTGCAGTTGCTTTCATAGCTTTATTTCCCCTGGAAGCAAACAGAATTATAATTTTTTTATGTATATAATTATGTACAAATAAATTTTTTTTAAAAATACATTCTGAAATATTTAATGTCAGCAGTGAGCTCATTAGCTATTATTTGCTTTGCTGGGAAATGCCAGGTGTGGAGCAGATTGCTATCCCTGGCCAAGTCAGGATGGGAAGATCATCCAGCCCAGGACTCGGTGAGATGGGCAAAAGCAGAATGCTGGCAGACTGGTATGACTCAAGACAAAAAATATTGAGATATTTGTGCAGAAAACACAGCCTTATCCTGTAACAAGAGTCTATAGCTCAGGGATTTCCCAAGTCAGAGAGAGTGTCCACATAAAGGTTTACAGTCACTTTCTGCAGCACTGCCTTTCCCCCACCCCTTGCCCAGGTGCTGTGGCCTCAGGGCACTCCCACGCTGGTGGTAGCTGCCCAGATAAGCAGGTGCCAGGTAAGGTCAGACCCTGTGTGTCAGAGCAGGCTAGAGAGAAGATAAATGACATTTCTCCTGGGACAGATTAAGGCAGATCAGGCCTCCCTGTGCCACATCTGTGCCTCATCGAGCTGCTGACAACGTGGCCCTGTGCTGGTGTCCAGTGCTGAAAGTGATTCTCCTGAGGTGATGTAAAAATACACTCTGCTTGCTGATGGCTGTTTCTCCATGGTGCCTTCACTCAAAAGACTGGGCTAGAAGCAGTGAGTTCCCAAAGGCAGTGGTGGTGACAACATGGATGGCTGGATGGCTGGATGGATGGGCTGCTTGCTCACATACCCCTCCACTGCCATCAGGATGGGAGCTGCTCTCACCAGGGCTTCACTGCAGATGTAGATTTAACTTTGGAGGCTTCACCCACAGCCCTTGTTTGAAGCCTGTGCCAGCCACGGGGGTGGAAGTCATGCAGGAGACAGGCAGTAATTAAGGCTGTATTTTGAAGCAGATGGATTTCTCCTCCTCCTTTTCTCACCCTTCCCTCCAGCCTAAGCCCTGGGACAATGTTCCCAGAGCAGAGATAAAAGGGCAGGTTCCTTTCCCTGAGTTTATTGAAACAAGTGCAAAAGTAGCAGGACAGGACTGGTGGTGTTGCTGAGCTGCCAGGTATCATGGGATGGCTTCAGGATTCCGGTATGTGCTGTCCCTCCGTGCCTCTCCATGAGGCCTCCTCCTCATGCTGTGCACAGCACAGACCCAGAGCCTCTCTCCCACCCAAGAGACATCAGAAGGACTTGGCACCCAGCTGCCCACAGGAGAGACTGCACACCCTCCTGCAATACCTTCTACCTTACAGTCAGAACATGGGACCCAAAAGATTCACAGAGTCCTAATCAAATGTATAAATTGTATGTAACAATGCAAAATGCGTCTGCAGCTTTGAAGGGCTATGACAATTTCAGGCAGATGGCAAGATAGGAATTAGCACTTCTTGCAGCACCCAGCCAGAATAGATGCAATACATAATGAGGGTCAGGCAGCAGCACACGAAATAATTCCCTTTGCTCTCCCAGCAAACACAGAAATGCTAAGTCACTGTGTCACTACAGATTTTGTTGCTGGAAACAGGATGAGTGTCAATTGTCAAGGTAAATTAGTAATGCTGCATAAGCAGGAGCTGGAGGTAGAAAGGGGGCTGTGAAAGAGGCAGCTCTAGAGACACAATGCTTCTTAATGCAGTTTCCCTAAACACTTCCTTCTCCCATATGCATATTGCTGTTTGTGAGAGGAGCACAAAGTCAGAAACTCCCTCTGAAAGGGTTTTTTGTTTTAAATTCCTGATGGGAAATATATTAAGTTAATTAAAATTGTTACAAGGGCAGCACTTCATGAGGCATCTGACTGGAGAAGAATAATGCACCTACCTGGCCACCTGTCTTGTTGGTCCATTTCTTTGTGAATTGCTATATTTTAACTTATGAAACAGTAAAACATCAGAGCAAAGCAATGGAAAGTTACTGTGTGCTTAACTGTGCAAGAATTATATTCAGGAAGGAAAAAAGTATAGGCTTAATTTGTCAGCAGGTATAAAAATAGGTCTTGAGGCATTATCTGAACTTAGGAAAAATTTTTAATTGGCTGCCTGGGGCCCTCCAGTATTTTCATTTTTCTAAATGAATTATGGTATATTCATTACACAATAGGTGACTACAAGTGTAGAAGTGTTTCTGTGCATTCATTTGGTGGCTCATTCACTATCTGAAAAACAAAGCCAACCAGGTGTAATAAGAAATCTCTGTTTAGGTTGTTGAGTTCCTTCTTTGTTCAGCTTTTCTGCTGGCAGTATTCAAAACCCAAATTTGCATGAGTGAAAAATCTTCCTTGGAAAAGCTAACTCACACTCTGGGGTTCTACTGCCTTGCCAAATAATTCAAGCTGCTTAAATGGATTTGCAAGGTGGATGCTCAAATGCAGATTAAAATGTGAATCCACTTCCCAGAAAATCATATAATTTATAAACGAGAAATCTTCAGACCTTGAGGTAGCCAAAGTGACTTGGCTTTTAAAGGAGATTACCTACAAAGGGCTCCGGCTACCAATCTGCTGGAGACTGGATGTGCGACTCTTAAAGCCCCAGAACAAAAGATCAAAGACTGCCTCAGTCAAGCAAAATATTCCAGTGCTGGGTAAATAACTTCTGCTCTGCAAATAGCATTTTCCCAAGCGCCATGTCACAACTCAGATTTTCTGACAGGTGCAAACACAGGCTGGAAAAGTGTGAGAAAACATGTCCCATGACTTGTGAGAATGAATTGGTTACCTGAGCACATTCAGCACCTTTGAAAACCGGGGTTGAGGGGCCATAATGCTTCTGAGAGTACAGACATACCCTTAACACAAGGCAGGGCTCGTTAATGGCAACACTTTTAAGGCAGGTGCCTTTAGGGTGGAGCTTTCAGCTGTCCAACCACCATAGAGCGCTAAAGGGGCAGCTCTGCAGACCTGCTGCCAACTGTGCCCCTAAAAACGGCATCTCCATCTTCTCACCAAGCCCCACACCACTGCATAGGAGGTGACATCTCTGGACACAGGGGAAAGATGAGGAGGAGCAAGGTAAGAAAACATTTACACAAGAGATCTCCCTGGTGGGCATGAGCACTTGAGGGGACAACCTCACCCTTGAGGGAGGCAATAAGAACTCAAAAGTCCCTCTATCTGCAAAAACTGTCTCAGGGGATTCATACTTTCCTGAATCACTCACCAGCATAAAGACCTCAGGGACCAGATTCCCACCACGTTGTCTGTGGTGAATTTTTGCTGTGTAAAATGACTGCAGGAGGGCTTAAAATGTGAGTGAGGTTTTAAATACCCCACAAGGTATGAGGGAAACAACAACATCTGGCCGCTCATCTTCTTCTGTTTCAATCAAGTGCCAGATATAATTATGAGGACAGGCAGTAAGCAGACAAGAATAATAAGAGAGGAAGGAAAATCTCTTCAAACCTGAACATGAAATAACAGCACCTTCATCCTTCAGCGGTTCAGGCAGTCCAGTAAAACAGTCATGTCTAAGAAGCTTTGCATCTGTGTCTTGTGACATGTGCTATCAGCCTAGCACAAAGCATCATCACTCATATAATTATTTTCCCACCAATCAGCACCAAATCACAGTGGAGGAGAACTGAAGAATTTCTACAAAAAAAACATTACCTGGAGAGCTAAATGATAAACCCTGAAATGTTGACACAGTCTTCTTGCAACTCCCAACAAGCATATTTTGCATTCCAGCTGACTCAAGGCACATCCTGGGTAGTGGATAAGAGCACTCAGCATGCCACAGAGAAGCCTGACTTTGAAACAGCAAGCTCCGGAATACTCACTGGAGAGCTAATACATGTCTCCAGAAGAAGGAGCACAGTGGGGTCTTTCTGCACTGCCCTGTTTTCTGCCTCTTCCACTAGTGCTCACAGCAGGGGTGGAGGGGGAAAAAGAAGAGGAAGAAGAAATTAGTGCAATGAATGGCAGCCAGCCCTGCAGCATCAAGAGTCTGTACAATCCTTGCATTTAACCACAAAGTCATGAGATGTGGCTCAAAGAAAATCCCTTTGGACCTCTGTACCTGCTGGTTTTCGGTATGGTTTGTGTCATAGAGATAAAAGAGAGCAAGAATACTTCGAAGGACCATGGTTTATTGTCAGGTGTACAGGAATGGGTTAAATCATTGTGCAAGATAGTGCAGTGGTTGCACATTTTATAATGATTTTTCATGGGGTTTTTTTCTGCTGTCATTTGCAGTGCCTTCCCTAGGGAAATCATTTCATCACCTCTGTGATGGTGGCATGAATGAAGACTGACCCCTGCCTAGGAAGCCACATTTATTTATGTAAGGTGACTGCATCCATAAAATAAAAGCCTTTGTTTCCAGAATTCCTGCATGTCTCACTTTTATTCCCTCTTACTACTTCTGTATTTTTCTCTGTCACTGTCCTAGTAAATTACATTATATTTTGCCTTTTATTTCATTAGAGGTTTTTATATAAATCTAATTATCTTTTCGTCTAAATTTAATTCTCTAATTTTCAGTCTGTATCTTCTGTATCTCTGTGGTTAACAAAATTTTATCTTCATAATAAGTAACCTTTGCCCATTACAGGCCAAAAATCTCTTTGCAGTTACTCCTATGCAAACCCAAAATAATCCACCAATAAGCAAAACTGAGCACCCAGACTGGGCAAGTCTGAAAATGCTTTGATGTGAAATACTTTTCTTAGATGTAGATTGATTCTTGAGTGAGTAGACACCAGTAAGCTTAAGCAAGATATGTACTTTTATATGTGCAATACATCCCACCAGTAATGAGACTCTGTGGAGAGTTACTACAGAGGAGTGAGAGCATGGTAAATTTGTGCATGAGCCTTATCTTACCTGGGCAGACAAAAGCTTTTATTATAACCCCGATTCCACCAGTAAGCCTTGCCTATAAATATTAGTCACACAGCACGGAAGAATCAATTTTTATGATGATGACAAACTAAAGCACAAAATTGAGCACTTATATGCAGGTTGCCTTTGGGCCTTTTGATGATTCACAAATTAGTCCTGACCCTCCTGGATATAACTTTAAATATTTCACTTCAAATGTTTCTACTCTTTCAAGTACCCCTTAACATAGCTGGAATTTGATCTGCCTAGCACTAGGAAATGATTTGACACAGCCTTTGAGTAGAGAAAAATAGATATTTTCAAGAACAGACTCTTTCAGTTCCTGTATTCAGGGGAGAATGATTGGTTTTATTTAATTTCACATTGTAGGACCAGATTTCTTCACTTCTCTTCAGACTGAATAGTCCTTTATTTTTCCAAGTAGCTCTGTTAAAATCAAGGCTGTTTTTCTTTAATCTGTCTTAAACAGAAGCAGACTAGATAATCCAAATTATTTTGGTCTCACATACATCTCTTCCTTCTAATGGCATAATCTGATTCTTCCCATTGTATAAGACACTTCACTTAGGCCTTTATGTTATTTATGTTGTACTGGAGTTCAAGGCATATCATCTTAAGTGCTATGTTCTTTGTATAGACATGATATGTCACCCTGACTTAATTTTAGGATGTTCTGAGTAGGTCTTTGGCAGGTACAAGGCCTCTTTGGAAACAGTAACAGCTTGTTTGAGTTTCACACTTTGGCAAGAAATAGACACATACAGGACATTTGTGTGTCTTTTAGTGGGACATCTCACTTCTTTGCTGGGCAAGTACAAAGATATTTTTAATACACCTTTGTGAGGAAAAGATTACCAGGGAATATTTTGTTTGGATTTTTTTGCTAAAGCCTTTGTTTTCAGGGACACAGACATTTAGGATATACCTGAAAGCTTCTTCCTGCTCATTCTGGTTAGGTATGATAATTTTCAGCCTTTGGTTCATGAATTTATTCCCTAATCAGGGCTACAGCACATGTCAAAGCTGTTCACTTTGAATGAAAAGCTTTTCCAGACTGAAAACTCAATTTATTCCTGCTAGTGACATTAAGATAAGCAGTCCCTCAAGGGGTCCCAGTCCTTATCTGATACACTGTGTTATTTGCAGGCTCTGGCAGAAATTAAGTGGAGTTTCATGTATACACACTTGGGACATGTGTACCCTATTGAACGGGATCTTTCATTTGCACATCAAATGAAGCTTTCCACTCGCTCAGTTGAGCCCTGTTCACTTGCTGAATATCATCCCTGTTACAAGAGGCTATGATAATGGCATGCCTATATATTCTAAAGACAAAGGATTACTGCTCTGCAGGAGGTGGCTATCAATCCCTTGTCTATCACCTTGTACAACGAATTTCCTGTAACAAAGTAATACCTTTCTATGCCTTTTCTGAAAAATTAGTTATCCCCTAGGAAAGCTTCATCAGATATCCTTCACAGCCCCCATCACAATGCTGAGATCAATTATTGATGTGAGCAGGACTGAGGAAGTTGAGGCAGGGTGCAAACCCAGAATACGTGTCCATGCACACCATGCACATGGTGGTGCATGATTTACTGGTGTATGCCTCCTACTATTCCCTTTCTCTCCTGCTATTTAACCCGATCCAGTCTTTCCTTCACCTTCATGCCACGAAGAGGCATACTGCTAAGTCTGAACGAGGCTTTGAGCGGACTTTTTTTGGAATCAAATATAGGCAAGTCCATATGAGGACAAGCTTCCTACTCACGTGAAGGAATTAAGAACATTAATACAAGTATATGAAAATTAACATTGAAATTGAAGTCATTCAATGAAATTAAACATATAAGTAGGAGCTGCCCTTGAGCCTGGAAATAGCTTTCTTTCCACTTAAAGGAGAATTAGCTGTGAAAGCTATCTACCACCAACACACCAAGAGAACCAAGAGTCCAGAGAACATTACACTTGAAAAGGTTTTAAAAGACTAAACAGGGAATTTGTTTAGTCAGAAACAGATTACTTTTTTCTGAGTCTTAAACTGAGGAAAAAGAAATCCACTGGGGAGCTGGACTAATAAAACCTACAGAGTATTGCATTAATTCACCTCCTAAATATATTACCAGCAACATCTAGAAAATATAATACAAAAGAACAGTATTTTCCTGGGGATTTTTGAATAGTCTCTCTACACTGAACTGAGATTTATGTCAGTCTCATGGCATGATGCAAAATGTTTCAAATTGCCTTCAAAAAGGGTATTTCCATTTCTTAAAATAGCTTCCTTATTTTAGAATCATTTTTCTAGAATCATATTAGACAGCCTAAGAGAGTGTTAATTCCTACCTACTGAAGATAATAAACATTTCCATAAGGAGGCAAGGTCAAATGCTGTGTGAAAACTGAGCTTGGCTTTACATAAATATAGTGAATATTCCTGACAGTGGTTGGGAAGGTTCTATCCTTTTTGATAGAACTGATTGCTCTAGAACTAGATAATTTACACTCACTTGGCTATGGGAAGTCTTGGGATCACTCTCTGGGTGATTTGTCATTTGGAGCTAAGGCTGTGCACTATAGATCATGACAATTTTTGGTAGAAGAATTTCTGAGTAATAGAAGAAACACAATAGGTTTCCTAGGTAATTAGGAGAAGACATAAGTAGTAAAGGACTTAACCACAGTATAAGCAACAGAGAAAATTAAATATTAGTTCAAAGTGGGCAAGGACTTCACTAGATCAATGTCAGATTACTATATATGCTAGATCAAGTTTTATGACAACTGTGATGGGGATCATTAACAATCACACCTCTGAGAGTTTCAGTGGTTTTTTCCTGGTTTTACTTCAAGTCTGATGCAACAATTTGTTTCTTAGAGTAACAGAATGCAGTATTTCCTTGCTAGAGGAGAAGATTCTGCATCCACAGCATGATCCCGAAGCTGGAAAAGCAGGATCTAGTTCTTCCATGAAATATCCCAGTATAGTTAACAAACTGTCTTTTCAGTTTTTCCCAGAATCATATGATCACACAATCTTTTCTGTAACCTTGCAAAGCTCCTGGGAAGGGATGTCAGTGTCACGACCTCCAGCTATTGGAAAAGGATGCTGAGGTAGAGAGCTGTGAAAAGATTTAATCACAAGCATCCAGGAGTCGATTAGAAAAGAAAGAAATCCTGATTTCCAGGCAACCCTTTCTCCAACTCTTGGGCTTGTATCCCATGCAACTGACAAAGGCAAGGCAAGGAAGTCTACAGTAGGTTTTTTAAGATCTCATTTGAGCCTGTATTATTCTCTTTCTCTGAGCTCACATCGAATTCAGCAAGAAGATCCAAAAGATGCCCAAAGTGCTGCTAAATGGGTTACTCCATGTGATGGAAGCCAGCTGGTTTTCCACTGATCAAGAACTAAAGGTTATATTCAGACTGCCTATAACAAACTTCAAATTTCACTCATCTCAGTGAATTCACCCAGAATCAGACAGTCCAGTAATTAGAACTTGAGTCCACTGCCTAAACATAAGCATTTGGTGCCACCCAAAATTCCCTAGGGTATCTCAGATTGTCTGCACAGGCCTGGCATGCGTGATATAAAATCTGTGGGAAATCCATGCAACTCTGGAGTGGCAGCTGGAGGCCAGGTAAGGCTCCTTCAGGCATCTCAAATGATGCTAAACACCTGTGTTAAGGCAACAGAATGGAGATTTTTACCCCCAAGTTCTCTGTTGCTTGATCCATTCTGCACTTCTCAGCTTCTCCAGTAATGTCATGGAAAATCCTGCCACTGGGATTTTGAAAAACTTTATATCCATTTTGCAGAAGTATAAATAATGATGCACGGTAGGAGGGAAATCAAGCCTGTTTTCTCCCCACCTCAGAGAGAATGAGAAATATACTGTGAGGTGTTAAATAGTTGAGTCGGATTAAATTTACCATGTCTGCAAAATTTTCTATCGAAAGGTTACCTTTGATATAATGTTCCAGCCTGCAGACTTCTGCTTCCCAGCCATTAAATGCTGTTGTAATAAACTTTTACAATATGGATCATTATAGGAAACTTAAATAGGCTTAGCTCTTGAGCGAGAATCACAAAGAGAGTAGAACAGAGGGAAGAAATGCAAGGTGTCTGGCTTCTTGAATATTTAAGTAAAGATTCTTCTTTATCAAATAATGCATATGAGGAGAGGGATTTGGAATTCTGAATTTTCAAGGTCAGGGTGTCTGAAGAGCCACAAGTTCTTGATCTCAGCCCTTGCTTCTGCCCCTGTCTTTGCCACATGGCCTTGTGCAAATCAGAGGACTACCCAACCACTGAACCCCTTAGTTCCAACTGCAATTAAGCCCCTAGGGTAAATGGGTTGTTAATACTCACCCCTCTCAAAGAAGAGTCATGGCAATTGCTCTTTTTATTCTTCACAGTATTGTTCTGATATCTGTGAGGGCAGGCTTAGAAAATACAAATGGCTCAGCTTTATAGCAAAACAGTTGCTGGTGGTTTTAAAGCAAAATTCAGAACCACTTTTCTGCTTATAATGAGCATTGCAATGCAGAATGGGCAGCTGCAGAGAGTCCAAATGAGAGACAGGGAGGATCAGCCTCCTTGTTATTACGATGCTTTATGGAGACATTTGGCCTCAGATATATTCTTCTTCCTATTCTGCTGATAATTCATGTGTTTGAAGTGTGACATAATTGTCCATAGAGACCATGTTACACTTCTTTTCAAAGCTCTAAGCATGTTGGTTACTTAACAGACCTTCCGTCACACATGGGTGAAATGAAAATTCCCTTCCTACAGAAGAGTTACATTACCTCTTACATTTGTTTTAGAAAAAGGGATTTATATCCTATTTTGTTCTTCATGTACTCTTGGAACAGCAGCTATCAGCCTTAGGATGGCTAGAGAGCATACATCAGCCAATGTTGTGTTTCATGGCCTGGTATAAACACAGAGAAAGATAGCTGATCCTCACCATGTATAATGTGGAGTTAGACGGGTTGACAAAATCCACACTCTTAAAATGACAAATCCTTCATCCTGTCTATACAAGGAATGGAGCAGAGGCATTGCACCACCTTCAAAGTCTTCTGAGATGCAGGAGGGGAATATTAACACAGAAAAACTGTCTTGATATACCCCTTTTCCAGTTATTATTCTGCTTCCCTCCCCCCACCAGCCTACGGATGGTTGCCTTAAGAAACAATGCCTTACATTCATCAAATATTAGATTCCATAGGATTTTTTCTCCTTCTATAGTTTGACAGCAGATTTCAGCTATTCAGGGGTCTGTGGGTTCACATCTGGTTTGGCTGTTTGGGTCACTGTGCATCTCTGGGAGACTTAACCCCTTCTCTTGATTAAGTGAGCACACAGGCATCCCTGGAGTGGGAAGAGGGGAAGATAATAGCCTGAAACATCACTCACGATTTGCACAGCAGTGTCATTTGCAATCAACGAGAGACTCCAGTGCCCTCCACTTAAGATGCTGGATTCCTTCCCACTAGACTTGGTAATGCACTTAATTCTTACAACACCCTGACACTTTGTTTTATTTCTGGAAGGGCTTATTCTACAGGTCAAGGTCCTCACTGACTTTCTCAATTGGCAATACTATTGTATATAATTTTTTTTAACTGCAGAAGGCACACCACTCATCTGTCCTAAGACATTTTTGCAGACACAAAGGAGATACAGCCCACAGGGCAACCTCTATTAACGAGTGCTGACAGGGACTCCCCAAACTAGTCCTTTGGAAAAAGCCATAATAAATGAACAGACCTGATGGCTGAGAAACTCGAAACATGACTCAGATGCAGGAGTGACTATCAAAGCAAAGGGTCCCACAAGTTCCCATCCAGGAGGCAGAAATTTATAAATTTTTAGTGTGAGTGACATTTATTGGTGTTGGTTCTGAGTAAGGGAAACAACAAAAAAAGGAGGAATGTCCATTAAAGCCTCCACTCTGGCTTTGCAACTTAATTTTTAAATCCAAAATACTGCCTGTCAACAGACAGGGAAGGAGACTCATTGAAAGGTGAACTATGCTCTGTCCTTAAATGTATGTTTAGTGCTGCTGCACTGAAGACAACCAAGGCCGGAATCTGGCCTTATAGATCTTGGTAGGTTCTAAGCCGACATGTAAATTAATGTGAAAGGAAAACTCAGTTTTCCCCAGAGTTGAAAACGGAGTAAGGGCTGGTGGCCATTGCAGATCCTTTTGCCCCTAATGGTGACATGCGGAAGACTTTGTTGAGGTCTGCAATAGCAGACCTCAATTTTGATGTCTTCTGACACTGACTCACCTGAGAAAGGTAATAACTATTCAAAGTTTGTACCTCGTAATAAAATGTAAGCCAGTGAAGTCCCTAATTTACTCACATACACAAATTAAAAAGCTTTCGCTTAGTCTAAGTGTCACTTCTTGCAGCATTCCCCCCACTGTAGGTAATGAAATGTTACCAAGAGTGATGCTCTGAAATCTGAGGCTGGAGATGAAAGACCCTCAATGCAATGTAATATACAGGCCCCCTGTGGGGGCAGGTAGTGTTCCCCCCAAGTGACTCTCCATCCCCCTGTTCTCATTTCCTGTCAACTTTTTTCAAGGTTTTTGTATCAAAATGGTTCATCTGGAGGTGCTGTCCCATGCAAAGAAAGGTGAAGCTCCTTTTTTAAACACATCAGGGAAAACAGTTCCTCACCCTCAGTCAGGCTTGAAAACTAGTTCAGTACTTTTACCTTTGGCAAGGGAGGAAGGGAAGAGTGTTTGCAAGCCTCTGTTTTAGCACATTTGCCTTCCCCGCTGCTGGGAGGTGCAGACTTTGTCCTGACTGTGGGTTGAGCAGCAGAGTGCAGGTTTGAAGAGTGCCTTTCTTCTTGGCCAAATCCATTGTTTGGAAGCTGGTGGCTGCAGCTGCTGCTGCTGCTGCTGCTGCTGCTGTGTTCCTATAATTGCTGAGTTTATTGCTGCCCGAAGCAAATGAGTGAGTGGGAGGAAAAGTAGGAGGAACAGAAAGTGCAATTAATATACTCTTTGCTGGGTTTGTGGGGGAAAAAAGGAAAGTATAATTCCTGTAGGCACTCAGTATGGTGATGAGCACAGCAAAAGCAGTTGGATATCACATACTAGCATATTAGTAGGATGAAGAAGACAAAGGAGGTCTCACATCTTCACAGCCCAGGAAGCCTCTCACCAGGCAGTTCTGTACCACAGGTCTCAGTCAGGGCTGCACTGACTCCGTATTGCCTTGCAGGTCCTGCGGCAGGACCTGGTCCCACACTTACTCCATCATCAAGTCAGGACATGGCCTTGTCTCCCTGCAAAGTTAGAACTCTCTTCTGCAAAGCACAGAGGGTCAGGTGTAAAACATTTATATTAAATAAAAACAAGAAATATGAAGGTATTGCCTTATCTGTAAACACCTTTGCTCCTAGACATATCTGCTAATAGATATATTATTACCTCAAATTATTTTCTTAGACAAGACTATCTATCAGTATTCTGTAAAAGAAGGAAAATGCAAAACATAGATATCTATCTTTAACTGTAAAGGTCACTGAAAATTATTTCAAAATGATGCAAAGTTCATAAAAATGGGAACTCATTTTGTGATCAAAATAGTTAGTGTTTTTTAATAAACCATTAATAGCTTTCTTGCTTCAGTGGCCATTTCTCAACATAGTTCTGCTATAATGGAGACCCTTACAGGATATCACAAAGACAAAGTATGCAGGAAGATAAAATATCTTTTGTCAAACCAATTAATTCAGTTGTGAATATAAGGAGGATTTTAGTATCCTAGCTTTTCTTCAAGAAATTTCCAAAGAGAAGCAAAGTGGTTAGCCCAGAAGTGGAAACACTACATGATAAAATGCTGATTCATTTGAGACTGAAAACCTGCACTGATTAATGTAGAAAGAAGCCCACAAGTCCTCTGTAAAGTCATCAAAGCTGGGAATGCAAAAGACAAGGTGCAGGAGCAGGGGGCATACGAGGCATAATTTTTAGCTTTCAAGGGAAGCAAATTACAGGTAGAACCTTAATACTGCAGGTTTCAGACTCCTATCTCTTGTAACTTGTAATTACATGATTTATTAAGGAGATTTTTCATGTTTAAGTTGACAGAAGCAGATAAGCAGGGTCACTGAGACTCCACAGCTACTTCATGCTCTTGAAACGTATTGGGAATTGTGGCATAAGAGTCCACACAGAGATGAAGGAGAACTATTTGTTTATGTTGTTGCTGACTGGCATCACCATTTAAAATTTGAAGTGTATTTAAAGTGGAATTGACTCAACGAAAACATCCAGCAAATCCCCAGAGATACAGATGCAGAACAACAGTGGCAAACTTCCAGCTGCCATAGCAGGCATTCAAAATCCTCTGGAAATAAATGACTTAAAGGCTTTAAAAGGATAAGAAAGGACTGCCAAGCCAGACAGATCTCAGGGCCTGTTCCTGAAGGCCCCAGACATGCATGGATAGAACTGATTTCCAATACTGTCATCTTTCCAGGACAGACATTAAGAGATGCCTGTGGTTGTTCAGGGGGTTGATCACAATTGCTGCCTTCTGCCCCAGTGCTGTGGTTTAAATGAGGATGTATTTGGGTCAAACAAAGGCTCTGCCTAGCCCAGTTCCAGCCTCCAGAAGTGCCATAAGCCACATCCATTGAAAATTAAGAAATGAGTGAACATTTACAACATTTCCCCGCACACTATCTCAGTTTCTGACTCTGTTCAGCTGAGAAGGTTTTCTAAACCTCATGTTCTTCACCTGCTCAATGATCCTTTGTAAATCTCTCTTTTAAGTATTTGTCCAGTCTCTCCTTGAACTTTTGCATTCCTAACATCCTTTGGCAGGGAGACCCATGGGTTCATTGCCTGTTATACAGAGAACCGCTGCCTTCTGGTAGTTTTGAACCTGTCTCCCAAGTAATCCATCTGAGGGACATTTATCCTTGCCCGGGATGAAATGGTGAGTGTTTAGTCCTTATCCACCTTCTCCATATCCAGGATTTTGTAGTTCTTTGGTGCAGCCCACCTATGTAGACTTTTCCCAGTCCTACTCCTAGCTTCTCTTCTATTTCTTGACCCCACAGCCAGGCAGAGGCAGTTATTTTGCCCACACATTTGCCAGATAGGTTACAGGTGAGCTTAGGAGGCCTCAGAACTGGACTTCTGCAAAGCAGAAGAGATCAAACCCAGCTCCACACTCAGAGGAGCTTTGCTAGATGGCTCATGCACCAGCCACAGCCCAGCTTTTGGTGCTCCCTGGTCACAAGACACAGCACTGTGCATCTCCTGCTTCGTGAGGCAAGGGCTCTTCTCTGCAGTAGGACCCAGTGCAGCACTTCTCCATGGTCCTGGAGACCTGCCAGCAGCTGGGCACTGGACAGCAGCAACCTCTAACACAGACAGGAGCACTCTGAGATGCTGCTGAGATACCGAATGGTAGGATGGTCCCTTGTCCAGGAGACTGTACAGTCAAAAGTGACAAAAAACAATGGGTTGTAGCTCACAAATGAGAGAACGATGTTGCTTGTATTTCACCTTACATGATTTATATGAGATATGTGTCATATGAGTCATACAGAGATATATTCCATATACTTCACAGATGCACTTTGCATTCCAGACCTATTCTAAATATCTTTGCCTTAGCACAGTAATATGCGTTTATCACATCCTATGTTTTAGTTTCATAATTCCCAAGAAAATTAAATAGAAAACTATTCTCACTGCACAAATCAGCTTTTCACATTTAAAAAGAAGACAAGTATTTTCTATAACACAAGCTTCCAGAATCATTGTCTGTTGTTTGTGAAATAGCTGTATTTTCATTAGACAAGACAAATTATCTATAGCCCCAGGAAAAATTAATTTCATGGGATGCAAAAGATTGAAGACCTATTGATAGAGTACAATATATGCCTGGCAGATGTCCCCTGCCTAAGGCATGAAATGGCCTGACTATTATCTTGTCCACAGTTCAAAAGTAATTGTACACATTGCACACAGAGCACCATCCACCCACAGAACAAACACCTAGTGATGATGGATATCACTATTGAGACAATTCACACCCAAAAACTAAAAGTGCTGGGAAAAGTACTGTGAAGTCTAAAAGGTAATATGAATTCATTAACTGCAAAGAACACACACAGCTGCATTTAAGGAGTAGAGCTGTGACAGTAATTGCTGAATTGAATATTTTTAAAAAGCCCTTTTGTTCCTATTGGCATCAAAGCTATTGTGGAACTGTGCTGTACTGTCAGCAGCGTGAATATTAGGGGTTTAGATCCATGCATGCAAAAGATCAAAAGCAGTGATGAAGGATTCTGTAATTATTAGTAATTGCTTCCCAAGTGGCCATTTTTTTATAAAGATTCTTCATAACAAAGTGTTCACTAAAGACTATGGGTTGAACTTATATTTTCATAGCTAGCACATGAGCCCATGGAAATTATTTCACACATTATCATCATAGCTGGAAACTACCACTACGAAATATGAATGCTACATAAAATCTGGGTATCATTATTATGATTATTGTAATGTCAATGTAGATTGTAATGTTACATTTTCAATTAGAAGATTTTAAACAAAAAAAAGTCAGTTAAACTAGTTTCAGATTGAGTAAAGTCTTATTTTCTCTAATTCAGTGTTCAAAATTGCTTCAATCAAGTAAAATGTTAATGGTGCATCACCTGTGAACTGCTACTGACTCATAAATGGTACTTTCTAGGCTCAAGTCCCCATCCACTTAAATGGATGTGAATCCTTCCATTAACATATAACTACAAGCACAGGCATGAAGAGAATTAAAACAAACCCAAAAAAGGGTTTAAATGCTCTGTCATGCCGTCATGCCCTCTTCTCACATACCAGTACCCATCCTCTTGCCAAATGCGTATCTTTAGAGCCTTACTTCACATTTGACCCTAAAGATTGCCTTGGAGCTGCACTTGCTTATTCCAGGACTGAATTTGTGTTGAATGAAAAAAAATCAGAACCATGGCACTATTAAAAATAACTCATACATGACAATAATAGTCCACTATGTCTCATTGAAAAACACTGAAAATATTTAAGAAATTGAGTGTTCCACTGTCCAGATGTGGCATCAGGAAGCTTTCTCCAATGTTCTGCTGAGCATGGAGATTGTCTGTGAGTACAGAGCCTACGCAGCAGCTACATCTCAGTCAAGCCAAGGAGCAGGAAGGAACAGCCCCACCATGAGCTGGTGACTCCTGTGTATTCCCTACTGGGACATTTGGAGTGCACAGCTGCAGCTGTACAGCTCCAGGACTTCTCCCTTCCTACATGTCAAAGCCTAAATGCAAAGGGTCAACAGACCATAGAGTAAGAGAGATGCTTGACAGGGGAGGGAAGGAGTTTGGGCTTTGTGGGGCAGATGCCACAACTTTGCAGAACCGGTCCATACCTCTACTCTGCATCTGATTCCAAAAACAAGATGTAATTTTCAGTGCCTGAAATGTCCTTTTAAAATCACTGCTAGAATTAATTACACTCTTTTTCTCCTCAGGGTAAAAACCTTACTGTGTCTGTCTGCAAAGTGCCTGTTTGGATGCCAAGCAAATTAATAAAGAATAATAATAGTGGTGCCTGCACAAAAGCCATCTCATTCTACTGAAACCAATGGGACAATTTAGTGCCTTCTATCACGTGGAAAAAGCAATATTCAGTGGTTTGTTTAAGACCTCTGAAGAAAAACACATACAAAACCCCTTCAAGATACCCTTCAGTGCAGCCAGGTTTTTTTGTTTCAGCTAGGCTGCTTTGTCGAATATGCTAAAGCATTCTACTAAAGTTGTCACGTGGAACTATTTTTTATATTAAAATCTGTTATACCTCACAGAATAGCCTTCTTTACCATGCCAAATAAATTAACTCTCTTGCAGTTTCTGTCATGGTTCAGTCTCCCATCTCACCCATAAGACACATTGATAACATAATATATATATTTGCTCTGGAATAAATACTAATTTATCATAAAGGCAAAGTATCAGCTCTGCCCTGACATATACAAGGCTGTAAAAGGAGACTTTAGTCAGTCCAATAGCTTCATTATTCTCCAACAACTCCCTCAATATCATCTCTCAAAATAAAGCAAATCTTTTTTCACCTTCATCAGTGCAAATCAGGAGCAACATCCCTGAAACTTGATGTTTCCCTTCCTGTAAGGCAGAGTCAGGACTGGTGTCTCCTATTCATGAGGTAAGTGGGGAAACAAATCGTGTCACTGTTTTATTTATGTTTCATCTAATTATTCAAGGCACAACTTGCATTCATCCTCCTTAGTGCATGTCTGTTTTCTGCACTTCTCCACTGTAGCTTACCCATTCTTCAGTAGGGATTTTGGTATCTGTTTAACTTACCACGACTTGTGCCACATTTTTCCCTGCAAGTTGCATATTCTGTGCCAGGGGGAGAAGGCAGGGGGGAATGCCCACAGGAGAAGCCCTGAGAAAGCCCATCAGGATGCATCTTAGATTACAAGAAACATGGAGGCCCATTCTCCTTTCAGCACGAGGGAGATTTACACCCATAGTTCCCATTGTCATTAACGTAGTTATACACGTCATTTGTCCCATACACTGAGAGGAAAATAAAATTGAGAGAGGAGAAATAAAGGGTATTTGAGGGGGAAGCTATTTAGTATGTAAAGCTTGTGGCTGCCAGTTGGTAATGAATGTGGCAGACATAATAATGGTAATAATAGGAAAAGACACCTACATAAATGAGTTAGGGTTATTGTAATATGGCATACGAACAGAGAACGAAACCATCAAGGAAACCACTAAATATCATTCTGAGGATACAGCAAGAAAATATACTTAAGACTAAAGAGAAAATTAAAAGGAGAGCAAAAGTAGAACTAGGAACAAGCCAGCAAACGCAGCAGAGACATCAGGGGTGTTTTCACTAAAGGAAACAGCAGCTCTCTGTTAGAGTAGCAGCCAGACTGGTGAAGTGGCAAAAATAGATGGGACGCCAGCAGTGAGAGGCAGAAAGCACAGAGGTATTTCCATCCATCAGAAGACAAAAGCAAACACATTCAGAAGAGACTGAAATAAATTAGTTTACAGCATGATAAGTGACTCAGACTGTTCAATATAAGAGTGTTTCGGTAATGAGATTATGGACCAGAAATAGTCACAGAGACTAAAGCTTACAAATCAGTACTAAAGGAGGACTCCTAAGTAGTGGATCTTAGTGATTCAGATACTTCACTGGCTCAGACTGTAGAAAACATAGCTAGAGGTGCTGGGATAGCACTGATGCTGCAGGCAGATGTAGCATATGAAATCGTATGTCATGGTGTACCACCTGCCACTTCTTCCTGGTGCCAAACTCACTGGCATTGCTCCTTTATATAGGAACAGCAATACAAATGAGTGCTACAGATACAGCACTACAAATACGATGCAATTGTAGCTGTGCTAGGAATTACCATAAGCCAAATATAATCAAATACACTTACGCAAAAAATGCATTTTGAAATGGCTCTAAGACTTGAGAAGTAACTCTCTGCGGGGAATCACCACCAAAGTAGGGTGGCTTTCAGGCAAGTTTCTGACATTCATTTAAGAGCACCATGAAGCAGGAGCACCAAATACTGGAGCACAGACAAACCCCACCATCTGGGACAACAATTTAGGGTATAAATAATAACCTCTGATTGATGAACTGTTCTCTCCTTTGAGTGTAGGGACAGACCAGGTCTACGAGAGACTTGGTCAGGATCACAAAGGAAATCTCTAGTCTGAGTCAGGGTCTCAGGCATCTGCTCAGCTGCTTTGTTCTACCTTTGAACTGTTAAAAGACTCTTTCACATGAATGGGGCTACATGAATTTTAAATAGGCACTTGACCCATTGTATGCAAAACAGACAGAACATAAATCAGGAATAATTATTCTAGCATAAAATGCAGAACATGTTTAAAATACTGCTGAATCTTGGTTCTGTAGAAGAAATATTACTGAGTCTAAAGCCTTTAGCTGAGAAAAAGCGAAGTAAATCCAGGTTTTGGGAGGTATGAATTATGAGGAAACACTGATCAGATGTTGCTTCTATAAATAATAACAGCTAATTAATTCTCATTTTGCTAATCCACACATTTAAAGAACTCAACAACCCCTTTACCCCCAAGGGTACTCATCCCACTTCTCAGCAGAGTTTTAATTTATGTTAGTAACAAGATCTCATATTTCTAGGAATTCATTACTTTTAAAAAACCTATTACATTATTTTATTGGCAGGCTAGAAGATATTACCATAAATAATTGAAACTCAACTACACTTGTTCAGGCATTAACAAACTACATTGGCAAGGCATCACACTTGAGTCTTTTTTTCAAGCACATTCTTTCATTCATGGCATAATTTTATGCCTATGGAGTGAGACCCAAAAAAAGGTCTGCTTTATCCAGAATGTGGGACTAACATGCCACACATGTGCTGAATTATCTGTTGTGCAGACACAGGTTTCACAATTAATTGCCAAGCCTTATTAGTGAACAAAAGATGCTGTCACTATCCGTAGGAGAAAATTCACTGTCTCCCATCATTTAAATATACAGACATGGGGTCATCCAGTGAAGATTTTGAAACCGATGTAAGAAAATTAGTAATGTGAACCTGATGTTAAGTAAGGCACAACCTGGAGTGCCAATATTAGCATTCATCAGGCAGAGTTCTCTTATGGAGGGATGGTCTGAAGTGCGAAATGCAGAAGGATAATCAATCAGGGAAACAGACCTTCCACATGGACAGCAGGCAACCACCTCCTTCCAGAGTTGTCCTTATGGGATGTACTCAGTGCAGTGACGCATAACAGTTGATAAAGGATTATGCCATGGTGTCATTGAACAGATTCTTCAAAAGATTGCAAGGTGTTTCCATGCCCTACAAAGCCAGTTTGGAGGAGGAGAATCATATCAATGTGACACGGGTGTACTCATAGATCATCCCCTGTTCTTACAAGAGACTGACTGCTACCAAAAAAGGTTTTCCAGAGATGGCAGGATTCATCTCGCTGAACTTTAGCCAGCTAAAACTGACGCATCTTATACAAGCTAATTGCCCAGGCTCTCTCCACACTGACCAGAGTCACCTCCAAACTCCATATTCTCTCTTAATAGATGGGATCTCACATGGCGTGATCAAGCTCCTACTGGAGAGCACGATCTCACTTCACTGAACACAGAGCAGCCCAACCAATGGCTGAAACCATTCATCTGAAGAACTGAGGGAAGCAAAAATTAAAAACAGGAGCTATAAACTTGTGCAAAGTTGTGTCAAAGACTAACAGGGTGAGACAGATGACTGCAAACTGTTTTAAAAGAGAAGGTAAAACTACCCACGATTTAAAAAAAAAACAAGAACAGAACTAAAAAATGAAAGTTATGTCTGAGCTGAGATTGCTGTTTATATAAATATATCAGAGCACCTTAGAGCAGAGGGGGAAAACAGTTATTTAATCTAAGGTTCAACATTGGCCCAAGAGCAAATAAGTATGTACTAAGAATACATAAATTCATTCTGAAGATTAGGAAAAGACTTCTAACCACCAAAGGACAAGGGTCTGGAACAGCCTTTCAGAGTAGTGAGATACTATTTTTGGAATGTCATTGCTTGTAAAGAAGCTGTTCTGCTACGTTTATGGCATGCTTTAAGACACTATCATGAAGCACTTAAAATTGCTTGTGCAACCCTTGTTGAAATAAAGGATACATAAATATCAGGTTAATATGCTGAAATAAAATATTTCAGAAAGATATGTTTCAATGTGAGAGACCATGCACGTGTCGAAAACAACTCCACATTTAATTCTAAGTGTTAGGATAATTTATCACAGAGGTTTAAAACTGGCCTCTTTTTGTTTGACTGCCAAGTTTCAACTCCAGCTTTCCTGAATGTCAGGATCTGACTCTGCATTGTTATCATTGTCACCGAGATCATGAAATTCCCCTCGTGCCCCACTGGTTCCATAGAAAAAGCAAGTTATTGAGGGCACCAGCTTCACAATGGGCAGCCACGCGGTAGAAGCTAACTTCAGCAGCCCATTGCAAATTAGAAATGGGAGGAGAAGGCTAAAATTGAGCACACTGAACTTCAGCTGTCATTTTGGTATTGCGGCTTTGATATTTTTATTTTTCTGAAAATTACATAGTTACCTGCCAGTGTCAGACATCAGACTGGACTTCAAGGAAGTAAATACACAGCAGACTAAAGAAGAGATGTGTAAAGAAATAACACTGCAAGGCATTTTAAGGGAGAGATTTGAAATCCACTGGGTCGCTGGAAGGAGGGACAGGTCTTATGTTTGCAGACACTTGGAACAGTCATGATAATTGGTGGTGCTTAATAACATACTTTGCATGGGTTCCTTTCACTCTGGAAAACCAATGCAGCTCTTTGTAGCTTGGTAAGATTTCTGGAGCCGCTGACACTTCCTGCTCCATTATTTGCAAACAGAAAGATTCCAGAGGATCAAAGTCCCTTGGAACACAGACACCCCTGCCATTCTCCCTTTTGTAAACAAAAAATGTTAGATATTGCAATCCTCAGTGAACATGTTCTTTGTGGGTTTTACACCCACAAAGAGAAGATGGTTACATTTAGAAGACCATGTCTTAAGTTTAAAATACAAGACAATGAATGCAACGCAGATTAAATAGTGAAGCTACTAACATGACATAACGGATCAGTTTGGTGTAATATGTAAGGACGATGCTAACAGCATCATAAAGCAGCCAAGCATAATAAAAAAACACTTCAGCTGATGCAGCTCTGAAAAATGCCATTTTTATGAGAGCATACTTCGCAGAGAAAAAGCCTCAAATTTTCACAACCTGGTTGCAGGCATTAAGTAACAATCAGCTCTCAGAGAAAAGCGTAGTGATATATTACAGCATTAGGTCTTGCTGGGGAAGACAAACTGTATCATGATTACATGCAAAATTAATCCTGAAAAACCGCATTAGAAATATTCATAACTTTAAATTTCAGATCTGTTTTCTTCCCTCCAGAAAGTACTGTTTAAATGTTGGGTACAGGAATCCCACTGACAAGAACTCCTGAATACAAGGTTCATACAATCCTGGAAAGAAACAATAAAATTGCTTCACCTGTGCTCATTAAATATACAGTGCATAAACTCTGGCTTTGGAAATCTCATCAGCAGGAGGCTTCAGTCTTCCTTTCTTCATTTTTTATTTCCTACCCCTTGAGGATTACTGAAATCTCTGCATTAACCACCGAATAATGACAATGTTCTGCAGCCTTGAGCTGTGACTAAGGATTTGGTCACAGAGGCTACAGGGTAGGGAACCTAAAAGCTGCCATTGAAAAAATATATTGTAATAGAAGTTATTTCCTTTCTAAGCAATTAAGCACCCAACCTTGTTTATCGCATGTACTTCTCACTTGCAGCGTGCACTTAGGAAAATCTGGCTACGAGAGACAACCCTGCTGTTTCTGTGATGATCATGGGGGAAACCCAACCCCCCCCCCCCCCAAAGA
>VZTX01003159.1:125413-151064 GCA_013400915.1 Pardalotus punctatus
CCCAAAGGATCAACAAGGCTCTGTTAAAACTTCTTGCTTTGTAACTCCAATCTCTGCTGCTCAAGTGTTCTGGCTGAAAACATTCACTTTCCACATTCATCATCACCTGCTCTTATATATATTGTTACATACTAGCCCTTTTATGACTCCACAGATACTCCCACTGAGAGTCAGGCCTCAAGGCTCCAAGGGCACAGACACTTTTTTGGTGATGCACAGAGCTCCTGGCTTCCTCCTCCTCACATCTGTGACTGCTCATTCCCACTCCCACTGCATCCTTTCAATTGTGCCAGCACAAACATTTATGTGACCATGCTGGGAATCAAACAGGGGAATTGATCCAGCTAAAAATAACTCTTTTTTTTTTCCAAGTCAATTTTCAGGCAGAGCAGTTCCTGATGTGGCAGGGTGGAGGAAACCTGGTGGGCAGCAGGATCAGGATGTGAGGCTGGGAGAGGAGGATGTGCCCCTGGCATCTGGTTATGCTGGCTCAAGCTGATCGGGACATAAAGTACAAGTATTCAAGAATTTCCTGTGTGACTATTCAGCTTGCTATTTATTGCACTGGTCTTTGAAGCAATAAATGGCTTGAAAAAGAACAGAACATGAGAACTAGCTGCCCATAATATTTTGCCAAAGTGCACTAGGAAGCACAGGCATGGCCTGAGGTGTTTACCTCTTGAAGACAGAAAATAATAAAACATACATTTATAATCTGAAGCACACAGGTACAAAACCAGCGGGTGACATTGCTGATCAGTGGAAGAAAAGGGATAGAAATTATGTCACAGAGAAGCTGTCTTTAACCACTTTGGGAAAGACTGAGGAGAAACAGCAGAAGATCCAAAGTTTCGGGCTGACTAATATGGTGTCATTGAGGTATCCAGGTTTCATTTATCTCAAAGAATCACAGAATTGGTAGGGCTGGAAGGGACCACAGTGGCTCATCTGGTCCAAGCTCCCTGCTCAAGCAGGATCATCCTTGAGCAAATTGTACTGAATTGTGTCTAGGCAGTTCTTGAATATCTTCAGTGAGGGAGACTCCACTCTCCAGCCAATCTGTTCCAGGGCTCAGACACCAGTAAAGTAAAGAAGCTCTTCCTCATGTTCAGGTGGAACTTCCTGTGCATCAGTTTCTGCTCATTGCCTCTTGTCCTATTGCTTGGCACCACCAAGAAAAGTCTTGACATCTTTCCTTCAGATTCTTATATACATTGATGAGGTCCCCTCTCAGTCATCTCTTCTTGAAGCTGAACAGCTCCCTCAGCCTTTCCACATAGGAGGGATGGCCCAATCCCTCAGTCATCTTTGTAGCCCTACACTGGACCTGCTGTCTTGTGCTGAGGAACCCAGACTGGACACAGCACTCCAGATGTGGCCTCAGCAAGGCCAAGTAGAGCAGCAGGATCACCTCCCTCAACCTGCTGGCAATGCTCTTCCTAATTTACCCCAAGACCCAGTTGGCCTTCTTGGCCACAAGGACACGCTGCTAACGGACAGCTTGTGTCCACCAGGACCCCCAGGTCCTTCTCCAAAGAGCTGCTTTCCAGCAGGTCAGCCCCCATCCTGTGCTGGTGCTTGGGGTTGTTCTTCCTCAGGTGCAGGACCCTGCATTTGCCTTTGCTGAACTCCAGACAGTTCTGTGCCCACGTCTCCAATCTGTCGAGGTCCTTCTGAAGGGCCACTCCTCCCAGCTTTGTCTCATCAGCAAACTTGCTGAAAAGGCATCTACACATTCACCCAAATTGTTGATGAGTAAGTGAAACAGTACTGGGCCAAGAATTGAACCCTGGGGGACACCACAAAGTTGTGGTGTCACAAGTGACAGGCCTCCAACTAGATGCTGTGCCCCAGATTATGAGCCTCAGGGATCTGCCATTTAGAATCCAACTCACTGTCCAGTCACGCAGTCCACACATTCTGAGTTTGCCTATGAGGATGTTGTGAGAGACAGAGTCAAAAACCTTGCTAAAATCAAGGCAGACAATGTCTACTGCTCTCCCCTCATGCATCCAGGTAGTTGCACAAGCTCCATGAGTAGTGAGCAAGTGTGTATTTGTAGCTGTGAATCTGGGCTGAAATACTCATTACTGGGACTAGTGAAGCAGCATTGGTTTGCTAATAAAAACACCAGAAAAATGTGACCAAGAAGAAAAGAGCCTTAAAAAAAGCTTTTCAAAAAAATTATAATTTCTTATAACTTTTTTTTTTAAATGCAAGTTTTGAAAGCAATTTTTGCTGTCTGGGAGCTGCCTTTTTTATTTCACAGTGGGTAACTGAGTGGCATGATGAGGATTAAGGCAGAGCAGATCCAAGTCATATTAGAAACCACTGAGAAATAAGACTGGTTCATCATGGTTTTAAGGTTAAGTTCAAGGAGTTTTTCCAATGTTTTGATCAAAATAAACAGATTTTATCCTACTGTTAAATTAATGACAATGTTTGCTTCTTTAAATGACAAAATAAACACATTTTCAGAAATTGATAGTGGCTCAAAGTCACAACACTAATTTAAAGGACATTGCTCACAGATAGAAAGGTATAATGAAAAGGAAAGGCAAACTATTACCTTTGTGGACATACAGTACAGATATTTTAGTGATAAAAATGTCAATAAACTCTTAATTTAACATTTTATTTTCCTTGAGTTTAGCAACTGTAGATCCAAGTCATATCCATAAAGAGTTAAGATACACTTAAAACTAAAGAAGAATAGCCCACACAGATAAAAATCATTTCCTTGTAGAGGGAACTGGGGTTGTGCCTATGCACCCAGAAAACAGACAGGTGCATATCTGGATTTTGGTTACATGAGGAGTGAACCTGGAGAAATCCCACAGGAATCAATGTCATTGCCCTAGCAATAAACAGGCGTATCACACTGTCATTTTAGCCAAAAGGCATACACAAACTCCAGTCTCTACACCACTCTTTACAGCATCAAAAACAATGTATTAAATAAGTAGCATGATAAGGAATATCTTTATTCTGTAGCAAACCCTGCCTTAGAGGGGGAGTTGAAAGCACTCTTGAATTTTAAGCAGCAAGAACTTCAGTAGGAGTTTCTCTCTGGCAACAGCTGAAAAGGCTCAAGAAGACAGTCAGACAAAAATGCATCAAATTCCAGAAATTTGACAAGCCCAGGTTATGAAGTTGAACAGGGTTGCTTAAAGCAGCTGGCAACTCTCTAATTTATTTCACCTGTCCTTTTCACACTGCCAGGGAGAGTCTGCCCCACATGTGAGAACCAAGTCACATCACTGCATGCCTGATATCACGCCAGCTCTCCTGAATAGCAACAAAAAAGCCTATTCTGTTTAATTGCCAGGTGTCAGGCAGACTCATTACAGTGTACAGAAAGCTCTCTGTGCAACAGATCAACCTGAGGAGGCTTATCTTTGTGGCTGCTGTCTATATAGTCATAATTAAATAAAAGCAGATGGAGAAGGTACTAAATAATTATGACTGCAACATAAATAAAATGTTGGGTAAGTAACTTACGAAGTATAATTTAAGCATCTTACATAAATAAAAAGTATCATCATCTTCTGTGATATGTTTTCACACTGAGGTAGTTCAGAAAATTAAAATAATCAAGAAAACAATGAAGTATTAAACTAAAAATATTAAATATGTGTGACACGCACATAATAGGAAACAGGTACAAAGTCATTCTGACTCACTCTTCCCACAGGCAAATGCAAATTTTCTCTGTCATTTGCTAATGCATGTGCCAATTAATCTCGCAATCACATTATCACAAAACTGTGCTGTTTGGCACTTTTTCTTATTTCACAGAGCATAAAGGAGCTGCCCTTGTTCTTTACAGCCACAACTCCGTAGAGATCCAATCATTGGGACATGCCAGAGGGTCACTTTAGCTGTGCCAGATCTTGCCTGGCAGCCCAGGCTCTAAAGGATTTCCTGGAGTTTTTGCAGGGAGGTGTATCGATGACTTGGTCCTTCTTCAGCTATCAGATGTACACCCCAAGTCACGGTGCTGCTCAGTGCATCAAGGTCCCGCTCCTACAAACAGTACATTTTCCATCAACTTCCAAGAACTGCAGTTCCCCACCAGGTGCCCCAGGTGCAGACACCAAGCCGCAACACTCGATCATGCTGCCATGCTCTTCCCACAATAAACTTGTGCATGGTGCAGGGGCTGTCAGCCTGGCTGTGGGCACCTGTGCTTTCCTGCTGCCCCCCAAAATGCTGAAAGGGAGAAGATTTGTTTCTCTTTGCCCTCACAGTGAGATACAGGGGCATATATCGATAAGACTGCTCACTCCTGGCTGAGGTACCCAGCTGAGCATCCCTTCTGGAATCAGAAAATAGAAAAGAAAGAAAAACTTCAGAGATTCCTGCAGCCTGAAGGTTAAAATGCACAAAGACAGTGTGTATGTGGGGAAATTTTGTACAATATTTTGCCACTGTGTTCCCCTAACATGGATGTATCTCAAGGGTAGTTAAGAATATGAGGGTTTGAAGTAAGTGCAGTGCCAACCTAAAAGGCATGTTCAGTCCACCACTAGTGTTAAACGTTCCTTCCTTTGTAAATATGATGTTTTGTACCCTGCTGCAAAGCATCGTTTGTTCAGTGCCAAGTAATCTGCAGAGTTATTAATTGCTCCTGTGAAAGATCCAGTTAGAAAGTGGGACAAAATAACTGAACAATACTTTTGAAAGAATATATAATCCACATTGCCTTAATCTTCTAAATACATATCTGCATAGCAGAATAAAAGTGCACATATTGTATATTTTACAGATACATAAGATAACCAAATAATGGCTCTATGAGGTCTTTCATCCAAAATCTCCTTTCTCATCTGTGTGGCAGATCTATTCTTTGCTTGCATGTTTGCTTGCTTTTCTGGCCAGAAGTCTACAGGACTATTGTTCTTTGAACACCGGGAAAATAAAATGTCCTTAACAAAACTCACACATAACAAAACAGCTCTAACCTACAAATATATCCATGGAAAACATTTTATTTTCTAAAATGGTCTCTCAGTGGGTATGAGCCAAGACCATAGAAGGTGTCACAGACTCTTTTTTGATCACCCACAAAAGGTAACTAAGCACAGCAAGCTTAGCCATGCTTTTCAGCAATCATGGGAGTCAACCAGCCAGGAAAGGTTGAAAACCAGTCATCTAAACAAGCATATATAATCTTTGTACATAAAAGAAGCTATGACCTCTTTTGAACCATGGGATAGTATTCATTATTGCAAGAAAAGCTTTGCAAAGCAAAGAAAATTAGCTGTGTCTTTCAGTAAGGACATGCCTTCTGCACAGCTGGACTACACAAAGCCATTTAATTATGGCAGCAAGGAGCTCAAGAGGGTAAATTGCCTTGAGAAACAGTGTGTGTTAGCTTGTGACCAACACTGTTTGCACAGTCACCCATCAGCTCAGACTGCACACAGTATAAATTCCTGTCTGCCTCAAAAATACCAGGCAGATAATCCTGTAGTAATAACCTACTGTAAGGAAGAGGCACATGACAACTGGGTCAGTGGCTATGCTTGAACCCAAGACTTGGAAGGCATCTATTCAACACTTCTTTAAATATAACCATCAATAAGTTTCTAGCCTCCTACCTGTAAAAGGGCAAAATATTCCTTGCATCTGTGCTGGGGCACTGTTTTTACAGATTTTCCAGAAAAATATTTTTATAACATACTATATAGAATTCTGTCAATCAGCATTGCCAGAGATGACATCAAACTATATACTCAAATAGTGAAGGGGAAAAAAATATGCAGTCTTAATCTCCCTCAAATCTTTCCTATTTTGCCATCCTGTTTTTCCCTTCTCATCCATCTCACAGACTGATTAGCTTCATTATAGATGCACCTGTCTTCTCAGTTTTACTTGTGAGTACTTGAAGACAGGCTGAAATGAAAAATCTGTGAGCCAAGATTACAACTTGTGAATTCACATTCAAAACTGTTGAGACCATAGTGCTGTGGCAACCTTTGCTTCCCATTCTCATTTATGCACTATTCAAGATCTCTGAAAACCACACCAACCAGTCCCTTTGGTTTACAGCAGTCCCAGTCTATTTTCAGAGTGGACTTACATTCCCAGTCTGGAAGCAGAACCTCTCACCATCTGTTTGCGAGACAGAAGACTCTCCATTGTCTTTGTGTCTTCAGAGGTTAAGAAAAATCTCTGATATTTTAAAGAGAATCTAAGTAGTCTGGATTTAAATGGGAACAACCACTACCACGATGACTAAGGAATGCTTGCTGGATATGGCATAAAGAACTTCAAAGAGCATCCTGGGAGGAAAGGGGAAAAATGTGAAGAGGAATCAAAGAGATTTCATGAGAGAGACATGAATGGTTTCCAGATGTAAGATCAAATCCAGGTCACTGTGTCAGCAGATCAGTACATTGGTCACCATGTAGTGAATTCAGAGGCAAGTGGAAGTAGTGGAGACCGTTATATTCTTGCCAAAGTCTAAACTGAGACAATTTTCACAATGAGCAAGCAGAAAAATATAAAAAGTTAGGGGGAGAAAAACTAATACAGTCCAACCTCTTTTCACCCCAAACTTCATCCCCTCCTAGGTCTTCTCTAGCTTTGGCTTTAGTGTTTGAAGTGGCAGCTGATTCTGTGTAGATCCTCTTTATTATTTACTTTTGCCCTGTTCACTGGGTGGTTTTTCCCAGAAAAGAAGTATGGCAAAAGATTTGCAGTTTCAAAACTAATTAAATCATTGGCTAATGCTTCCTCTCCACTTAGAATTGATGGCCAGCTTCACCATGCTTCTGTTGGGAAACACAGACACCCACTGAGACACAGAGTCCATCATATCTTCCAACAGATACTAGGTGCTATTAAAGCAAAACTACTGCTAATCCCTCATTTACGGCTCTATTTGACAGAACAGATAAAAAGCGTGATTTCTGAAAAGGCATACTATTTGATCTATTGCTTTTCAAACCGGATCCTAACATCTTTCACTGAGGCTGAATTAACGTCTTTTGAAATTTGTAATGATTATTGCTGACCTATTTAAAACAAAGATAAACAAAACTAATGGAGGGAAAAAAATTCATCCTGCCCTCTTATTTTTACTACAAAGACAGACAGTCACACAGCCTAAAATCACAACGACGTATAAATTTTGACCATTCTCATGAGGGCCACTGAGATGAAAGCATTTACTTGCTGAGCTTCATTGACCGAAAAACACTTGACTGGGTACATTTAAAAATGCTGCTTATCTGAACTGTTTCAAGAGATTAGTTTGCATATTTAATATGTTAATGTTTCACAAGTAAGAAGATTTGCAGTGACTTATTACAGGACATATAACTTGGCAGAGCCCTGAGTCATTTAAGCTGGTACCTTAGTGACTAAATGCCAGCTACACTATTACACACCACCTCAGAATCTGTCCATGGCAGTAAGCCCGTTTTGCTGATTCTCTTCCAAAATTCAGGTTAGAGGCTGTCTTTCAGCAGGATATTTCTCAGTGGTTTATATTTCCACTGTCACTAACATGTCAGTAAGAATGCGTATCTTTTGAGCCCTGATTAATTTTGCCTTGACACTATTGAAATGCCAAGTACAACTTTAACTCAGGTTCAGAAATGTTAATCAGTTTTGAAATATCCATAGATTGCATATATATCAAGGCCCATAAATACTCAGAGACATCTGTCAGGATCCATGTGGCATTAGCAGTCTTGTTTCTCTCTAGGCCCACAGAGTCAGGTGCTCATCAGCACTGATAATAAAATATATCATCTTGGAACAAAACTACATGGTCTTGTATTAAAGTCTTCTAAGATAAAAACCACAAAGATAAAACTCTTCTAAGACTTACATTAACTGGCATTCTCAAACAATATTTTGATTATTTACTTTTTCAGAGCTGCCACTGGCCACATTGGTAAAAAACTTTTCTAAATATTGATGTTAAAAAAAAAATCACAGAATCACAGGATATTCTGAGTTGGAAGGGACCCACAAGGATCATTGAATCTACCTCTTAAGTGAATGGCCTGTACAGGGATCGAAAATGCTATGTCTTTGACCTCTGCATAATTAGATCATAATCATAATGTGATTTTTGTGGTTTAAACCTCCACCATTATGCTAGGTATAAAATTTAGAGGAATCTCCAGACATCAGGATATAAAATACTCATTAATTTTGTGAAATAGGAAGAAACTTCCCCCAGAGCAATTTTATTGCTGAACAGTCTGCTACACTGTATTAGGTCTGCTTCTTAGGCTGGAGCATTTCATGCTAGAAACACCAAGATCCTGTACTTCAAGCCCTCATGCTAAAACAGAGAAAAATCTGTATTCTTATATTCAGCTTAGTAGGAAAAAAAAGCTCACAGAAACGATGAACTATGCCTTCGTCCATAAACCAGCCAACCAATGTACTTAGCCAACCTGGAAAAAACAAAACAAGCTTTCATTTTGTAGCCAGAGATTCATGCACTGAAAACTGTGCTCTGGAAAGACCATTCCCAGAAGAAAGGGTGAGGCCATCCTCCCAGCCAGATCCAAATCAGGGCTGATTTCAATGGCACCATGACAATTTGCACTGGCTGGGTACCCAGCTCACTGTTCAGAGGTGGCAGCTGGACCACACAGCTCTTGCAGCAGCCACTGCCCTTCCGAGACACGGTGGATTCTTGGAATCAATGCCAGCAAGACCCCCTTGCTTTCTGAGCACAGCTAAGCCTCCTCCTTCTCCAGAAACTCAGGATGCTGACTGAGATGTAAACTACAGTCAGTTTACCCACTAAAAAGATGTTGTGTCAGTATATGCATGGGTTTGACCTTGGAACCCTCAAGGAAGGGGAGAGTCTTGAGGAAAAGTCCCAGTGGATTTTCTCCCACCAGAAATTACAGAGCACAAAGGTCTCTCCTGCAAAGAAGGGGGGGAGATGTCCATAATCTCCAGCTTTCCTGAGGTGTTTAAGAAAAACCCGAATTGTTTCAGGATACTCAAGACATTTGGAAACTCTTTGCCTACAAGGGCACTGTGGAGACCTTAGGGTAGAGGAAAGCAAGATGTTCCATCAGTAAAATGGAAAGGACAAGAACTAATGCCTTCTAAAGGGCATAAGGAAAAGTTTCATCAATCAGAAGTCTCATTCCAAAAATAATTTATGGTCTCCCAAGCTTGGCTGCCCTTGTCTTGGCAGTGAGGCACAGATCTGCCGGTCTCTGAGTTACCTCAGAATGTGGAGCTCACTTTTAAGAACTTCTAAGCTTCACTTTGAATTAATTTTTAATTATGTACTTTTAAAAATTTTACTGAGAAACCATAACACATTATTTTTGGATGTTCAGTTTGGCAGAACGAAAAAGGACTAGTATTGCAGAAGGGCTGGCACTCTGCAAATGAAAACCTTTTAGAGTGTACCTGAAAACCTTGGCAAAAGCACTTATATTTGTAAAAATTTGACCAGCATCTCTCTGAAGAAAATGTTGCTCTGCATTGGAGAGGGGTACCAGTGATGGTAACAAGAGATGCCAGGCCCATGCTGAGGCGTTCATCTTGCCTCAGCCCACCTACTAAAGACTGAGCATCCAATATTAAAAGGAAAACAACTGCTTTTGCTCTCTGTATGCACACACACGCACACTTTACCAAACAAACCTCCCCATCTGTTTTTGGAAAGAAAGCTCACATAGGCTTGCTAAGCAGTCTGGGTTGCAGGCCTGTCTAACAACCTTGGGTTGTCAATCCAGCAGCAGTCTACTAGGTCTGCTTTTAAAATGAAGCTGTGATTAGCCTGATGGAAATAAAATTTGCCTCTTACAGCGAGCTCTTTAGCTGCACTTTTGACAGTCTTCAATGATACAGACAGAGAAGGAGATCCTTTTTGCTGTCATCATGTGAAAAACACTTGCAAGTTGATCTGGCTTCTCATATATTACTTTTCTACGGAGATTTGCAACAGTGTCTGAATCGTCTTCCCCCACCTGCTCTGCCAAATTATTATGGTACAAGCACTTCGGAAAAAAACCACAATTGCTTGAAATTACACTAGAGTCAAATGTTGATAAAAAGGTGTCACAGAGGGAATGAAAACTAACTGCTGTGAAATTTAATGAAACCCACTGTGTGCCAAGGGCACAGGCAGCCAAATTGAATCTAAAAAAGTGCCAAGCAGAGAAGCTTGTAATCAGACTAGCCACTATGTTAGATAAGCAAAATGACTTTTTTTCTATCACTATATCAAAACAGACTGCAATTCTTATGCATGAGATGAAAAGTTACAGTATTATCTTCCCAGCTTCCTGTGTTCTTAGCACCGGATCTCCAGCTTAAAGGCATGAAATGGAATTTGCCATCTCCAGTGTAAGGCTTATCCCAGCCCTCACAGTGTTCATTCCTGACAGTTTTTATTGCAAATTGTTATGGAAAAGAGGAACAAGCTAATCAGAGTTGTTAATGGCTCAGCATAAACTCTCTTCAGCCTCGGTGTCCCCTTCTACAGCCTGGGCAATGAATTGAAATCAATAGAGGAAAATAGGACATAGAAGATAATGCCAGCATAGAAGGACTCTGTTCAACAATGTTCACACAGAGGACAGTTGCCAAAGCATCACTCCACTCCAGCCTGTTAAGGAATCATTTTACTCCTTAATTATTATAACAGCATTATTTTCAGACTGTACTAAGAAAAGCCTGGTCTCCCAAACAGAACTGCTTGCATACAGTTTGGGAGTAATCCCTCAAACTCTGGTTAAGGACATGGGACAAAAAAAGCTGTGCAGCCCATCTTTGCTGGAAAGAGCCTCAGGTACATTCATTACTTCAGTTGTTTAGGGGGTTATGAGTAGTCTTGGCTCTGGGCCACACAGAGAGGCTCAGGGTCTGCACCTGTCTGCACCTGTGCCTCACTGATGAGTTTCAATACTGCAACCTGCTCAAACTTGTAGGCTGGCCCAAATGGCCAGATTCTCCTTTTAATGATCTACTAGTGAAGCTGGAATAGTTTCTGAAGAGAAAGTTTCTAGCAAGAGAGATTTCCAGTACTGAACAAAGCTCTCCAAAGCCAGTCATTGTGTTTCTTATAAAAGGATTTCACATAAAAAATGTCCTGACTTTTATCATGACCTCTTGATTTTGCAGAACATGGCTGTAATGGTTCCGGGGCTTTTCTTGGCTGTAAAGGGTTTTATGCCAGCATTTAGTGCCATTAGTCATGTTTTTACTGCTGTGCGAGAAAATGAACTTGAAAACTTACAGAATTCCTTGAAATCCAAAAAACACCATAGCACAAAAGCTTTCATTTCTTCCTGTGTGTAATCCATACCACAACTGAAAGATCCTCTGCACGTCAGCAGGACCAAAGAACACATCTGTCTAAAGGTATGGCAAATGAAACTTTACGAGGAGGTGAAGCTCCTCTCCTCCCACATCCCTCTCCATTCCCACTTTCCCTGCTTCCCTCCCCACACATCCCCCTGCCTCTGACTGCTCCATCCTCTGCTCATACCTCTTTGAAGATGCAGTTGAAGTGAAAGAGCTTTTAGGGGGATGCAAGTCATCTGAACTTTACCCCTGAAATTAATACATTTGTCATTTGTTACTAAGCCAATGTTTAGAAAGAAATGAGTCAGCATCAGTGCTAATCATCTTAAAAATATAATAAACTCAAATCTCCCTCAGTTTCCCCATTTGACTTTGTTTCAGTTAGGACTTCTTTGGAGCAGCTACTGCTTCTGCCTTTTCCCCTATCACAATGGATTTCTAGAGTTTCCTACATTATAACTACAGCAACCATAACAGAAGCAGCACAGTACACCTGGGAATGTTTGTACAAATTTGCCAGACAGATGTACTAATCTCCAAATGACATTCAAAGCTCATAGTCAGGTAGCAGCACCTGGGCTGAGTCAGAGAAAATTTTGAAACAAAGAAATTTTCTCTCACACATATACTCACAAAGGTCCCTCAACATCACTCTACCCTGATTTCTGTAAATTCCCCAAACAAAGCAATTTTTAGTACACCCTGGTAACCCTTCCCAGTAACTGGCATTCAGCTGTATTGTGCCTGACCTCAATGGCTTCTGATGCTCTGAATGTCAAGTTCGTTCTCAATTTTAAAAAAAAAGATATTCATAAATAGGCTTTTATTTAGCTGTAGACTTGAACAAAAACCTGAACTTGTGAAGAAGTCAGGCTTCTCAGAAGTTGTAAGGCCGTTTCTTATCCATCACCATGTTAGCAGGTCTTGTATCCTTTCACAGGGTGCTGTATTTCAGAAGCAGCTTCTATTATTCCAGACTGACCATTCATGGCTTTATCTCAAATTCTTTCTCCAACTTCACATCCCTTTGCATTTATTAGAAAATTATTCTTCTCAAATTAAGAATACCACTTTATATTACAAAAGCATCTTTATTGGGAAACAATGCAAGACAACTGAACTGTCAGATCACAAAAGAAAGGGTAAAATCTTTACATTACTATAGAAATGATATGGTGGTTATCAGAATTCTGTATTTTCTGCTTAATTCTCTCTGAAGCTCTTTGGATTCTGTTACAAGATAAAATAACAATGATTTCTAATAGGTAATTGTTTAGGTTTTCCTTACTTATCATTTTTCTTTATATTCCTACAAACTACTGCCAAGCTTACATAAAAGTCTGTTAGCCTAGTAAAGAACTGTACCTGCAAATCAATTCAAAGTGGTCAGTCCTTGTGAAAGATTGGGGTTTATCAGGTTTATGCAAGAAAATGTGGACTCAGCTCATGGTACAGCAATCCTCTCAAGAAAGAGTTTTGTTCTAAGGTGTTAGTCCTGATGCAACTAATATTCCATACCTGGGGAATTAGGTAGAATCTGGCATTCCATGAAGGTCTCTGCACTGTCACAGAGCAGCAGCCTCCTCCAAATCCCTCTAGTCACAATGAGGAGCAACAGCACTGAGCTCCAGATCCTGTCTTCCCCTGGGTTCCATTGAGGAATACTGCTGTTGATTTCAACAGGTCAGGCTCTAAGGAAAAGCCAGTCGGGAGGGGAAAAGAAAGTCTGCCTCTGTTCTCAGATGTACCTGTGACATCAGGAGGCTGACAGTGGAGAAAACAATGTAAAGGAGATCTAATCAAGCCTGGTCAATCAGCCTTATCACCAGCATTGTCAGGGTGCATTGACCATGCCAAATATTTTATGGCTGAGAAGATATAGGACAGCTACTAGAAAGGATCTGTCAAATGCAATATTGCCCCTCTGATCTGTGATGTCTTGTGGTGGCAGAGTCACCCGAAAAACAAGGAAAGGATCCTTTCTTGGTTCTCTGTGACTTAAGGCCATCTACATGTGGTGTGAATGCCACTTAGGACCTCTCACTTGTGCAACAAAGAAAGCTCAGCATCACTGAAGTCGACAAAGGCATTTCACAGAGCCAAAGGAAATCCTTGAGTAGGAAGCCAGCCAATGTGATGGCCACCACAAGGCAAGCAGCTGTGGTTGGAGTTTTGGTTGTACAAATACAACCTGTGTTTCTTAATCACACCACACTCCTTCCTAACTACACACTTCATGGAAACAATACATTGGCTGCTCTCAAGTTCTACGCTTCACTTCACTGAAATGATGGAGTTTGAATACTGCCTTATTATACACAGTGAAGCCAAAGTTGAAGTCTTTAGAAGGCAAAAATGTGTATTGGAGAAGTAAAAGGATGTGAGCAAGGAAAGGAAAATATAGGTTGAATACTGGGGGGAAAAAATCCATGTGGAATGCATAGTAAGCTTAGTTTCCTAAGAGAAATGAGAAAAAAATACAAATTACATCGACATTTAACACCAGACTGGACAAGAGCCTGGAAAATACACCATCGGGAACAATTCTGTCCTGTCTGTAGGGCAGATGACTTCACTCACACTGGAAAATATTGAAATATTTTGATGCCTAAACGAAGTTCCCAGCAACATTCAAATATCTATTGAAATATCACAGGAAGCAAAACAAGCCAGATCTTTCAATGCAGAAACAAAATTGCTAACTCCAACCCAGATTCTTCTCTAATCAACATGAACGTAAAGGAACTGAAATGAAGTAACTCTGAATTTACTCTGACTCCACACCAGCAAAATAGATTATTTGGTCCCCTGCCTCATGTTTTTTAAAGTTTCATTAGGTTATGCAAGCAAAACATTTTAAAATGAAAAGTGTCACAGAAGTGCTGAGCACCATTGTTTCTTTATAATAAAAGAATGGATAAAAAAGCAGGAAGACTGAACTTCATTCTGCAGATATATAAAACAGCACACTGGGACTTCTTTAGATCAAAAATTCTGTTCCTAATGCAAAATTCTGCTTAAACGCAACACAGCTGCAGCAATATTCAAAACATCACTTTTATATTCAACATCAATAGGACGACAGGAGAAGTAAAGAGATTCTTCCCAGTATTTTAGCAACATATTCTTTTTTGTTTTTTATAATACAGCAGCATTTCCACTTTAAATGTGCTTCCAAAGCACCTAAAATCTTACTTGCAGAATTAGCTCCAGGCTAAAACTCTGCATGGGGCTTTTTCTTCCTCTGTATTTAATAAAAAATTATATTTGGGTTAAATATATTTTTTTTAAAAACACCAAACCCCAAAATTAATATGTATTCAAAACAATTCAATATAAACAAGTTAATTCACTGGGGTAGCTCTTCAAGAAGAAAGTAATCATCAGAACCACACCCATTTTAGACTAATGTCATATCCAATAATCCTAGAATAGAAATAGTGATGTAATTTGTACGAAGTGTCACAGACTTCAAAGGACACAGAAAATTTTGCAGCCTGTAAGGGCCTGATGCTTTTTTTAAGATTTTGAAACACCAGAGGAGTTATCTGAAGTGGTTGAGAACGGAATTAAAAAACTAAGACAGCTAAGTTTGAGGGCTACTCTCCACATCATTTGTCTTCTTCAAGTTACATCTCCCCTGTTTCAGCAGCATTACAACACCCTGCTTGCTCTGCACTGCTTGCGACCTTGCTGGCAGGATTGGCCTCCTCAGAGCTACTGATTCTGCACCTTAGGACCAGTAATGTTTATTACTGATCCTTCCTTGCTAACCTGCTTCATTAAAATGGTTGCTGTTAGCTTGAACAGCAAACTTTCCTCACCAGGTCTCCTTCAGTGGGACTCTAAGGAAAATCTCACAAAAAGCTGTGCTGTTAAATCTCTCGGGGCAGTATCCTTTAGCAAGGCCTCCGTGTGACCAACGTGAAGGCAACCATGCAAAACAGGATCCTCTCTTAAGAATATATAGGATCTAAGCCTGCAACTTTCTTTACTTCTTTGAGATAAGTACCTGCTAGCTTGGATTCCTTATCAGTCAGACCTGATGGCCCATGCACTAAGGAAAGATTCAAGTAATACAGTCTGTATCTAAGAGAGTAGGAATCTAAGTAATGTCCTTTACAAACTGACAGAGGACATACATTGCATTGGCTCACATATTGCATTGAGGCTTCAGTCCTGAATTTGTCATATATTTTAACTCCTATCTGAATACAGCATAGAGAGAGCTGTCTTATCTTCAATAAAACATATGCTACAGAATCTTTAAGATGATCCCACTGTCTAAATTCCCTTGTCCTGAACATCTTCCCAAACAGCAACACTTCCCTGCCTTACTTATTCTGGACTCCAAATCTAAACCCAAGAATTTAACTCCATGCTACACCACAGCATGTGAAGATGCATTGTAGTGCTGGGAAGCAACGACTGAGCATAGGCACAAGCAGTCAGAGGATTCAGTTTAGCAAGTCAAAGTCTAGCTGAAAAGAGATGAAGCTGCAAAACTATACACTGCATTTAATCCTTTCGTGGATGGCCAGAGAAAACTGGAGAAGGAAGTAGTGTGAAACACACCAGCTACGAAGCAGCTTACATAGAGGTTGTTCTGGTAAAGAAACCACAACAAAGCACAGCTTAAAATGATTAAAAGCAACCTAAATGTTAGATCTTAAAAGAAAAAAAAACCCACAAAATATTCCTTGAGAAAACATAATTTCACAATGATATATTCTTGGTGCTACATTTTTAGCATTCGCATTAATGATCTCCAAGAAAAGCAGTTAGAGTAATTCACCACTGGAACAACTTATGGAGATCATGCTTTTCTCGAACTTAATTAAACTCAGACTATAAGTTTTTTTTCTCAGAGATACACTCTAGTTCAAACTGAAATTATATGAAGGCTGTCCTATGACCCATGCTACAAGCAGACCTCAGACTAAGTAGTCACAGTGTTCTCTGCTGACTTTATTACTGCTGAATCAATGAGCCTGTGACATGGCACACAATCACTCACTAGCAACACTTAACAGTGTCGCTTTCCTTGTTTGCTCTTCTTCTGTTACCTCAGTGAGGATTCTGGCCCTTTCATTTGCCTCTCTTAGAGTGTCTGTATGTGCACACATACACTGGATTGGTACCCAGCCTTGTCTTTGTCTAGGACGAGTTGTCCTGTCATGGGTTTACAGGAGCACAGCAAAGTCACTAAAGTTTTGCATCCAATGAGAGAAAAGTGTGACAAAACAGCCCTGAACAACTAGCTTGCAGGTGAAGAAGAGGCGTTGGTATTGGACAGAAGCAATGCCCCTCGCCTGCCTCTTCCCAAAAATTAGCCATTCAAAAAATATTTTTAGGCTGAAGAGGATGAAAGAACTAAAAGGCCATTTTTGCTTTATTTTTAATGTCTGGGTTTTTTCAGGTACAAATTGCAGGAAGAGATGACAAGAATATGTACAGATGGGGGAAAGTATGAAATTGTTTGGGAGAACCACAAAAGAGTGTGGGGTCACTGTTTTCTTGGTAGAAGTCTCTTAACATCTCATATCTTTCCTGTTCCCTCAAGATTTTTCTCAGTTACATTTTCTCCCTATAGGCAGAAAATTATGCTGATCTTCGTCTTCCAGGCAGAAAGCAGAAAGCCTCACTTCAGCTGTCAGATAAAATAATGGTTAACTGGTCAGTTCCTTTTCCTCCAGCTGCACAAAATCATTTCCCAGAAGTTTCTCGTTCCTGTAGTCAACTGTACTCTCCCCAAAGCCCCTTTCTTAGCCAGCCTCAGAACCAAGACTGTTTTGTTCCCCCAGAACCCAGGAGCTGTCTTTATCTGACAGCCACGTTTCTTGAAACACAACTTTGTTTCAGTGACTCCATCTCTCCCAAGAACCTCTTCTTGCTTCTTTAACTGTTTCCCCAAGAAAATCCTTTGAGGAAGAGCTTCTCTACGTGATCCCACAAGGGCATGACCTAGTGTTCTTTCCTCCTCTGTCCCCTACGTTTCAGTATCATCTCACCTGCAAAGTCATATTTGGCCATTAGTATGCAAACAACTTGCAGATTTCATTTGGACCTGTCTCCTTAAAATCTTTAGCCCAAAATTGCAAAGGCTTTCTCTGAGATTTCATCACAGACAACACAGAAACAAAACATCACCCCACACTCAACATTCTCATCATTATGAGGTATCACTCCTTATTTTTCTGCCCTCTGCACCAAGCAAACACTTGTCCTGAGCACCTTATGGGTGATGGAATCTATTATGGCCTCTATTGGCTCAGAACACTTGGAGAAGGATTCTCCAGCAATTTCATGTAGTGCTGAGAGCATTTTTCATAAGGCCACATTTTATTTTCTGAGACAAAATCAGAAGTTGTTAGGAACTGTGTCCCCTTTTTCTCAAATGACCAAATGCTCCTTTCACCACCCCCTGTTTCAAGAGCTCTCCATATTTTCTAACCAGCAATTCAAGGACCATAGTTTCAGGAGTTTCAGCACTTCAATGAGACATAAGGGAAACAAGACAAAGAAATAAGGAGAGGAAGAGTAGATGCTGCTGAAAACGTTGTTCATTTAATGAAGGGAGTAGCAAAACTTGTGCTTTGTTAGAGTGAAATCAGTGAATACTAAAGATGACAGTAAACATGCCAGTTACTGATGGCCACATGGCTACCCCATAGTCATGGAGAGGGTTCACATCCCACATGACACTCAGAATCAGAGCCATAGTGTCAGGTTCAGAGAGCTGTCTCAGCTAGCAGATTGTTTCATGCTCTGTTCCCTGAGATTCATGCTCTGAGCTTGGTTTAGCTGTTCTACACAGCAGAAGGAAGTTCTGAGCTAGTGAACATTTCATTCCTGCGTGCTGACCATTTTAATGAAAAGCTTCACCTTGCCAGCATAATGCTCTTTAAATTGACCATCCTTGCAATACTTGTGCCTTCTGATCCACTGCTTCTCATAAAACTGGGTAACCTTTAAGTTCATTATGTTCTTAAAAATATTGCTATGTTCTTAAAATCATTCCTCTGCATTCAGAGAGTGAAACAATTCACCAAATTAGTATGTCATATCTGAGCTACCTACCTGCAATTTTCTAGTTTCTCCATTTAAGTGGAATTGACTTGCCACAGCACAATGAAAGGGAGATCAATAATTACAGACTCCAATTTGCCATAGATTTGTTAAACTTCACTTCCTGCTGTCATATCCTCAATAGTTATGGTCAAAGCCACATCCTCGCAATCTGTTCTAGCTACATTATACATGCCTCGGTCTTCCAAACACACAAAGGAAAACAGCTGGAAACACTGCACTTAATCTTATCAGTGAAGACTGTATCCATCTACATGACTGTGCCCTCAAGAGGTTACAGACAGCATAACTTTCACCTCAGTTGACATTTCTTCAAAGCAGTCCAAGAGAGGTGTCCAGGAAACATGTTCTGAGAGACCACAGCAGCAGTTTGTCAGCTATGGACTGCAGACCACTGATGTCCACTGCAGAAGAGGCTGGCCTTGGGGGGTTGGATACTCCTTGTCACCCACCACCAAATTGCCTTAGAAAAAGCTAAAAGCATTGTTTTTCATGCAAGCAATTGTTGTAATGACTACAGAGCTGCCATGGGATCACATATGGGAAAGGATGCGGTTCCCACAATTGCAAATGGGAGGAAAAGTCTATGATGCAATCTTTCTAGTGGGAACAGAAACTCGACATGTTTCATCCCAGCGTCAGCTTAAAATACATGTATGCTCTGTAGCCAGGATCATCTGAAATAGCAAATACAGACTAAGTACATAGGATCAAGCAATATCCAAAGAGCCCTTCTGACTCTGCATAGATCTGCAATTTCTTGCAGGTTTTGCCCTTCAGTTTTTATCAGAAGAGCAGATTTATGGTATAAGCACTCAAGAATAATTCACTCCCTTGAGCTGCCACATGCAACTTGGGGAAATCCCAGCTCTAAAACCTTGGCACCGTTTAGCTAGCACAAAGTGCACTACTTTTTTACAGGTGTTATTCCACTGACCTATTTGGAGTTATTCCTCCTTCACCTGCTAGAAGAAAAGGATTAGGCTGTTTGCTTACCACCTCTGGTAAGCAAACTTCTCTGCCACCTCTTCATAGCAGTAAAAATGCTTCTAGTGTTGGAGTAAGTTTTAGCAGCTTTAGTGCTTTGGCTCATCACAGCTTCAGTGGCTTGTACATCTCCCCTGCTTTTGGGCCTCCCATAATAATAATCCATTATCCCCTGGCTTACTTCCTACTCAAGTCTGTGTTTTTAAATCATATTGAGAAACTTACTCGGATCCTAAACAAAAGGAACACCACTAAAGCCATAAACTAGCTACACTGAACCTGTCTTTATGCTGGTTTCAAACTTCAAGAGAAATATGGTTTATTCCAACACTCATCCTCTGCCACTGGAGCAAAAGCCACAGCAGGGTATTGGTGCAGATGCCTTAAGCAAAAAGAAAGTGAAACTGTTTAGCCATCTCCCTGTCCTAACGCAGAGGATGAATTAATAGCATCACTCAGTGGCTGCTTATTTTCCTAGGCTTTTCCTTCATATAAAGCCAGGTGGGAGCTCTTCTCCTCAGTTAAAAAAAAAAAAATAAATCTGTAAGGGTTTTATTTGATTAGATCTCTAAGTGAAGACCAACTAAAATGACAATGACTGTGCTGCCACCAAGCCATATTTAAAGCCCACATCACAGTATATAGCTAAACCTACAACTGCAATACAGGGAACAAAGAGTTGGCGTTCCCTGTTTGTAAGGTGAACAGCTTGCAGCTATCTTGACCACATAATAATTATATATATAAAATATATAAAACCACATAATAATTACAGTGCCTAAGTTAGACATCTAAGTAAATGTAGTCATGTCATTTAAACAATTAACCTACACTGATTTGTAGCAGCTAAGGGTCTGATGAGGGATAATAAGAAACTCCTCTTTACCCTAATACGTCCCTTCAGTTTATCCAAATTACTGGCTTTTACCACCTGGCCTCTCCCTTGTTCCCCCACAGTTAGGTTTTAAGCAGGTCAAGAAATGACAGGTTCTCACTTTGGTCTTTTCTTACACACTTCCAGCAGTGCTGAATGAAATGCGAGACAACCATAAAAGCCAGTAGAGGGGAAAATTAGACATGCTGTGTAACTAATTTCTGAACTGTAAGCAAAGTTGTTGGCAATTTTCATTTCATATCACAGGTTCAAATTTCTTTGAATCGTCACCTACTGAGAACAAGCACTACCTGCTCACACCCTTTCAGGCAGGATGGGATGCTGCCTGGTCAGCTTGGACAAGCTTCAGGGGGTTGCCATGGTGTGCTCTGAAGGGACCTCTCACCTCCTTGCCCAGGAGCCACCATCCTGCCTCAGAGAAGGGTGCACACCTTCAGCCCACAGCAGAGTCACGGGGGAGTGGGGTTCATCCTGCATCCGCCAGCCACCTGCCCACTGCTGGAGCTGCCGTGTTTGCTGGGGTGGCTGTAAGCAAACAGCTGTAAGCTCCCCTGCCAGCCCTGCTCCACGGGCATACGGGGGAGCATGGTCATGAGAAAGGGGCCAAATGCAAATTAAAACCAGATGAGCCAAGACAGCAGTTGGAAAGAGGGGGTGGTTGAAGCCCGTGATGCCTTTAAGTGAAAATAGTCAGACAAAGCGGGCTTGTAGATTGTCACCAAACTGAAAACCTCCTCCACCCCCAGCTGCCTGGCTGGAACTGTATAATGGAGCAGGTTTCAAGAAACCGCAGCTCCCAGCAGAGTTAACTCTCGAGCAGCTGCTGCACTTTCAAATTGTGAGAGATTAAACACAGGAATGCCTGTGGGTCACAAAGCTGAGGGAAGAGTGAAGTGATGGGGTCAGCTTGCTCTAAAGTGCAGAAACTACTCCAAAAGTTGGAGGCAGGACTCCCTGCGGCCAGGACTGAGTTACACTGGTATCATCTGGCTGGAGGCTTGGCACAGGGCTCTTTCCCTGCCTCAGCTGTCCACCCCAAGCTGGACAGTTAGTGGAGTTTTTGTCTTGTGCTTCCTTAGAAACTGCAGACACGTCACGTATCCAGACTGCCCAAGCAGGGCAAGCTTTTGTTTGGAGGGGAGAGAAGTGAGGGTTCCACTACCGCCCACTCTGCGGCAGGAGCCAGGACACCTGACTGGGACTAGACGCTGAAGAACACCCAAAAAGCTGGCACCCACACTGCCTCAGCACCCAGAGCTCAGAGAAACATGTTACCTTATGGGGGCAAGTGCGTGCAAGTGGTGGAGTGCTTGAATCAGGCAAAAGTGAGTGCCACTGATCCGCATGTCACTGATGACAAGAGGGCGATGATTTACTGGGAAAACTGCCCTGTAAAAAGCATGCTTGTGGATCCTATTTATTGTCTCATACCCTTCAAATACTCTTACAGTTCTGAAGACGCCACACAATTACCAGTTAGGAAAAGGAGCAGAGGTAATTCTCCCACACACTGTCTAGCCCACAGAGCCAGCAAACCTGTGGCACCGTCAGCGGGTGTAGCGTGGGTCAGCCAGCCCAACAGGGCTCCTCCCAGGAGATGGTGGGCCACCTCCACCAGGGATAAACAATCCACTCTTCAAACCTGGGCCACAAGCTTGTTGCCAGATCCATGCAGCTGCAGAGAGTAGAGTTGGAGGGAGCTTTGCCAGTAATAGGGGTAGGAAAGAGAAAGCGAGGTTGTTCCCACATAACACAGCCTCTCCTCTGCCAAACCACAATGCTCCATGTGGATCTGTAGCCCACATGCTTCTCCAGGTACCTCCAACTCAGCTATGCTCTGCTGGAAACTACAGCCCGCAAAACTGCTGTGAAGATGCTGGCCCACAGAAATCGACTTGCCACACAACTCCCAAAGGTCACATAATGACCAGACAGGGACTTGAGCACAAGAGAGCACAGGCCACTGTGTCTTTGGGTCACATTCAGGCAGCCACACAACCAGCTCAGCCGCTGAGGGAGCCAAGATGTCTAGGAGAAAGTTTGAATCACCCCCTCCTCTTCCCAAAGCCCCAGGGGAGCCTCCACACGCACACACAGCCAGCCCGGACACCCCCAATCCCTCACAGCAGGAGCACTTACCCCCCAGGAACTGGATGCCTCCTGCCACCCTGCCCACGGTCCTGGAGATGAGCTCAGACACACAGCAGCCCATGAGCGCTGTCAGGGCCACCAAGAGAAGCAGCCCACAGCCCAGGCCTGTCACCACTGTGCAGATCCTCCACTCGGCGCTTGGGATGGCCTGGAAGGAAGCATAGCGGCCACACTGCTCCACCATCACGGTCATCTGGCGGCTCTCGTCCCGCACCGGGTAGGAACACCTCCGGAAAGTGCCGAAGGAAACAGACTTCTCCAGCTGAGACCCCAAGAGCCAGTAGGGCATGAAGAAGCCAACACAGGAGGCGGCAGCGCAGAGGAAGGAGAGGAAGGCCCAGAAAATGCCAGCACAGGTGAGGCTGGAGGCCATCCTTGTATCTGCTCCAAGACCCCTCACGATGGGAAGACACAAAAATAACTCTGTATTTCAGAGGAGGTTTATGGATAATCCGGAATCTCTCAGCCTTGACAAATCCTCACACTCGGAGAAGCTCGAATCCTCACAGCCAGGGGAATATTTCCTCCCATCATGAAGTCAAAGGTCCCTAATTAAATTACAAAACACAAAAAAGGAGAAAAATACAAATTCAGTAACAATGATATTAGGAAAAACTTTGTCTGCCAGAGTGTTTTTCCTTCCTACAGGACTTTTGAATAAGACATGTCACTTTTGTGTCCCATCCTTGCAAGCAGAGCCTACAATTGCTCTGTGACACCAGCGTCTGTGGTCAGTGTGATGGTGGCACAGGCAGCCCGGCTGGCATAGGCTGCTGTGTACATCCAGGAATGCTCTGCAGCCACCTTCAGGGGCTCCCTGTGTACTTGCCTCACTTTTCTCCACTGTACAACCTGACCTTTCCAGTACCAATAAAAAACAGATGAGGTCTTGCTTATCCTTAGTTAGCTAGACCTTCCTCCTGCAATGCCTGGAGAATGTACGTCACTTTATAGATGGTCCTGCAGCTTCAATGCCAAACCACTCACAGTGCCTAAGGCATTTCAAGATCAGACTCCTGCGACAGAGGTAAAACTTAATAACACACCCCCAAAAGAAGTGTTATGAGATGACATTTTTTCCAGCACTGTGCAAAAGGAGCCTTTTACCACTTGATATCCCCAAGTGCCAGGACCCTGAACTACAGGTGGACTTCTGGTAAGTGATGTTGCCACATCTTTTGGATTCACAGCCTCAAGGAGCACAGGATTAAAACACAGAGGTGTCTCTTAATATTCCTGCTTGCATTCAGCCCAGCTCTTCTTTGTCTCTTCCCAGCTCAAACCCAGGAGCCATAACCCCTTTGCATCCTTCTCAGACAACTCCCAGCCTCTAAACTCAGCACCACTGTGGCCAAGTGCATTTGACTGTCACAGAAACCTACATGCTGTTCCCAGAGGCCGGGGGTGTATTTCTTGTTAAATTCATGCTGGATCATTATTCTAACTGCATTTGTAAATTTATGATCATTTCTCACAGTTGCTGCCAAATTAATTCTGGTAGCTATTTACACAGGCTTTTTCTTCTAAGCATGATTAGACGCCAATCAGTGAATCCAATTCATGAAAAGGCAATAAAATGAATACTACTTCAGCATAAGGAGGGAATGTAAAAAAAGTTTGTAAGTGAAATTAACCATGTGCACCACACAAAAGTTTTGTTTACTTTTAAAACACTAGGAAAAAGAGGACTCTTCCGTAATATTAAAAAGGCCTGTGCTGCTGCTGAAGAAGAGTATGCCTAGCTACCCATAGCCTATCCAGAGAAATGCCTTTCAACCTACAAAACGCCAAAGGCCTAGGGATAAAAACTTCCCAGAGAAGCATGGGGGGCCACCATTCCTCCAGAAGCATCATCTAGAGAATGATTTGTCTGTGTCTTGGCGTGGCACCAAAAGCCTAACCCGAAGTGGGTCACGGCACTTAGGGGAGATCGTTCCCTGAATCGCGGGGGAAGGTACGGCTGGAAACAAGGGACAACATGAAGGGTCCCAGGGGTAGGACCCTACAAATCCTCCGGCTCCAGCGGAGCGGCAGCTTTGGCTCCCCGGAGTCTGCCAGCTCACACTCTGGGCGCTCTCCCGGGAGGCGGACTCGCCCCTCCGGCCCCGAAACCCCGCTCCCCGCCCTCCAGGGATAGGAGGGGGCGGCGGAGAGATACGGCTTCCCCCGAGGGAAGGCGGCGGCCGGGAACCAAAACTCGCCGAGGTGATGCCAGGCAAAAACTGCGGGCGAGAGAGCGCAGAGCCCGCGGAGCCGGCAGGGTGCGGGGGGTGCCGGGCGGGGCGGCCTGGGGTGCAGAGGATCCAGGAGGGGCAGGAGATCCGAGAGGGGCAGGAGACGCGGGAAGAGAAAGGGTTGTGAGGACAGGTGGTCCGGGAGGAGTAGAGTGGGAGCGAAAGGAGAATGCGGGCGGGGACTGTCTGGAAAGGCAGAGGTGCCGGGAGGGCAGGGGACCGGTGCGGCCAACGAGACGGAGAGCCGGGAAACAGCAGGGCCGGGAAGGGAGAGCGGTCCAGAGTGGCAGTGAGATACGGGAAGAATGGGGGCCCGGGAGGGGAACGATGCGGAAAGACAAGAGGATGAGAAGGCTAGGGATCCGAGAAGGGAAGGGAGTTTAGAGGGTCCGGTGCAACGGGCAAGGGACGCGGCCAGGCGGGGTGTCGGAGCGGAGAAAGGAAGCGCAGGAGGCAAAGAGGGTCCTGGGATGCAGGGGATGTGGCCGTGCAGGGTGGGGAGGGGTCGGGAAGGGAAAGGACGTTCTGAAGGCTCGGGGATCCTGAATCATTGCAGGGGATGCAACGTACCGGGAGCGAGGGAGGGCAGGGGTTCGAGAAAGAAAGGGGGTGCTGGGGGTCCGGGAGAGGCAGGGGATTCAGCCCCGCAGGAAGTGCGGGAGAGCCGCTGTCTAGAAGGAGCAGGAACGGCGAGGGGTCTAGGAGCGCCAGGATGGGGGCAGGAGCGGTGCCGGGGAGCGAAGGGCTACTTACGGACACGCCGGGCATGGAAGCTGCCCGCCGCGGCTGCCGGGAGCACATGGGCGCGGGGCTGGCGGGCGGCGGCCGCCCCAAGCGACTCTGCCCGCGGTCCCGGCGCGGAGGCGACGAGGGAGCTCCGAGGCGGGCGGGACCGGGACCGGGACCCTCCCCAGCCCGGCCCGTCCTTCCCTCCTTTCCTCCGCACGTTTCTCTCTCCCTCCGTTTGATTCCTCAGGAGGCAGCGCACTCC
>VZTX01003159.1:151229-531218 GCA_013400915.1 Pardalotus punctatus
AGAGAGAGGAGAGGAGAGGAGAGGAGAGGAGAGGAGGAAAAGGACGGCGAAGAAGGAAAGAGGGAAGGCTGCAGTCTTTACATGGGAAAATACAGACTAATCTCCTGGTGGTGTGCGTGTGATAAGAACTGTGTCTGTCTCTGCATGCGAGCTGCTGATCCAGCATTTTGAACCCAACAGTTCCCGAGTTGCTCTACAGCGAGAGTAAATGTGATCACAGTACAAAGCAGCTCATCCCGGATGGGTTAGGTGAAGCAGAGAGACAGAAGCTTCAGCCCTTTCCCAGAGTGTCTTAAGTGGGAAAGTTTTGAGGAGGGGTTGCCTTCTGCACACAGAGCCTCTGGGAGAAAGACATTTCCTATTCTGGTTTTTCTGCTATGCCCAGAAACATGAATATATTTCCCAGATATAAGACAATTTTATGACAGGTTTAAATTATGTCAGCACCAGACATGCAAAATCTCTTTGGTAATGTTTCTTTTACAGTCCTGGAACATGGCATGTGATTTAAACACCATTCATTAACATTATTAATGCTAAATGGAAGTGAGGTTTATTGCACTCAGTCTGCATTTACACCATTTAATAGCAACGGCAGCTATTTTCAGAATTAAATTACAAAGCTGCTTTATTGTATTTTTAAAATTAGACTTCCATTTTTTCCCCCCATAATGCAAAGTCTTAAAATCAGAACATTACTGAAAATGCATATTTTCTCAAGGGATAAGAAATGGATTGGAAAGTATCTAGCATGATCAAGTTTTCCACCCTAACATTTCAAGTATATTTAAGGAAATGTACTTCAAAAAATCACAGAAGTGGGTTAAATATAGGCTGAATGCTAGAATATATGCATATATAATGCTTCACAAGGAAGACAATGCAGGTATAACCCCAAAGCAGCCATACCCACAACTGACTACCTCTAGGCTACATCCACCTAGTATACATCTGTATTTGCAAGTGATATGGATCAATCTGGTGCTTGATCTCATGGTGTTGAGGGCCTAAATGATGTTCAAACTTTTCAATAGTTTTTTCTTCAGATTCACTCCAGCATGGGTCTGTGGACTGAGGGCCCCATGAGAAGTTAGAACACATCTGATAGATGCCTGGCACCTGTCTTCTGCTGTATGGCTATTGGAATCTACTCTGTGTACTCACCTCTGTTGGGTAAAACAAAACGTGGTAAAGGAGGATGATCTGGAGATTCACTTTGAAAGCACACCCTTGATCCACACCAAAACATGAAAGTGGATGTGCCCACAGGGTGTCTGACAGAAAGGGAGTAGGTATGACTTTCCCAAAGATGAGAGCTGGAGCCTGTTCCACAGCATACCATTCCAGCATCCTCCCCTCAAATCACCTTTCTGCCTGGCGTTAAGCCTCCACCCCCAAGCACGCACCAGCACACCGGTCTCCACTTCTGCAAGGAGCTATGCGCTTTTTGGTGAGTGTAGACACTCCTTGTTTACTGCTCTCATGCCTTCACTTGGCTCAGTGTGGTGTTTTACCTCCTGCTATTCATTGTACCAGCACCTGAAATGACAGGCATACTAAGCTAATACTGTGTCATTTGAGTTGTGCTCTTGGTGTAAAGAAAGAGAAGAACTGAGTACTGTTATTAAATCCACAATTGTTTAAAGACTGTAAGGTCTGTCATTCTTTCCTTAGCCAAAGGCCTGGGTTATAATGAAACTGTGATAAATATGTCTAAATTAGGCATGTGTTGGGACCAGACATGGGTAGAAATTACTTGGCATTAAAATGACTGCGGAAAAACTTCTGTTTCACACATGGAAACTGTTTCTCAGTTAAAACTGGCTTTGGAAGCCTAGGGAGAAGCAAACGAGCATGCATTTATTCATGCAATTTATCTCTTCCATGGTATATGCCAAGGTCCCCAAGTCAGTGTTTGCTTTGCTAATGGCATCTCCACAGCAGTTCATTTGCTTCCCTTATATGGCCTGTACATTCACTCCCTGAGCTGCTGCCATTCCGCTTTCCCTCATGGAAACTGTACATTGAATTCTGTATCTCTCCTGAAGCATCTCATCTTGCCAACTCTATTGGAATGCCCCCACAAGCTGGCTGCATGACTTAGTCACTTGCAGGGAAATAAGCCTTATTTCACAAACCATTTTCTGTCGAAGAAGGAGTTTTGTTTCTGTTAGAAACAAATTGAACATATTGTGTATATAAGGTAACATCCAAATTTGCATTCCATGTTTTCCTAGTATTTAAAACTCAACGTTCTTCAACTCTGTCAACATTTGATTTCCCTTTCAGCATCATTGTGCTTACAAGTATTTTACTTGGAAAGTTAGCTGAAATATTTCAATCCCCATCTAACCTGTCTGAAAGAAAAGGGGAGTTATTACATCATGCTTTAGAATTCACAACATTTCTTGTAACCACAAAAGCAGACACCTCCTCAGAGTAGAGCAATAACAAACACATGGTCCCCAGGGTCTTGTCTATACTGAAATAGCAGCTGGTTTTAAAATTGGTCCTGATGTTTTGAATTTTAAGAGAATCCACTTGTGAGAAATCTTCGTAGTTGGTCAAGGGAATCTGAGCTGTGGGTTACCCTCTGCTGCAGCCACTGAAGTCAGACTTAATCAAACACCCATGAATACATTGTCAGAAAACTACCCTAGCAGGGAGATGGGAAAATATGCTTATAGATTTAGCCATTTTGCTTCTCCTCAATCCATTGACTAAGCTGCTGTTACAGCTGGGGCACTACAGACTTGATGGAGCTAATCAGCACAGCAGAATAAAGACAGAAAATCCTGTCACTGCATCTAAATCAATCCTAGCTAATATATACATCACAGGCTCGACCACAGACTCTTTCATTACAGTATATCCTGTAAGACAATATAAAATGCCATAGGGGAGTACGCCTGTTCCTGAACCCCAAGGAAAATGAAGTAGCCACCAAACCTCCATCTCATTCTTCAGTCTTTGACCAGAAAAAGAACAAAGATGGTTTTATCTTTCAGGCCACCATCTGTTTTCTGTTGTGTGGATTGCAGAAAAGTGATCACACCAACATGGTTCCGAGCATCTCACAAAACTGGATCTTCAGGTCATGTCTGTGCTTGATTTTAAATGAAAAAGGAAGATATATGTACAACAATAGACTTGAGGCTATGTACTGGGAGCAACAGAAAGTCAAACCAATTATTCAAATAAAGTCACTAAAAACCAAACAGACAAGTACTGTTAGAGAACTAACCCAATAATTAGTATATTTGCCTGAAATTATGTCCATCTTGCAGCAGCTAGGGAAAAAAAAATCAACTAAACAGGCAGAAAAAGAGAATCCTAACTCTAACACCTGCAAATTTCTCAAAGGAAGGTAAGAAAACAAATTCAAGTGACCAGATCCTGTCCATCCATATGGTGTCCTTCCAAGTCAAACAAATTTCATGTGTTCTACTGTGGGTGGAGCTAGACATCTGGGATTTTAAGCTGTCACATTTAAACCTGAATCTTAGCCTATAAACTTAGCTCTAACCAAAAGATCCTCTCTCCACTTCTATTCTAATACAATGCTATCATTAATACTTATTTTTCTGGTGGTTCTCATGGGGGTAACTTTTGTAAATTCTCGTACTGACAATTCATTAATAGAACTTGCCATATCTCTGAAGGACACTTGATACAATACTGTTGTTGCTAACACCAGTCTTTTAATCTCTGGATGCATATAAAAATAACATGTCAATGTAAAGCAAAAGAGGAAAACAATCTTTATTATTTGTGATAAACCCTGCATATGTTGTTTCATCTTTATTAAGTTATTACTTATCATCAATTACATAAAAGCCACCAGGTGGTCTACATTTTGAAAAGCTCTAAAACAGTAGCTACAGCAAATGAGGCTATTGATTTTCTCTTTCATGTCCTGTTGCTGACAAGCCTGGTGGCTGTGGGAGAGGCCAAGGAGGTTTATTCTGCACCAGCCCCAATGGCCAAAGGGAGGAACGCATGCTTTGCCCTTGCAAACACTGCCAAAGTGACTGAGCTCTGGGATTACAGGTCCCAGACCCATCCTCCTTTACCAGGGAATTGTCTTAGGCCTGCACAAACTCAGGAAAAACATGTAGCTGGTTTCAATCCTAAATTTCCACTATTCTCAATTGGATTTTGAAAAATAAGGAACATATGGATGATGAAAGAGTGATTTCCCAGTAAGAAATGCTCATCTACTGGCAGCCTGCTTTCAGTGCATGTAGACCTAATACAAATAATTTAATAGTGTCATCTTACTTATGAGTGGGACATCTGTCTATCTTCCTCAGATGCTGTTAAAGAAAGATGTGGGGAATGTACAAAGAGCAGCTCTTGCCGCAGTGCTTTCTCACACTAAGTGGCAGGCACATTTGGAAACATGAGTTTGTTTAACGACACGTGCAGCTGGAATAAGATTTTTCTTTTCCCTTTAAAGCCTCAGTCTGGCATCAGCTTTCGGCAGGAGGTCACAGTTTGGGAGCAGAGTCCGGAGCGTGCCGGTGCGCCGGAGATGCGTGCCCGCGGCGGCGGGCGCGGGCTCTGCGCTGCTCGACAGTGACACTCGGTGGGCGGTGGGGCCGGAGCAGGGCTGGGGGCTCCCGGGACGGGTAAGCCCCGGGCACGGCAGCCTCACATCTCCCGTCCCCGCGGGGCTGGCGCAGGTTGTGCCCCGGCCCCTCCGGAGCGTTGGAAGCGGCTGCAGACGAGGAAGGGCGTGTGTGTGAAAAGCGGGGGCAGAAAGCAGAGCTTGCTTCTGTTCTCCACAAAGCCTCTGGGACTTTTAACCGCCCTGGGCCACTGTCCTGAGGCTCCTGAGGTGCCTTTGCAGAACCCAACGGCGACTTTTAGCGGCACGGTTTGGTTAAACTGGGTGTATCTGAGAACGGGCCTCAAGGCAGCATCCTGTTCCTCCCCCAGCCTTTTTTCCACAGAACTGGAGCAGAGCTGCCTCTCCCCATGAGCTCCAGCAATCACTTGCATCTAGGTCACCCTATTAGATCACATTCTCAAGGATATGGCTAATGATTTCTGGGGTTTTTAGAAAAGAAAGCTGAAAATCCTCTACTTGGGGACAATGGTCAATTCATTTTCCAAGTAGAAGCTCATTTCCTCCCCATCACACCCTGAGGGTTGTACAAAACTCAGGGAGACTCCATGAAGCTGGAAATTCTGAAATCTCAGACAGATTCATTCCCAGAAGGATTGTAATGCCAGCTCTTGTCATCTGAAACCCAAACAGAACTCACTACTGGGTGTATCAATATCCAAAACATGTTCTCAGTGGGCTAAGAACCAACCCCTTTTTTACAGCTCTCCAAAAGGCTTGTCATTAGCAAATCCAGTACATATATAGCATTTACATACCTACATGGGTATGCATTTATTAGATATATATGTATATATGAATATGTGTATATGTATGTATGTATGTATAATACAGACATATGGATTTTATATGTGTATCTATAATACATCTATAGGTATACATGTATTATATACCTCCTCATATTAAAAATACTGAACAAGGAGTATCTGAGACACAGAATGGACTGTGCCCAGGCTATCTGTCATGCACAGGGCCCTGTAGGGAACAATAGGCACGTATTCAGCCACAGAGGGTTGAATCATGTTCTGACCATGCCTTCTGTTCACAGGGACACTGCAGCAAGCTGAAGAGAGGTGTATCTTGGTTTGTGTCAGTGTGCATCTTTTCTTTTGGCTCATGTTATCCTTCTAAATTACAAGTAATTCTTCCTATGCCTTTCAAGTGTGTTGTTTCCTGTTTCGACCAAAAGCTTAAAAAAATCATAGAATCATCAGGGTTGGAAGAGACCCGTAGGATCATCAAGTGCAGCCATCAATCCAGCACTACCCCTGTAACCCCTAAACCACAGAATTACATTACCCAGTGTCAGATCTAGATGCCTCTCAAATACTCCCAGGGATGGTGACTCCACCACCTCCCTGGGCAACCTATTTGAATGTCTGACCACCCTAACAGTGAAAAAAAATTTCCTGATAGCTAATCTGAATCTCCCCTGTCTCAGCTTAAAGCCATTTCCTCTGGTTCTCTCACTGCAGGCACAGTAGAACAAATCAGCCCCCACCTCACTGCACCCTCCTTTCAGGGAGTTGTAGAGAGTTATGAGGTTCCCCCTGAGCCTCCTCTTCTTGAGGCTAAGCAAACCCAGCTCCCTCAGCTGTTTCTCATGAGATATGTTCTCTAGTTCTTTCACAAGCCTTGCTGCCCTTTGCTGGACACACTCCAGCACCTTAATGTCCTTTTTTTAAGTGAGTGGCCCAGAACTGAGCATGGTATTTGAAGTGTGGCCTCACCAATGCCAAGTAGAGGGACAATCACTGCCCTAGTCCTGGAGGTTGCAGTATTCTTGATAAAACCAAGATACCATTTGCCTTCTTGGCCTCCTGGGCACACTGCTGGCTTATACTGAGCAGGCTGTTGACCAGATCTTCTACTGAACAGCTCTCAAGCCACTCCTCCCACAGCCTGTCATGCTGCATGGAGCTGCTGTGACACCAGTGCAGAATCTGGCACTTGGCATTATTAAACCTCCCTGCAGTTGTCCTCAGCCCACTGACCCGGTTTGACCAGGTCTCTCTGTAGAGCCTTCCTGCCCTCAAGCAAATCAACACTCCCACCCAGCTTGGTGTGATCTACAATTTACTGAGGGTACAATCAATCCTGTTGTCCAGATCATCAATAAAGATGTTAAATAGGACTGGCCCCAAAATTGAGCCCTAGGAAATGCTGCTAGCTCCACTCACCACAACCCTCTGGGCCTGGCCATCCAGATAGTTCTTTACCAAAGAGTCCACCCATCCATTCTGCAAGCAGCCAATTTTTCTAGGAGTATGCTGTGGGAGACGGTGTCAAATGTTTCACTGAAGTCTAAATAGACAACATCCACGGCCTTCCCTTCATCTACAAATCAGGTCACTTTGTCATAGAACATCACATTGGTCAAGCAGGACCTGCATTTTTTAAATCCCTGTTGGCTGGACTTGATCCCCTGCTTGTCCTGCATGGGCCATGTAATGGCACTCAGGATACCTCTTCCATAACCTTGCCTGGTGCCAAAGTCAGCCCTTAGTTCCCCAGATCATTCTTCCAACCCTTCTTGTAGATAGGCGTTACATTTGCTAATTTTCAGTCAGCTGGAACTTCTGCAGCTAACCAGGACTGCTGGTAGATGATTGAGAGTGGTTTGGCAAGTTCTCCCACCAGTTCCCTCACTACTCTGGGGTGGATCATCAGGGCCCATAGACTTGTGCATGTCTAATTGGCATAGCAGGTCAGTAATCATCTTCTCTTGGTTTATGGGAGTTTCACTCATCTCCCATTCACACTCTGGGAAGACCTCTTAACCCTTCCTGGGAAGGTTTAACATCTAGAGGATTCTCTCTATATTTGTGGTGGTTTTACTTGGCCCAGTTTTTGCTAGTGGGTAGGGAGGGGCACAGAGATGGCTCTTGTGTGTCCTGTGCGAAGGTTTTGGACGTTTTTCACCCTGTTCAGCAGAGACACTTTCTGTTGGCTCTGAAGATGATGGGCATGCTGCTGGCCAAACCTGGGCCAAGTAGAACTGTTAGTTACGCCTCTGTGAAAACATATTTAAGAAGAAATCAAAACAATGGGGGCACGCACTTCTTTGTAGCCAGAGGAGGAGGAGGAGGAAAAAATATGTGAGGGAAAACAACATGGAGACACCAAGGTCAGTGGAGAAGGTGGGGGAGGAGGTGCTCCAGGCGCCGGAGCTGAAAACCCTCTGCCGGCCGTGGTGAAGACCATGGGGGGAGCAGGTGGTCCCCCTGCAGCCCATGGAGTCCAGGGGGGTGCAGAGATCCACCCACAGCCCATGGTGAGGTGCCCATGCCAGAAGAACAGGGGGATGCCTGGAGGAAGCTGTGAGCCAGTGGGAGTCCCAGCAGAGACTGAGAGTTGCAAAAGCTGTGGACGAGAGAGAAAAGCCTTGCCCTCGGGATGGAAAAAACCTTGCCTGGGCTTGGGAGCCTGCACCTCGCGGACAAGCACTCGTGTTTGCAGCAGATTTCGGCCGGGCTGCTGCTCGTGAGATTGGACCCACGCCAAAGAAGTTCTCAGAGGACTGTCTCTCGTGGGAGGGACCCCATGGCTGAGTAGAGGACTCTTCTCCCTGGTGGACTGACCCTGACCAAAGGGAAACCCCCATACCCTGCCCCACCCCGGAGTTGTTGGTTGTGTGAAAGAGGGAGGGGGGTGAGCTCAGAAATGGTGTCTTAAGAGGGAGAGGGGTGAGTAGAGAAACAGTGTTTGTAGCAGAAGAATGGTGGTGATGGACTGACTAAGAAAAAGCCCCATACCCTGCCCCCCACCCGGAGCTGCTGGTTGTTTGAAGGCGGGGAGGGGGTGAGCTGAGGAACAGTGTCTTAAGAGGGAAGGGGGGTGAGTAGAGAAATGGTGTCTTAAAAGCTTATTTTTACCTCTCCTTTATCCTCCGACTCTGTTAGGTTAATAAATCACTTTGCAACTTAAGTCTCTCACCTGTTTGCTCATGTTTTTCGTGTGTCCCCTCTCCATCACTGCCTCATCTCAACTCATGAGTCCAGTGTGTTTGTGTTAGTTTGAGTCCTCTCCTCTGCGTAAATGCAGCAAGAAAAAGCATAGAAAGCAGACGTCGTAGGTCCCTGACATTTGGCCAGGGTCAAACCACGACAATATTATACTGCAACAAAACAACCTACTCATAGATTGCGCTTTTGTAATATAACTACGTATTTCAATATTCCCTTTACTGATGTAAAAGTTAATTAGCATGGTCTTTACAGTTACCACTTATAAGGGGCAAGATAGTAATTCCACTAATGTGCTCACAGGAACTTCATTTTATATTACCTCTTAATACCTCTTAACCTTTACAAGGATATTATAATTTCAATAATTAATTGCTTTTTGCCATTTAATTTGCAATTTACCATTTTTGGGGAAATTACCCATTAAAACAAGGACTTTTTTTTTTTTTAGGAAAAAATTCTTCACTCAAATATACACCATAAGCTGGCCTTAGAGAAACTACATATTTGCTAAGCCACTTTCATGTTTGAGTAGAGAGGACTCTGTGCTAGCTTTGCATATTAAAGAACTGCCCCTTGCTTGAGTCTTCACATATTTGGAGAAAAACGAGGCAGAATGGGGCTGAGGCAATGATTAAAAGGGAATTAATTCTTATTCTCTTCCTTCAAATTCTGGAAGGCAATCAATCCTTCGTCTCTTATTGATGCAGTAAGAACTGACTTTCTTCTTTCTTTTCAACCATCTTGTTTCTTCAGCTGAAGTTAATTTATGCTGCAATACCCATCCATGGGGGCTTCTGTTAACTCCAGTCACTGAAAAAAATAAAGTAACTTCGGTTTACCTTGTAAAACACAGAAACTCCATCTGTGAATCACCAAGCACTTAAGCAGATCCTCAAGACAGTGCCTGAGACTTTGGAGAATGGAGCTCAGCATATGTATTCCTGCTCAAATTCAAGTCCTTTGTAAAACAACTGTTCAATGAATCAGGCACAAGCCAGTGTCCCTGTGGTAGTATGCTGGCATATCTCCACTACTGATTGTAGAAATTGTGTCCAAATCCCATAATACTAGAAGAAATTTAGATAATTATTGACATCTGAGAAAGTGAGTAATGCATTCCAAGTGGGCATATCTATGATATAGTGACACAGATACTTCTGAGAGAGGGATTTTTATGGGAAGATGAAGAGAAGGTCACAAAATAAATGGAAGCAGGTATGAACTAGACTGCAGCATTGATTTATGAATGAAAATGCAAACATTTTTTCTGATTCAGGTGCAAAAATTAAACTAGCCCTCGGGCAGTTCTACCTTTTCAACTGGCAAGTCCATGATATGTCATCCAAAACAATATACATCTGCATGATATGTCACATGCCTACAGGCATCAACTAGATCATTTTGCTGTGAAAATAAGACATTTTATTTTTTAATTGTATAATCAAGCCTCCTGTGTTTTTCACCCCCTTCCCCACGAGTATAAGGAGAACCAGGGGTTACACCTGGATTCATACACAGTAGTTCATTTCCACAGCACTGAAGCTGGGGCATACTCTTATTGCAGAGAAGTCAAAAGTCACAGTCAGACCAACAGGAGTAAAAAAAATTGTCTCGTCAACAATCCAGCACAGAAGTTTTCTATGCAGTCAGTGGAGAAGATTAGGTAAGAATCTGAGGATGAATTGCCTTCTGAAAGTGCCTTTCTTTCCATTCTCTGTTAGGATGGTTATCTACTGACTTTACCTCTGACTTGTAGGTGTTAGAAGATTGGTGAGATGTATCCCACCAAAAGTACTTAATTTTGTTTTCAAGTGTTCAGACATCCAAGTTGAAGAGAGCAAGAAGAGATTCAGGCCACTTAATATTAAGAGCTCCCTATATCAGCAATGAATCAGCAATTATACCACAGCAAAATAATCCACTTTTTGACCAGTGAAAAGAAAATCTAGCTCCAGGCTAGTATGTGCTTTTCTTGTCATAAGCTTTCTGCAGGGAGGCACAAATATGCTAATTTTGCCAGTTAGCGCTGCAATCTGCAATCTGGTTAAAGCACCTAAAGCTTCTCTTTGAGATGTTACTGGAGCTATATTATTAGTACTCTAGACTTTATCACATAAAAGGACGTCTATGGGACAGAAGCAGAAAGAAGTCTCTAACCATCTAAAAATTAGTATTAAAGTATCTTTTCAAAACCTCTAGACTGGCAGTTCACTCAACATGACACTTGCTTTTTGACAGGTATGTGTTCTGCATCCACAAAAATATTTTAAGATGGCATTGTTTAAAGAAAGTTGACAGTGATGGGTGATGTATATTCAGACTGATAATACTCTGAAGAGAGCTTTACCTGCATGGACAAGAGAGTCCTTCCAGGTTTGCATGCAAAAGGAAGCTTGGGGTCTATTGGGGGAACTTGATAATCTCTTGTAATTAGTACTGTAATTGGAGGTTGCTGGAAATGCTCCTTGAACTTCTGCCAGGGAATGTGAGTGCTTCACAAAGCTGTTGACACCATGCTGCACACCCAGTTGAACCAACGTAGTCAGCTGCAGTAGATGCCACCACAGAACTCCTGCTTTGTCAAAACGTGCATTGGAGCAGAAAATATGCAATGCATTTTCCTTCCAGTGTAACCACAGAGCGACACCAGCACTGCCCAGCCCATCACTGTGCTCCCTCCTGCTGTCCTGCAGCTCGCTGGTGATCCCAGGACACACTAAGTCACCACCAGTCTGTCAGTTCTTGGCAGAGACTCACTCCATCCCCACTATTTCAGGTTGCAAATGGATAAATATAAGCCACACATAGTTTAAATAACGCTTGCCTGCCCTTGGGGACATAATTATTTGCTTCCAGTGTATCAGTCATGAGGATGCTAGTTCTGTAATAATGCCATGAAGGCAGAAACGACCACCAGAAAGGGCTTCCAAGTAATTTTAGCAAGAAACTGCAGGATTAAATGTATTTCTTCTGGGAGTGAGCAGATCTTTGCAGAGAAATTATTTGCAACCCATCTGCAGATGGCTGCAACTAGAGTCAGCCATTAAGTAATAAGTTATTTTTATCCACAGCAGCTCTCCAGCATCTCTGAGGGTGATGGCATCTCGCCAAGGCTTTGGAAGGGCTGTATGAGCTGACACACAAAGATGAATGGTTGAGGCAAACCCAGATAACACTTCTGAGTCAACTTTACAGAAGGAATCAAATCCAAATATACTAGTCAGTAGCTTCACTCTGGAGCTGCTGAGAAACTGTTTGACTACCCTCCTGGCAGATGTATGGGAGTGTGACTTTTGGCATTTTAGAAACTTTTATCTCCTGAAGTAGCAATAAAGTTCCATTAAACTCACCCAAACAGAATTATGTTATGAGGACTAGGAAATGCTATTTATGACACCCATACTTGTAAAATTAGGTTGATGTTGTAATACTGCTATGAAAATTGCCGTGATCATCAATATGTTTTCTGCAACTTTTGCTAGCAACATCCCTGAAGTGCCCTTTCACAAGACAATGGTTTTTGTGGTGAAGCTGTACCATTTTTGCCCCATGCCACACTGCTTTTTCTCCCCTCATGAGCTGCATGTGCACTCAGGCTCCATGTTCTCTGTTGCCTGACAAAATTGTTAGGTGCCATTTAAAAGTGAGTTTCTACATGCCAGATGTCCCTGACCATAGAGACTTGCCAGCTCTGTGCCGCTATGAACATTTGTGCAGCATTTGCTGGGTTAGCAAGGTAAGAATTCTATCACCTTATGCAATTACATGCCAACCAACAGCTACCAGATCCAGTAGAGCAGTTATTAACACTAAGGGCTGTACTTTGGATATTGACTATGGTAAAGAAATTGCCTGGAGCTGAGAGAAACCTGTCATACTGCCTTGCATGCGTGGCAGAACTGTGTGTGTGTGTGTACATGCAAAACGGGCAAGAGGGCAGACGCTATAAAACAGGAGGTTAAAAGGAGCTTTGGAAAATTCAAATAAGCTTCAAAACAGACCAGCCAGTCAATTTAACAAAGAAAATTAAAAAGAAAGGACTGGAAAAATGCACTTCATTCTACATTTATGCGTCTCTCGTCCTGTCAGGTGGAGTCATACTATCTTGGAGTCCTATATGAATCCCGAATGGCAGCAATGTATGTTACATTTATCACACATCTTCAGTGGCTTGAACTGTAAACACAAAGTGACCATAGTAGATGGCTTCTGGGAATAACAAGAATGTTTCAGTGAAGAATTGTCACAGTTGATCACTAGCTGTGGGGGCTTAAGGCCGTGCCTGAGCTTCCACTAAGGGATCACAATAAGACCCTGTTCACAAGAAACATACCAGAAAGTTAAGGGAATAAAAAACTAAGAGATTTGACAGAGACTCGTAAGACATGGACATTTGACCCACAGCTCTGGATTAAAATATAGCAGTGGGAGTCAAAGTTTGCAGCATGCAGTTAAAACTTGTGTTGCTGATGTACTGACTCAAAAGTCATTTTTCTAATGCCATCATTCTTAAAATTTATTAGATCTACCTTTGGCTTGTCATGATCCACATCATGAATCTGTCATGATCTCACAGAGGGCCTTCTGTTGATCAGCTGATGTGAGTGCACTGCCCAGTAATTTAGGTATCGTTCTCTAGATTTTCTTTGCTAGACATTGACTTCAGCTGAGATCAGAACATAGTGAAAGGTGCTGTTTCTTTGATGGTGAATAGTTGTAATTTTTGTTCAGTTGTTTGGGCTATTTTTATTTCACCTGTAAAACAGGACACATTCCAGAGATTTTTTGCCAGCAGGACATAGACAGTCATTGCTTGAAGAGATAGGGCAGCGGGTCTGGCAATACATCACTATCATATGTTATTTGTGTCCTGCTTTGTTTTGTCTCTTTTTTTTTTTTNTTTTTTTTTTTTTTTTTTTTTTGGGGGGGGGGGGAATATTCCTCTTTGTTGCTAAATTGTTATTATAATGATAAGAGTAATCTTCCATTTTTCTTATTTTTATAAATCTTATCAGCATGCTAATGAGCATATGCAAAGGAAGATAAGCTAACTATTTCAGACATAGTATCACTAAGGTGATGCAGTTTGTCAGCCACAAGCAGCTATTAGTTCTCCTAGCTCCACAATCTAAATAATTTGCTTCTTTTTCTTTTAACTGAAATTTCAGCCCTCTCTGAAGTGAGTGGCAGTGACATGACCAATGTAATTGACCTTGCTGGGGATGTGGCCACAAAGTTTAGGCAACCACTTCCTTAGAAAAGTCCTTTATTCTGTAGTGTTCTAGAATGGAATAAATTTAGACTAAACCCTATTAGTTCTGCTGAAACAGTACTTCCCTTGAAATCAATGGCTGGGTTTTTTAGCAGGAGATGAACAGGAAGATTTCATGGGTTTGATATGTATTAAAGTGAACATTGTACTGCTAGTGTTATCTTTTCAATGAGTTATAACAAACAGAAGTTATATTGCTCCTCAACCAGGTGGCTGATTCAGCATCACATATATCAGAGCCACTACTGCTGACTATGAGGCACAACAATAAATCCTCAAGCGAGATAGCACGAGCTAACCTAAACTTCAGAACTCTACATTTTCCTGGACCTTCAAGGGACACAGACAGGTTTCACTACATGACTATATGATGCTGTCAGGGTGACCTTTGGCCAAACCACTCACAGTCATACCTCAATTTCCAAAATGAGGTCAACATTGTCTGAGTTTTTGAAGAATTGTTAGCTCAGGGAATGGATTGATTTGGTCTGTTGAAAAGATTCTACAATATTAACCTCTAAGAAAATAAATAATTAAAAAATCCAGCTCTAATTGACTTAAAGACACAGAACATTTTCCTGTGCTCCGGCCTATCAGTTGGAATTTCTAGCCCAATCATAGCACAAAGACATCAAAATACTGGAGAAAGCCAAGAAATAATCTCATGGCAGAGAAGTAGTGAAGATTATAAGGCAGTGGTGGATTTCTTTTGGGGTATGCTGTGTGCAGTAGAGAGCCTGACAGAGCCAAGCTTCACTCACCTGATCATTTACAGGGACAACAGCATAAAGGGCTGTTAACATTTTCAAAGGGATGGCATAGTTGAGCAGCAATATAGGAGAGCCAGCTTCCTGCAGATATTCTTCACTGCATCTGAAAGCATCAGGACCTGTAAATTGTATACAAAATAACATTGTCAAATTCTTTTTATCTATTATACTGTAAAAAAATACAACCAATTATGGGCATTTGTTATATGACCTTTCACCTCCCTGACTTCACTTCCTAATCCTTCCCATTCCTATGTCCTCTGTGGATCATATTGAGGCAAGCTCTGCATTAGTCCCTTCCTCCCTTCCTTCCTTCCTTCCTTCAATGTATTTGTACATTTTCTTTTTCCTTCACCACAGAAATCCTTCTTTCTCTCTCTCATTTGCCTATGACAACACCCATAGCAAGGGCTATTCCTTCTTTTCTTTGTTTAAAAAACTATTTTCTTTATGTCACGCTCTGTCATTCCTCTTTTGACACAAGTTAGAGAAATACATCCAGTCATGTCTTTGCCCCCTGTCAACCTATTCATCCACTGAAGTTTTATTACTACTACTAGCCTTTTGTGGAACAAATTCAGGTTACTACTACAAACCCTTTTTTGTCTTTGTCTTCAAAAAGTGCGTGTACTTCCAAGCATTTCAAAGTACAACAGCACTTTCTAGCTTTGGCTACAGAGACAGCAGGTGGTATTCCCAACCACACCTTGTTCTGCAGGCTGAACTGTTCTCCCTTCTGTAGTGCACCAAACAAGGCATTTGTGAACACTTTCAGCAGCTGCATAGCGGTAACAGTTGTCAAACAGTTTTGCTGTCTGAGAGGGAAAGCCTACAAAAGCAGAAACCAACATAATAAGGAACTAAGTTAAGAAAATTAACAGAAAACACCTTTCTTCACTGACACCTGTAGTTTTGTTGCCCTGTCAAGATTTGGTAAAGGAACTTACAGTGGAGTAAACTACACACACTACACAAACTGTTTACCATTGATACCAGGAACTGATAACTGAAATCAAAGTACCTTCTGGCAGTTACAGATCACAAAATCCCAAGCATTTTATCCTGCAGTACATCCAATTGACTTAACAGGATGTTTGCTGGTGGACAAGCAGACTCGTAAGAATGTCAGATCAAACCCACATTTGTGATTCATACAAGCCATGGCACACCAGCTGAGTTCTAGATGTTGACTTTGTTGCAGTCACATTTGCATTTTTGTTTTTAAAAATCTGTTCTGAGGAAAAATCTAACCTGCAAATATTTTTCATATCAGAAAAAGAAAGGAATTTTTTTAATAACTGCATTTAATATTCCTAAAAGATGAACAAAACATAAGCATTGCTGTCCTCATACAAACACTCTTTAGACTTGCAAGAGGTAAAAAAGTGCTTCCTTGATTATTTCTGCTCATTTTTTCAGGAGAACATGCATAGGTAAACACATGATGTTTCAAAACTCCATTGTTTCCTGTCAGCCCAATGTTTTACATTAGCTAGAAGCATTCTGGCTCACAAAACACATTCTTCAAGAAATGCACACCCATGAAGAAGCATCAGAAAACAGAACTGGTTGCTTCAAAAGAAAATGCATGTACCGACTAATAGAGGGAATTCTTTCTGGCTCCTTGTATATTTGTGGTATAACTTGTCAAACAAGACTTGGCACTGGCTGTGGCTTATTTGACATTTGTGTTTCAGGTGTTGGAGCCTTTCTGACTTCAAGGTGTGCCTTCACTCTGTCAACTCATCCATCAGGTTAACGGCATTTGAAGCGTTGTTCAAACAACTAACAACATCCAACTTATAGGTGGGAGGGGATCTGTCTAATAATAGGATTTTCTTTACATGCTTAAATATTAATTGCTTACACCTGTGATGACTGCAGGCTATTTTATCTCTTCTGACACGGAGAAGGGAGATCCTGGCTCCTGGAAGCTTAGTCAGAAGTAAAGGACAGCTAGAAGGAGATAACATCAGTGTAATAGGGTGGAGGAGAAACACAAACTAAGGAAAACAAGGTGTCTGAATATGCTTGACTAGACAAAAGTAGAAACAAGGCACAGGATAGATTGTTTAGAAAAGCTGGCCTTTTATGTAGAGGATCTGTGCGAGGAAGCAAACAAACAAAAATTAAATAGAAAACTATCCTATCACTGTCTCCATCACACTAAGATTTCAAGAGTGGGTCTCTGGTCATACAGTTTTTTCTTGAGGTAAATGACTCAAACTAAAAGAATAAATAATTAATGAATAAAAACATTCAGAAGCTCAGTGGTCCACCTTGGGCATTGTTGGAGGTTGAGGGGTGTGGAATTTTTCCCCATTCCTGGTGCTAGGTTACTAATGGCTGGATACTTAAGGACTATTAACTTCTTTTGTAAGAGACAAAGAGCTAGCTGGGCACGGGGAGGGGAGAGCAGAGGTGGTCATCAGATATGGCACTCGACCACCAGCTACGGAGGAGGCAGCAGGAGGAGCTGTGGGTTCCTCAGCTACAGTGGCAGAAAAGTTTTTTTTGGGTCTGCGCTGTTTTTTCTTCTCGTTGGTGAGTGAGCTTTTGTCTGGGAAGGGGATGTTCCTGGAGGGCACATCCTCCTGGCTGTGCCTGCGCTTTTCTGCCCAAGGGGGCCGGCAGCCGCCGCCCCGTGCTCTCCCTGTGGGAGCACTGCCACGGCTGGGGAGTCCCTGCCACCTTCTGCCGGTAAGCCCGGCTGGGCTCGTCTCTGCCACCCCTGCTCCCTGCTCTGAGCTCCTGCCCCACGTCTGCTGCACGCCCGCCATTGCCCTGCCCGCCCCGCCCCGCCCGCTGCCTCTGGGCACTTCAGCACTGCCCGCACCCACAGAGCTGACCGCGCCACAGCGCCCCCTGCAGCTGCGCGGGAGTCATCGCACCCGCCCTGCCCGGCCGGGAGCCCGACAGCGCCCCTGCCGGCTGGGACCGGAACTGCACCCAACGGGAAAAGCATTTCACCGCTCAGAGACTCCGGTCACGGCATCTTCTGGTTTTTGTTTGTTTTGTTTGTCATTGCTACTGTTGTTATTGATTGTTTGCCTTGCCATAGGTACTAATAAAGAACTGTTATTCCTTTCCCCATATCTTTGCCTGAAAGCCCTTGATTCCAAAGTTATAATAATTCAGAGGGAAGGGGGTTCACATTTGTGGGTTCTAAGAGAGGTTTACACCTTCCTTAGCAGACACCTGTCTTCAAACCAAGACAGGCATAAAGGCAATGACTATTTGACTTGCTTGCAGTTCTTTTCAGGAAGGGCCTTATCGCTTTCTACAAATACCATGAAGGAGGGTATAGCCAGGTTGGGGTTGGTCTCCTCTGCCAGGCAGCCAGTGACAGGATGAGAGGACACAGTCTTAAGCTGCACCAGGGGCGGTTTAGGTTGGACATTAGGAGGAATTTCTTCACAGGGAAGGTGGTTGGGCATTAGAATGGGCTGCCCAGGGAGGTGGTGGAGTCACCATCCCTGGAGGTGTTTAAGGAAAGACTGAATGTGGAACTTGGTGCCGTGGTCTGGTTGACATGATGCTGTTAGGTCATAGGTTGGACTCTACGATCTCAGAGGTCTTTTTCAACTGGATTCTGAGATTCTGTGCTCTGGAGCTGTGAGGAGACCTTGGGAGTTCACCTCTGTGTCAGTAAATGCACAGCAAAACAAGACACCCTCCTCATTTTGACACATATTACAGCCACTGCTGTTGGCATATACAATAGAGATTTCATTTATTTTTTGTTTCTAGCTGTGCTCGTAACTAAAGCATTTCTTTTGTGAAATAAATACATCTCCCTGCCCTCAGGAAGTGAACCTTCTTTATATCACCCACCCAAAATCCTTTATTTAGTAAGCAAATTATTTTTATTTTTTAATATTTTAAATTTTATGTATTTAAATTTTATTAATAAAAACAAAGAAAGAAATAAACAGAGAAACCCGGGGCGGCAGCTGCACCAGGCGAGGCCTGCGCTAGGCCGGAACCAAAGCCTCGGCGTGCGTTTCCGCCGGAGCCGGTCCGNCGCCGCCGCCGCCCGCCGCCCCCGCCCCGGGCCTCCCGGCTGCCCCCGGCACCAACCCGCTGTCCCGCAAGCTCAACAAGATCTTGGAGACGCGCCTGGACAATGACAAGGTGGGTCGGGCGGCGGCTGAGGGACGGGGCGGGGGCCGGATGAGCCGTCAGGGGTTGCCGGCCCCGACAGGCTTCGCGGCGGGGTGGCGAGTCCTGCCGTACCCTCAGTTCCGCTGCGGTGCTGCGGGCGGCCCTTTGCAACCGTAGTTACAAATAGAATTAGTTTTTGCTTCTCCAGCAACATGCCACGCTCCTGTTTTATCCCTTCACATCGTAGGGAGGTTTGTATCACTTGACTCGGAGGGCATTTCTCAGGCTTTTTGTAATGTAAATGTTTTCTGGCTGTGGATAGGTCATTCATTTAAAGAAAGTAGTCTTATTTATTAGAGCTACTGTAAAATTCTAGACAGAGTTTTCTGTTAGAAGAAAGGCTCAGCAATTATTTTAGCTGTTTGCCAACTAATGTGGAGTGTGTTAAGGTAGCTTTTCCTCTAAAACCGTTTATTAGGTTTGGTTTATTTTTGATAAGACCGTGAACTTGGGGTGGAGACAGACTATTTAACCTGCTTCTTTGTAACTTCTTGAAAACTTAAGGTCTTTTCTTTTGTATTTTCTAGGAAATGCTGGAGGCACTCAAGGCTCTCTCGACATTTTTTGTGGAAAACAGTTTGCGCACCCGAAGAAACCTGCGTGGAGACATTGAACGACGAAGCTTGGCCATAAATGAAGAATTTGTGCACATATTCAAGCAAGTTAAAGAGGTAACGTTTTTGCAGCATGAGTACTCTTGCAAGAGTACTGCTATGTAATTTAAAATTTAGAAAAAGAGAAAAGGATTAAGAGAGATTTTAACTTTCCAGAACAAATACACTTTTACAGTAAAATTGCTTCATTTTTTGAAAATGTTACACTGGTGTTTCAAACAGATACAAGTCCTGAGTGAATGTTGATCTTTAGAGGTGCGTTACTCTGCACTAACAGGGAACCTAGAGCAGCAATGTTCCCTGTAACTGGGGCATCTAATTGTGGTGGGAAGCTGGGTCTTGAAACAGCACTTCTGATTAAAAACAGCTACTGTTATTTGAACTTATTTAGGAACTTGAGAGTATAAATGAAGATGTGCAAGCAATGAGCAGCTGCTGTGAAGACATGTCCAGTCGTTTGAAGGTAATACATAAATGGAAGTGCTTTGTATTTCTCCTTTTGAAGTGTGACTGCTTTCTTTAAAAGGACAGTTATTTTTGAGGGTTAACAACGACACCAAGATGTTTACATAGTAAGCATATTATATTACTTTAGGATATTAATGTGCTTCTTTTTACTTGTTTAGAAAAATTACCAAGGAAGTAATCTTAATTTATTCCAAATTGTAGTTCAGAATGCAGCAATATTCTTATTTTGAGAATAGCAATGTTATATCCATGTGTATGTCAGTGGAGAGAAAATACTCTCTTAGATTGGGTATGTGTGAGATTGAAGGGCTAATTTGTATATTTCTATTTAAAATGTCTTTTGCATTGACTGTGTTTGTTGAGTTACATGTTCATATAAATACCTCAAGTATATTCGTAAGAAAGTATCTTGCAATTCGAGGGAGACAAATCTGCTGTGCGTCTTCAGTTTATTGGTTTTGTTTTGTAACATTGTCTCATAATGCTAGTATGCAACAAAACCAATTCTGTTTCACCTTCATCCTGAATCCATTCTAGGTGGGGCTGGGGAGTGTAGGAAATCTGTGTTTTCTGATGTGTTACTAAATCTGGCTTGGTTTTAGGGTACAAGTTCAATATTCAATGCAGTGATGAATATAAACAGCTTATGGATGCTGAAGTGTAGATGTTTTGCTAAACCAAACCTGTTCGAATACAGCACATAAGTTACAGTATGTGAATAAGAATCCTTCACTAAAAAATCCTGTGGAAACAGTTGTTTTCCTCTCCATAAGTGTGTGCGTGGATATTAGATGTCCTCCTACTTAGATAAATAGGTTTCACAGTCATTGTATAAATGTAGCTTGATGATCTTTTTCCAAAAAATGTGAGAGTACAGTGTAGCCAACTGCAGTACTTAATTTTCAGTTTTGGAAGGAACTGTGTAATGCCTCAGAGGTCTCAGATCTCTTTGAACACTGTTAATGTGGATGTATTCCCTAGTGCGGTTCAGGAACTGTTAGACTAAGCTCTTAGATGTGGAAATGAGTCAAGTGTCCATGCAGATTTTTGCTCTTTTCTGTCTTTAGATCATAAAGTGTCACTATCATTTCTGATTTATTTTTTTTTTTCTTTTCCCAGAGTAGGGCCACCCTGCAGAGATTTCTTTTTGTTAAAGTCAATAGGTAGTTTTCTTCTGTGCTCCACAGGAGGTTTCCTCTAGAGCCTTGTAGAACTCGTAACTTGTCTTGGTTCAATCCATATTTTCTTTGTATGAATGTAAAGTTAATAAGCTCATGAGCTAACACTCAGTTGTGAAATACTGTGGTACTTCATCTGTAATAGGACCGGAAGACTTGCAGGCATGGGCTCAAGCTGAACAAGAGAAAAATGAACTAAGTAGAGCAAATAGAAGATACAAAGAGGAGGATTTGGGGCATATAATGCAAAAAGAGTGTGCAAAGAGAGCAGTATATTAAGAAAGTAGAACAAATACAGGACATGAAAGGGAATATATCTGGGTAAGACAAAAAGCTTTTCAGCTTTGTTATTTTATAAGTTTATAATACCATCTGATCCAGATAACCATATACTGTCAGATCTGATCTTAGGACAATCACTTGATAAATGCAGTTGCTGAAAGGGAGAGAAGGAGCAAGTGCTGAAATGGAGTAAAGTGGGGTTGAAGGATGATGAAAGCTTTAACTAATATACAGAGGCAGGGAGGAGCAGAAAAATATTTCTGTTTTGGATATACAAGAAACATCAAATACCAACTTTCTGATTTTTCTGGCATGTCTGGCTCATTTCTGACAGTTACCTTGTTTGGTTAGATTAAGCTCTTAGATTTCTTACATAAAATAATGACAATATCTGGCATGTATTTGAATGCATGTAAATAAAAACTGTCTTCCTGATATATCTAGCTAGATTCAGAAAAAATGCTTTTCCTTCCTTTCTGCTGTCCTACCATTAGCATTGTTCATGGTAATTAGTACTTCTGTCCAGAAAGTACTGGAAAGGAAGCAAATTTCTTCTTTTTTGTTTATAAAAATTTGCAATTAAGTTGGACATGAATGGTTACAGTCCTGCTTTCACCTTTCAGAGTGTTCCTGTACCTTGACTGCTTTTCTGTTGTAACTAATGTAGTGGCAGATAGAAGGGCTGGAATGAATCAGTCTGTGTACAAACTTTTTTCAAGGGTCTCAAGATTGACATCTTCAATTTGTCGAACTTTGTAATTTAGCCCTAATACAGTATTGAAATTATTCACACAGAATATCTTTGTTACTGTTTCTACCTCTTCACTTGCAATATTATTCTATACTGAATGCATTTTGATTTCAGGATTTTTTTTGTTAAATCATCTTATCTTTCTATGTAAGGGATCACTGGTGGCATCCAATATGAGGCCAAAAATTCCAGATGTCTTTTAGCTTTTCACAGAACTTTTATCGGAACTATTTCTGATCTTTATAATGTTTCTCTATTAAATATAAATTTAAAATAAACTGTGTGACTATAAATGTATATAAACATGAAAATATGTATGGATAAGGATAATTATTTTTTTAAACCGCCTGGACATAGGGAGAGTTAATGAATACTTGTTTCAAGAAGGCCTTTGGTTTCAAAGAGTACACTCTTTAAGTTGCTTATACTCAACTTCAAAAGTATTACCTATTGTAAAGATTGTTTAATACATTTGATATCTTTGTGCTTTTTACATGCCTAAAAATTCTAATTGTATTCTAGGCAGCAAAGGAACAAACCCAAGACTTGATTGTAAAAACCACAAAACTCCAGGCAGAAAAGTATGTATACCACCTTATTTATTTGATGGAATTTTCTTCTAGATGGGACTGCCACTTTTGTTTTTAATTTATGACTTGGGGTTTTTTTTCAACACTCTGTGTTTGTAGCTCAGTTGCACTCTTAGCTTATTGCTAAATGATCCAAAAAGGTAAGAACATGTGATAGTGTTTGTTACAATAAAAACTGGCTTTTTAGGGAAAGAATCAGTTACAGTGGTACAGGATGCTGAATATGGACATGCTTTACCTAATGTCTGTGGATAATATAAGTTATATTGTGTCGTAACAGATATGAACTGGCTCAATTTCTCATCGGTTTTACAGACTTCTTGTTATTAATGCTTCATATCCAGTGGAAATCACTCTATTTCAGGGACTGTATGAGGGAATGCAAAGTTGGATTCTAACCTACTCTGCCGTTTTTAAAGCTAACTGTAAAACACAGGAGTGCTGTTTAATGAGCCTAACACAGACCATTTTTTCCCTTGGTTCTCCAGCCTCCTGTGGAAAAAAAGATTTGTATTTTTCTCTTCTCAGTGTTTTTATGCCTGAGAAGGGGATAATAGCCAATGAGAGATTCAAGCAGACTTTATTGTTTTTATGGCTAGGATGTATGGTTTTACAGCTTCAGGTTTTCTCAGTGTAGGAGAATGAATGTCCTTTCTTTGTGAGTTTTCTTCAGAAAAATATATACAGTTCACTGGAGGTTAGAAATAATTATTTTCAGTAGTAAGATTGTAGTAGAAATTATGGTTTTGGATAGCTCTCAGTGAGCTTTCAAAATCAGTAGGTTTATGATACGAATTTCAGCAGGAAGTGGATTATGTCTGGATATGAAGTTAGAGTCTAATCTGTACATATTTTAAAAGTTGAATGTAGAATAGTTGCATAAAATGCAGTGCTGGTGCATATAAAGTGAAGGATTTGTAAAGACACAGTTTAAGTGAGCAGAAGTCTTAGAAGAGATGTCATTTTGAATACGTGAAGTAGTAGGACAGAGAAGTGGTCATATATTTTGTAGTCTCAAGAAAAGGAAAGCTGCTTTGATTCCTTGTTCTGGAGCAGAATGAGAGATACCAAGACCAGTCCCAAGTGGTGTATGTCTAATTGGCCTTAAACTCCAATAAAGGAGATTATGCAGACTGTACATCAGTACTTCCTTAATATAGTCCTTATTTGCACAATAGTTTACTTAAAAGACTTTCTGCTAATTCCTTTAAAAGACAGAACATCCCTTAGTGTGAAGGGGAAAAAAGTTTATGAAGTAGTCTGTCCTTCTAAGGGTCTGTGGTGTAACCTCAGAGTACATATGTAGGAAGAAGTCTGGAAGTTTATTTTTTAAGTATACCATGTAGTACCCATGAGCAGAAACCAAAAAGAATTTGTGATTTTACACTGTGATATGTATGGAAGATTCATAGTACCATTTACTAGGAAAGTTAATTTTTTTTCTCTGCCTAAACTTAAGAAAAATTGTGAAGGCTTCTTTGTTCCATTTGGGACATTTCAGTTGTTTGTTCTTTTAACTCATTAAATGACTGTTCTCATGCATTCCTTTGGTTTATCATCTGCGTGAAGAGGCATCTTCTGCAGATGTTAGGGGGTTCTTGAAGAGCTGAAATCTTGCCTCTGAAAAAATACAGATCTTAAGTTGCTGCTGCCTTCAACTTAATGTGACATTTTTTAGCCAACAAAGGAGTAAATGGTGAAACTGGAAGGAGATGACTCCTCTGTCTTCTGAGGGTTGTCCTAAAATGTTGTCTGGTTGAAATGCAGAGATGAAAAATGACCTGTTTTATTATGTTCTTCTATTAGCCTTAGCATTTATGTGACTTACTTTAGTTGACCATGTTTTTGTAGGTAGAAAAGTTAGAGTTTTATTCAGTGTTCTAAAACTGAAGGGAGACTGTAGACTTCCAGATGCATTTCCTGCATTTATGGTAACTAGGGATTTAGATTTTTTTCTCCTTTTCTGCCGTGCTTGAAGAGGAATGGCTGTCTCAGTGTCTGTTTGCTGGCACTAGGTTTTTTATACTAAGTAGTTTTGGCATTGTATTATCATCTATATAATTAGTTGTAGTTCAAGATGATTTTCAGTTTCCAAAGCTTCTTGCAGGAGTTCTTGTTGGTCATCAGAATCTCTCAGATTTGTGGTTTGAAGGTATAGCTGCCCACCTGGAGTTTCCTGTAGATAATCCTGATGAGCAGTTTGGGACTTCCTATATTGATGAAATGTGTGAATTTAAGACACATGGGTAACTAGTTGGGGTAGAAAATTAGATGTCTTAGATTTAAGTTAAAAGTTATGCATTCTCTGGTTTTTGCTTTGCAGCATTTTTTTTTGTTGTTGTAATTTTGTGAGCTTTAGATCTGATTTGGCATAAATGCTAAATATAGGGTGAGTTACTTAGATAACAAATTTTAAAACTAATTATTCACAAATACAAAAATGCATTTGTATTATGTCAGAGTTGATGCATTGCTTTGGTAAGTTAGGTTGCTTGTTCTGAATTTATTTCCTCTGTGAAGTCTAGTTAAAACTATTGTACATTAGAAACTGAACAGTTTTCCTCCACACTATTTAAATCATGGAATCTGCTTAATGTAGGAACTAGGATTGTTTTTTCTTGTTCCTTTTTTCCTTAAAACTGATACTTAGCATAACTTCATAGAACCACGCAGTGTGAAATAAAAGTAGTCCAAGCCATCCAACCCATCTCTTCATAACATAAGATTAAGTTATTGCTTCTCAGTAATGGAGAGTCTTGAATAGAATGTTCATTTTAATGTATTTCATAACACACTTTTATAATAAAAACTGAGGTAGTTAATTTAGATAGTTTCTGGTAATTGTTAAAAATCTGCACCCATTTCAGTTATCTTCAGTAGATTTGTGTACATTTACTTAAGTACACTATTATTGCTTCCAGGTTGCATTAGGTTTTTTATGTGTAGTAATGAGGAGATTACTTTGTTTTCAAACAAGGAACATCTACTGTGCTTTAAAAGATGAGGGTGTGTTTAATTGCTATTGCTAGTAGCCTGACAGAAAAAGGATCTTGTTCCTTGAAGTGAGATTTTAATAATAGCTTGCTCTGACTTGTTGGTTCTCTTGTTATACATGACACCACTCCTTTTTTTGTTGTTTGTTTTTGGTGTGAAGCAAAAAACTTACTTGAAATACTGAACTACTTCACCTTGCATTGGGAACAAGTGTCTCAGAGTTCAGTAGCTCCCACACGAGAGAAATAACTGTTCAGTTCCAGATACTGTGTGCAGAATTCCAGAAGCCTGGCTTTGTAGTAATTCTACCAGCCACTTAATAATAAGGTATTGTGCAAGATTTTTTTTTGAGGTTAGCCACAAGTTAGAGTTGTGAATGTAACAATTGAGAAGAGAGAGACTAGAAGGTAATAATTACAATATTAGTTTTTATAGAATTAAGTAGGAGCAGTTATGTGAGTGTATGTATATGCTCAGAGGCTTCACTGAAAATAAGTCTGCAGAAATACAAAGTTGGTGAGAGCTAGAACTAGTGTTCTGGAAGTAAAGACCACAATACTTTGAAAACTATTAAGAAAGAATGGGAATGGAAATTGCTCCAACATATTTTTTGAGTCAGGCTAATGGTTTAGAGCTTTTGTGGAGATTATGCACTTGACCACCTTTACAAACTATCTTGTTTTGCTACCTTCTTTTAATTGTGTTCTTAAACAGAGCAAAATTCATGTTTTGATCTCGGAATCATTGTTGTATTGATTCAAAAAAAACAGTTTACATAGCACTGGGGTTGTTTTACTTTTCAAAAAACAATTAAATGTGATTTCCAGACAAGAGTGTAACAGTGTGTACTTCAATTTAATTCAGTTACATTCAGTTTTGTTCTTTGTTTAAAGAATAACAAACACCATTCTTGCAATTAAGTCAAGGATTTGGCTGTCACCTCTGTGCTCAATACAAGCCCAAAAGTCTGAGGAAAAATGTTTCTAAGTGGACATCTGCTTCAGTACTGCTACACTACTGATCTCTCATCCTTGTCTCTTGGTGGTGTCTTTTTCCTTTTTTAACAAATACCTTGTTTGTCATCGTCAGTTTGGAAATTATGCAGGAAGTTCAGCACGATTTGTAGCGGGTTAGAGAGTTTTGCTTTTATCAGCATGTGCTAAGAAAAGTGGTGATCTGGTGGTTTGCATTGAAGAGATGTATTTCATGTGTTGACCTTTTGAAACTTGTAATTACGTTTATTCCCATGAATGTGCTTCATGAGAAAGAGCAGTGATTGCCTAAACTTAATTGTGTGGGGGAGGGTGAAGGCTTGAAATTCTGAGGCTCATTTTCTATCCTGATTTGTACCAAAGTAAAGCATAGGCAACAAGGTATATCAGAGGCAAAAAACCGAACAGCTAAAATGGATCTGAAAGAAAAGAAAAAACAAAACTAATTTGTCACATTCTAGCCATGAGCAGCAGAGGACATGCAAAGCCTTATTTTCTTGCCAGCTTTTCTACCTGGCAACTCTGTTGAGACATGAAGTATGTGAAGTCATGAATACATGAAGTCAGTATGAAATGAAGTGTGGTCTTACAGGTCAAGTAACATTCACTAGAAGTGCAGAATCAGTTATATGGTACCATTTCTCACTGATGTTTGTCTAATCTGCTCTGAGAAGAAAAGCCCAGGAACAGAGAGCCTGTGGTCTTTGCTGGAAATTGATTTTGGTTCTTTATTGTTTTCCTGCTATCTGATTTAGTTCTCCTTTTGCTGCAGGTTAAGCTCATTTGTTTTGATCTTATTCCAGGTGGATGTAGAGAACAGTGTGTTGTTTTCATGCCTTTGGCAACATTTTTGAATTTGATGGCAAATTTGAAGCTAGACTAAGCAGGCCCCTTTCAAGTGGCTATGTATCAGATTTTTATAAAAGATAAACTGAAGATACCAATCTGCATTGGAAATACACTCCTTTTAAACTTCATCTCTGTGCACAACTTAGAAACCATGGATCATGCATCTTAACCATTGCTAAACACTGATTTACCATCTGTGTGTGTATATATATGTGTATATATATGTATATATATCGCATAATTGCTGCAAAGTTGTGCATATGAAAAATTTGTCTGGAGTATTCTGTAGATACCCATCATGTTTAGCAGAAGCCTAGTCAGTATGAAAGGATAAAATTATTGAATTTCTTGAACTTATTTACAACATGTAAGCTGTTTATTCTAGAGTTTTGTAATCTGATTGGTAAGATTTTAATTTTAATTTCAGTGCAGATGTGTTGCTTAACTTCTGATTAAGCCTTTTCAATTTTTCTCCATTTACTTTTATCCCAGAAAGTATGAGATATCAGGGCTACAGCATTGCAGGCTATCTGTCCTTAGAGGGGGATTACCGGTGGGAGAAAACTTCTAAGTTCAAGTCCACTCTCCTGCTGCCACCTATTATTTGCATGATGACTTTGGTAAACTCATCAACTGTTCAACACATAACTAGTGCATTATTTTTGCATTTTGTATGTGTTGCTATTTGTGGAACACTTACCTCAAAAGCTCAGTCTTTCCAGTAAAAGCCTGTCCCTGATTTCCAACCTAATTATTGGGTATAAATTGACTGTTTTCTCATCTTGTCCTTTGTCTTAAGAGCTTCCTTCATCTCCTGTGATAAATGAGTTTTTCCTTTCCCATGATCATCTTGCTAGCTCTCGTCTAATGGGAGTCCATTGTTCCTGCACACAGATGATCTGTGATCTGTTTCCCAGATGAGGTCTCTCTAAAGCCTTCTTTACTATTGCTATTTTCTTGTAGCCTGGAAACATTAGGCAATTCACAGGGCTTTTTGTCTTCCTAGTTTTTAATTAAGGAGAAAATTTCAAAATTATATTCTATGATGGAATGGGTTACTAATACCTCCTCACAGTATTTCAGTTCTACTTCAATAAGAGATGTGTTTGACAGATAAAATGCAGAATAAAAACATTTGTTCTCAGCATTTACAAATGTAGTTTTTTGCCTGTACTTATTCTTAAGAATGGTTTTCTAACATTTACTTGTGTGTAAATGTTTTGTTACATAGTCTTGTACATAGCATTTCACATGACAGAAAAATAATTTTTGCAGCTTTATGCAAGTCTGTTAAAGATGGTTGTTATTTACTTATGAGTTAGAAATACTCCATTGTTCTGAGGCTTTAATAATGTGTTGAATCCTCAGTACCACAAATTGAACGTAATTTAAGAATGCACTGCTCTGATTCATGCTAGGTAAACTAAACCAGCAGATTTTTATGCTGTATTTGGTGGCAAGATAAAATTAAACTTTGGAAAAGTCTGCTTCTCCACCTAATTTTTGAGCTATCTAGGTGATAATCCTAACAAACAGTGCACATTTGTATTTGGTTCAGGGGAAAAGTGCATGAAGTGCATAGTTTTCCCAGCCTTTTGAGTTCTCTTGCAAAAGAATTCTGTCTCCCTGGTAACGATTAAAACTGGGGAAATTGCTCTTTGTTGGAATCCTGTCCTTCGCCCAAGCTCTAAATTCTACCAACACTTCGCACTTTCCCCTTTGCATCAATGCAGAGTTCCCATAAGCTGTCAGTTTTGTTCTTTTGTACTGGATTAACTATGTTAAAAGAAAAAAAAAAAGGGATAACAACATGGTATGGCCTTTGCTCAGCTGTACTGCACTGGTTAGAATTTAGAAATTACTATATCTACAGAAAGGCCAGTGGGTCTTGAAATGTCCAAGTGTCTGCGCACAGGTACCAACTGCTGTGGGTTATGTGTAAGATGACCTTACGCTGGCTTTTGTTGTTACCTGCCTTGTGTTTTGTATGGCACTTAACTGCAGTGAAATGAGCATAGCAAACTTGAGTGGCATTTTAATCCATTGCCCTGCCTTAATAAGATAGACTAAATTCTAGTTAAATATCTGTTAGCTTGTGTGTGAGGAAAAAATACGTAAATATGTATATATATATATATATTAAAAATTTGAATACAGATGTGAGTGTATTTGTCTCAGTAATACTGTACACTGCCTGGCAAAAATCAAAGGTATGTATGATTTACATATTTTCTTCCTGATCCGTCATTTAGGATACAGGATCTCTTTCTTGTGCAGATGGATAACCAAGGCAACTCTCACAGCCATCTCAAGCAGAACTGGTTAACCTGGATTGTGAAACTGAGTAGTTTGTTGAAATCCTGTGTGCTTTGTAAAGAGCCCAAAAGAAACAGCTTCATCAAAGTTCAGACACATGCTTTTATTTAGCAGAGACGTTTGTCACCACTTTTCAGTCAGTCTTTAGAAAGGTGAATGAAACATTGCTGCCACCTTGAGGTTATTTTGTGAGTACATTGTGAAACTTAGCCTTCCCAGTGTGCTTGAGTTTAACGTATTGACTCTATTTTCAAAAGTTAATTATTGGGAGTGCATGGAGCCCATCAGTATGCAGTTATGGCAAGTGTTAGCCCAAGACACATCCAGGGATGGGAATGGCTTTAAAGCACAGTATTTGATTGAACCTTGTTCTCCATAACAGCAAAAATGGAGGGAGGACTGTGAATAGTGAGGACTTGCAGAAGGAGGGAGATTGACTAGCAAGATTGTTCTTTTTTTATAAAGGAGGAGTAAAGCAGGGCACAGAGTTCTAGGATTGACTCATGAGCATGCTGTTTGTTCAGTTCCTGACTCGGTTCCTTGTTCTACCACAACCTTAATTCCAACTGAAAACCAAGAAAACTGTTATGCCAGTATACCACCCTTCTTAAAATCAGACTTCCTCCGACTCCCAGGTTGGTGGAAGTATACATCTGAAGAACAGAAGAAAATTATAAATGGAGATGATCTGTAACAGCACCTTAAAGTTTATGCACTCAGGAGATACACAGGCTCAAAGAACAGAAAAGTTTCAGCATCCCATCTGCTCCTCTGTTTATGGAAAATTTGTTTCAGTAGAACCCAAAGAAGGCCTTGCATTTGCCTTCTCTCGTCCCTTTGCGACCTTCCTTCTCTTACCTAAAGGGAAATGTAATCCAGCGTATTTTCAGCTTTGTGGATTTATATTAAATTGAGACTTCCATCACAAGAGGAGAGTCTCAGAGAAAATATTAAAGTTACCTCACCAAATTATGTTTTCTATTGTTTCAGCCAAATGCAGTGATGGTGATGTCGAGGGATTAGACTTGCTCAGCAAAAGTGTGAAACAGGAATGCTTTGTTGAAAGCAGCATTGTTGCATTAAATTTTAAGTGTCCTTGGCTGATTTTCAATTTGAGTAGCCATCATGACGCCTCTAGGGTTTTCTTGGGTCCTAATATTTATAATTCTGATTTTTATTTGTAGGAGTTATAACTGAGTGTTGAAATTACCTCTTTTTATACCCCAGAAGAGTTCTGAAGGGTGGTTTTCATGAGAGTTTCATAGCAGCAGTGAAGTTAATGCCCTCTTGCCTCTGACAGCTCCTGGTGCTGTCACACCCCAGTCCCTTAGCACAGGCTGTGGTAAACTGAATTAGAAAATACATGTAATCTCCACCACCAAGAAGTAAAAACTTTCAAATTTTTTCCTGCCAGATTTGTTCCATGTTCTGATTCACTACATGATATTATAAACAATGGTTCTGGCACAGTGGGAAAGTCAGTGCAGGGCAGGAATGAGCAGGGATGGCTAAGGCAGCCTAAGTAGTGTGGCGTACATGTCATTGCATTGAATATGTTACTGCAGAGCAGACCTGACCCGTCTTTCATCCATGTGAGAATTTCATAGTTATCCTCTGAACATCTCTCACGGGCCTAATATTGACTCAAAAATACTCCTTTGTCAATATCTTCTTGTCTGTTTCTTGTATGTTTTGTAGACCATTTGTCTTGGTATTTTTGCCTCTTACACCATGACTTGCTCTCTTCAGTTTTTACCACATAAATCTTTTGCTGAAAATCTATTGAATATGTTCAAAATGGTGTTGTTTCATTCTCTTTCCACTATGTTGGAAAGTGCCATGATTTTTCATGGATGCATCTGCATGTATACTGGGTCAAAATCATCCTCCCGCACTCTTGTTCCTTCCCTGAGAAATATTTGGCTACATGGAGACACTAAATTGGAATTGTAGTTTACTTAGAGAAAATTAAACAGGTTGATTTTAAGCATTGCAAAACTGACAATGTAAAGATAAAATCATTAGATCTGCCTGGGATCCCAGTGAAACCTGAATTATCAATTCAAGATGTGTTATTAAAGCATATGAGTTTTTGGTTTTCCTTCTTGGTTAGGTCTCTTCTGTGTAAATTAGAAGTACTGGCTTGCTGTCCCCTTTGATTTTCATAAATTTTACTGTTAAAGCACTGTTGGATTTTATATTATTCTCCCTCTCGCAGTTCAATATGCTAGAGCATTGACAATTGCGAAACATTTAATCTGATCTCTAAAAGAATTTGTGGAAGTGCAAAATGGGAAAGTCATCCATGTCTACAGAAGGGAGGCCAGTTTTCCATAGTTCATAGGTGAATGAAGTTCAGACACTATTTGGATAGTAGAGAAGGGGTAAACAAATAAAAGCTTACTTTTTTCAAGCTTTGATCTTGAAAGGAAATTTAATTATTGCAGTGCATATATACAAGTGCACTTGCCTGTCTTACCACTCTGTAATAACAGCGTATTTATTTTGTAGTAATCATATTACATTGGAAGCTGAAATGATCTTAAAGGAATTGAGCCCTATTTTGCAAATAACTAATTAGTGCCTTCTCAATGTCCTGAAAAAGTAGTCTTTATTTCCTGGAATATTGTGTGCTGAAACCAAAGTTGGAGCAAACTTTCTGTTGCTACAGGAATCCCAGTCCATTCCATTGGGGTCCTTCTGTGGTTGTACGGTGTGTGACAAAACATGCAGGAAAATGCTGCCTGCTGTGAGATGGTGTTTGCATGTTGCATCCCCGCTGTATGTATTTCAGGAAGGCTAATCAACAAGAGAATTAGCCATTGCATTTTGATTGCTTGTGAGATTAGTAGATTTGTGTCCTAAATGTATGGTGTTACAAAGAAATGGATCTGGTTTGCAGAAAAGTAGATTAATCTAAGGTTAATTTTGTCATTTTGGGTGCTATAGGCTTTAAGTACCCATGGTGAATTTGAAGGGAAGGAACTATAAACATTACAGCTGTACAAGCACAAAGTATCTGCATTAGATAACTTATGATACAAATGCTAAAGGAGTATTATGTTAAAGAATTTAGTAATTTTCAAACAAGTTAACATACCTCTGTATTGTCTTTACCAAATAATCTGTGTTAGCATAATAGAAAATTGTATGTGATAAAGCAACTCAAGTGTTTGATGGCAAGAATGTGCTATTATAATTTAATAATACCAATTTCTGATGCTGGTTATATTTCCTAAAGTATGAATATGAAAAGTAAGTCTTTGAGATAAGCATAAAAAGCTAATATCCTCTTCACTTTGTTTTATTACAGTCAGAGATTAGAAATGAAAGCACAAGTTGCAGATGCATTCATAGCAAAATTCCAGCTGACACCAGATGAAATGAACCTGCTTCGAGGCACGAAAGATGAGCCAATTACTGAGGTAGCTCAATGAACATTAAAATCTTTGCCCTGAACTAAAATGTAAAAATGCCCTAGATGAATTGTACACGAGATCTTATTTTCAGGTTGCAATTGAATTTTTTATGGAGGAATGTACCTTTTAACAGAATGGTGAATTTCTGATGAGTTTGAAATGTATAATGAAAGATTCAAGTAAAGAGAAAGAAAATCAACATTAAATTCTCATTTGCGAAATGATGTAATTAGTTTGAGGCAAATGCGCTCTCATGTAACGAGTTTGAGGCAAATGAGTTCTCATGTGGTTCTACACTTCAAAAAGACCTTTATGAAGTCTGAATTTTCAGTGAAGACATTTTAAAACTTATAACACTCAAATAAAGCAAATGGGAAGCTTGCAGCTCTCTAGTACTGCCATTGTGCATGTGTGTTTATACATTTGGCATAGTCATGTTATGTAGGTATTCAGTGACTTGAAACAACGTAAGCTGAGGCTTTCCCTTCATGTTACTCGGTTGCCGAAGATACTAGATGCTGATTCACTTTTAGCCACCTTTCAAAACAAGTTTTGGAATATGTTTATGATTTGAATAAGAAGACACAGTAAAAGGAAACTTATTCTACAGTCAAAGCAAACTGAATAATGAAAGAATTGAGTATCCTTATTAGACTTTTTTATTCTTGTAGTTGAATGGAAAGCTTCACGTAGTTTGTCTCAGCAGATAGTCCAGGTTTATTTCATTTTCACAGGCATCCTGTTCGCAGTTAAAGCACTATTAGAAACACAGAACTGATTACAATAAACGGTGCTAATGAAAGCATAAATTGAATGTATTAAATAATTGTGCCACTTGAGTAATTGCTGTATGCTTTTGTACCACTATTGCCGTGAAAGAACATTCAGGATTCCAGAAAGCACGTATTGCAGGGAACAGTGACAGCAACCCTGTGCCGGTTACTCCGTGGTTGATTTGCAGCCCAAGGAGGATTGGTCTTTTAGATACTTTGTCTAGGAAATGTGCAGAAATAACTGAGATGAAACAGTTGTGCTGCTTTAGTTGGCAGACTTTAATAACATCATGTGTGTGCATTTCCCCTATGACAGGGTCAACCAGTGTGCCTGAAACAGTTTTAGTCAGACTTCTGGTTTGGTAATTTTCTTTTTTCCTTAACAAAGAGTGCTTTGGGTTTTTATAAACATGGTCTTCAACACAGTTGAGGCAAGGCAGTAGACTAAATTGCTGGCCTATTTCGCTTAGAATGTGTCTATTTTTATGTGACTTGAGCCAGAATGAAACTCTACTTTCCTGAGCAAACTGTGTTCAAATCACAAAAGATGCAACAGTTGTATCTGAATTAGCTGGTCTCCTCCAAGGCGTTTGAGCTATGTCTTCATAAGAACATGTGTTTCCGCATGTTCTCTGAAATAGTAACAGAGTAACCTTTTAGCCATATGTCTGTCTTCTAGGATTTGGGTTTTTTTCTTCACTTCTGCTATTGAGTTACTTCACCGAGAAAGGTTGTTCTGGAAAAGCTTAGTCTTGTCTATTGCAAATGATTTTTTTTTTCATTTTTTTTAGAAATAGTTACCCCATTTTAGGAATACAAAAAATTTCAACCCGTAATCATTGTATTTTACCATGTTTCAATTTGCTTCTTTGTTGCTAACAGTCAGGCAGTGATGTAATGCATAGCAGTGTCCTCAAAATCTCCCCAGAGTGTTGTTTTTGGGGTTTTTTTTGGGGGTTCTTTTTGGTGTTTTTTGTTCCGTTTCGGTTTTGGGTTTGGTTTTTTTGGTCTTTTTTTGGGTGGTTTTTTTTTTTTTTTTGTTTTGTTTTTTTGTTTGGTTGGTTGGGTTTTTTTCTGAAAGAAAAGTTTGATGCAATGGGAAACTAAAAAATCCTAAAGCTCTTAAGGTGGAATGAAAAGTAAGTGGTAGAGGCAGGGTGTGAATTTTAAAAGCAGCATTTAGAACACAGACCTGCAAGAAACTCAAGAATGGAATTGAAATAGGGAGTATAGAATGCTAGAGATTTGAATAGAAATTACTGCTTTTACACACTGCTTGTATTTTATTTTTAAATTGATTCAGGATTTTTTCAAGGCTTTGGGACGAGTGAAACAAATTCATGATGATGTCAAGATTCTCCTCCGAACAAATCAGCAAAGGGCAGGGTGAGTCCTACTTAAACAGTGCAAGAGAACTATTTACAGTTAAAAGCAGAAGGTAAAGCAAGGTCTCATTCTTTGCTTCGTATGACTATACAGAATATTTCACAAAAAAACCCAGTAACATTTTAAAATATTCAAAATTTTAATAATGATATATTTTATTTGACTTGCACATGCGTTTGCTAATACTGCCTAAAATAGTGTTGCAAATAAACTTTTTATTTGTCTTGTAGCTTGGAAATTATGGAACAGATGGCTTTACTGCAAGAGACATCTTATGAACGACTTTACAGATGGACTCAAAGTAGGACTAAGAATGTTTTTATGTTTATGAATATTATTATGATGATTCCTTTAATTCTTTCATGTAGATTGAACTTAGCAAAAATACTTTCCAAGATATATTAATATTTTGGTTTCCCTCTTAGGGAAGGTGTATTCTGAACCAAACAGTTAATTGGTGATTCTCTAATTTTTGGGCCAATTTTATAATTATAAAGATGTATTATTTATTTGTGGTTTTAGTAGATGGTTTTTCACAAAGAGCAATTCCTACAGTTTGGTAGTCCAAAAAAATTTTTAATTGTATTGAATTTCACTTCCTTGTGAGTTACAGGGAAGTTGTTAGTTTTAATTATTTGGTAGTAAGATCTTGTTTAGTGGCTGAAGTGGCGGATTACTTTTGGAAAGGAAAAAAAAAGGCCACCTCCTTTTGTCAGGATACTCTTTTGAATGATAGTAGGTTTTTTTGGGTTTTTTTGTTTGTTTTGGTTTTTTTTTGTTTGTTTGTTTGTTTTTTGCATATGTCCTACGGATGTAGCCATCCATGTTCAATGTAAAGCTTTGATAGTGTAAAATATAGATGCATTTTTTATTACTTCTCTCTTCTCCAAAGACACTGACAGTAAGATTCATGTTGAAAAAAAAAATGGTGCAATGTGATTTTTATATTCATTAGCTGTTCTTCAGTGGATGCTGAAACCTCAAATAATAGTGGTGGTTTCACCCTAATGAAAACTCCTGATTTTTCTGCCAATGTTTGGTTTAGTTTATATGATTTCCACATTCTTGCCTGGAATATACAGGATTATATAGTTATTTTGATGAAAGAAAAGAATAACAGAACCAGATAAAAAAACAATCACACAGCTTGCTTAACTACTTGCTCCATTTTTTCTTAATAGTTTACCTGAAATGGAGCAAACAGTTACAAAGGAGCCCAACAAAATTCTGATGGTTGAATGAGTCAACATTTTTATGTGGGCACGAACAAATACTAAGCTTCTTTTAATCATTTTTATTGTTGAAATTTGTGATGGACATGCATTTACTTTCCCATGAAAGTATTGCTTGCAGGGGAATTTAATTGTATTAACACTAACTAGTCCAGGTAGCGTATTCTGAAGTCTACAATTCAGAATCAAAAGCCTTTGAGTTTTTAACTCATTTTCTTGTTTGGCAGCCTGTATAAAATGTATTACACTGTAAAGAATGTGCTTTTATTTGTGTTGGTATTTTATAGATGAGTGCAGGACATTGACACAAGAATCGTGTGACATTTCTCCAGTTCTTGCTCAAGCCATGGAAGCCTTACAAGATAGACCTGTCCTGTACAAGTAAGTAAATGTTTGCTATTATCTCTAACAGAAACTAGTATTTTGAGCTTGTAAAACTTAAATTACAGTGCCAAGGCTGGTGGCACTTTGGTCCTGTGTCAAATTTAAAACAACCCAGAAACTTAAGTTATAAAAAATTGTATTTCAGCTGGTTTAAATTTCAGAAGTCTTTTTGATGTAATTAGGGTACAGGAAATGTCATTAAGACTTTTTCTAACTTACAAGTTTCTAATTAAAGTAAAATGCCAGACTGTTTTAATTTAAATGAATTGTGAATTTCTGTGCTCTCATTCTAGAATTTTTCTGAAGTAAAAAATCCTGTCCAAAATGTGATTGTGTCATTTAAATCCCCAAAGTAAAAAATCAGTAAAGGCTAATTAGCTTTTACTGAAGTGTCTTTGGTAGTAAGAATGTCTTCCATGATGAGTTATACAGTGATCTATTAAAAACTTCTACATATAGACCTCTAAAGTGTAGAAGTATTTATATATCTATATCTATGTGTCAAATGCTACTGTTCTTACTCAGAATTTGCTGAAGGGTTGTTAAAGTAAATGAAATAGTACTTAGGAGAGTCAACCACGAGGTGGCACTGCAAGAACTGTTTATTGGGATGAACATACCTGAAGAGACGATAAGTGTAAACACTTCTTTGGTTTTTGGCCTTATGGTTTTCTTCTAATGCTTTCATCACATTTTGCAACCATTGCATATTACGTTCAGCCACAGGTGTTCAGGACAGCAGAGTGATGGGCAGCCTTTCCAAGGCTACACTTGTCTTTAAGAGGGTTGGGTGTGCGAAGGTGTGGGTACATGACACTGTAAAGCTCCATGGAGCCCTTCACAGGAAAAATGCATAGTTCATGTGGGCCTTAGAAAGCTCAGATCTTGACGTGCTCAGTCAGTTCTCCGGGTTAACATGAGGGAGAAGTGGTGTCACTTGACCTCTCAAGCTGTTGGATGTGGTGCATTGCACTACTTTGGTCCATAGCTGGGGATTACAGTCCTTTCTTGCATTCTCTCTTCTACACCCTCTTTTCTGCAAAAGATCAGTCGCAACTGTTCACATTTCATAGGATTCTTTTTAGATAGAGTTTTATTTTCTGTAATAGATACTTTGTTGAATTATGATACTTTGGAGCTTCATAAAATCATTGTTTTGATTTTTTTAGTTAATGGAAAAAAAATCCCATCTTGTGTATAGCTGGCCACTACTGGCCAGTTTAAAAGGAATCTGCAAAAGAGAAATTATTTTTTTTCTGACACTTCTCTCACAAACAAAGGTAGAACTTGATAGGTAAGACCTTTCCTCTGCCAAAAGGGCAAAAATAAATGTTACTTTAGAAGATGCAGCCACGTGTCTCTCATCATAGATTATCAGGCTTAATTACTTGCTACAGCACAGCAGTATTATCAAAATTGCAGAACTGATGCTTTACATTTTAAATCTCAAGATTTAGTTTATTCCCTTCCAAAAATTTTTGTATATCTTTAAGTAACTAACAAACTGCTTAGTTAAAAATATAGAAGTTGAGTCACAAAAGAAAATAATTTACAATTGTTGTTTGATTTATGTGTATAAGCACTGCTGTGTGAACAAAGCACTTTGCACATCACTGCCCTTTTATCTGATAAAGATTGTGATTTGATTGGGTGAAAGTGAATAAGATGGAGAAGGTCAGTTTAGAAACAAATCTACAGATTCTTCTTTTCATTTGTTGACTTATGTCTTGTTAACTAAAAGTGTCAGAAGGATTGCACCATGGATGGACTTTCGGGAACTGCAGTCAGTAGGGATCTAAAATAAATATTTCAGATTGGTTTTCACTTACTGGCTCTAACAGACAAATTGAAAACTGTTTCCTAGAGAATGCATGGAGACATAGCTCAAAGCAGTGTCCCTCTTCCATCATCCACTCGGGTTTTAAAAGCTTTTTTGCTACCTCCTTCCTCTTTCCCCGGTGATCATTACTGTATATTTTAAAAATTGAAGCTGGATTGAAAAGAATCCAGATGTTGTTTTTGTCTCTAACCATGTGTATGTGTAATAACATAGCAGTAAATACTGTGTTCTAGTGTAAATAATAGTTACGGCTGGATTTTTTTAAGATGCAGGATTTTGTAATGGTTATACCCTGTTCTACTGAAAGCAAAAGGAAAATTAGTGGTTTCCATTTTAAAACAAAATTATCATTATTAAATGCTGTTTTCAAAACTAATACCAAGACCACAAGGTTTGTTTCTGTATTTTTAATGATCTATTGTATAGCTGTTCATTGGAGAGGAGGAAAAAAGCTAACTGGTTTCTATAGACACTGGAGATTTTTCATTCCAATACTGCTCCTTCTAGATTCTGGGCAGTTGTCAGATCCCAGATCTCTTCCACTTTTAATTGCATTATTTTTGTAAATAGTAATTAATTAGAATTTTTTGGTAGACTTTTTTTTAATTAATTGCAGGTATTTATTTCCGAGTTAACAGTGTATAAATAAAAAAGTTTAAACAGAAATTTCCAGATTCTTCAGTGTGCTCATTCCCCACCTCTTTCAAATAATAATTAAGATTAAAAAGAACAAAACTGGAAGTTCCCTCAGGCTTCTTATAGCAGAGTAGAAATCTAATTAAACTTAATGTCAAACATTTTTGAAACCATATATTATTTTCTTTTAAATTTTGTTCTCTATGTCTATTAAATGTGAATGCAGTACTCACTAAATGCAGACTTAAATGTAAATAACATTATTTTTATTATTATTATTTTATATCTATTTCTCTGCTGGGTGTCATTGGTAAGTGACACCGTGCTTACTCTGACATTTTTTCAGTTATACTGGAAAAATAAACTAACGTGTATTTTCTTTTTCTCCTCTGTGTTTGTGTTGTTCAAAATGCTTAAATTGGTTTTAAAAAAAATAGAAGTATTCTGTGACTTGCAAATATAACAGGGATGGTACCAGTGTTCGTTTCCCATCCTTCGCTTGCTTTCATGCTTCAATGCCAAAAGAAAGGTCGCCTGGTCCAGAAATGAGCCATGTGTAAGTCCTTGGCGCCTCCTCTACCACCAGCAAGCCATTTGAGATAATGCACTCTGGGCTGTAACTGTTCATCCATTAAGTGTCTAGCTAAGACTCCTTTGATTAAAATCTGTGAACAACCATCAAATGAAAATGTTCCTATTAATCATGTGGTAGCCTAGAAGAAGGAAGAAGCCTTGTGTTGCAGTGCAGTAAATTGCTGCTTCTGTCAGTCAACTGGACCATATGCAAACTAGAGTCCCAAACCTGTTAAAGATGCTTGTATGTACAAAAATCAAAAAGCTGGCTTTTCATTTATATATTTCTGTGGAGTAAGGGAATGGGAGGGTCAAGGATACTCTTTAGCATCTTTTTAGAGGAGTCAAGAAAATCACAGAATATGCTGAGTGGGAAGAGACCCACAAGGATTATCAAGTCCAGCTCCTGGCCTGGCACAGGACACCCCAGAAGTCACACCATGTGCCTGAGAGCATTGTCCAAATGCTTCTTGAGCTCTGTCGGGCTTGGTGCTGTGACCACTCCCCTGGGGAGCCTGTGCCAGTGCCAAGGCACACTCTGGGAGAAGAACCTTTTTTTAATATCCAACCTAAACCTCCCTTGGCACAGCTTCTTGCCATCCCCTTAGCTCCTGTCACTGGTCACCACAGAGAAGAGATCAGTGCCTGCCCCTCCTCTCCCCCTCACAAGGAAGTTGTAGACTGTGATGAGGTCTCCCCTCAGTCTCTTCTTCTCCAGGCTGAACAGACCAGGTGACCTCAGCCACTTCTCATAAGGCTTCCCTTAAGGCCCTTCCCCATCCTTGTGGCCCTCCTTTGGACAATCTCTAATAGCTCAATGTCTTTTTTTTATACTGTGTCACCCAAAACTGCACACAGCACTTGAGGTGAGGCCACCCCACTGCAGAGCAGAGGGGACAATCCCATCCCTTGCCCAGATGGCAATGCTCTGCCTGATGCACCCCAGAACACTTTGCAGAAGCAGTCATCTCGTGTGCTTCCCACACTCTCCCCCGCCTTTTTTTTTCTTTTTTTTGGTTTTTTTTCCAGTAATAGTAACTTGATCCTGGCAAGATTACAGCCTCTGCCAATGCTCCTGTGTAGGACACCCAGTGCCAAGTACTTATTTCAGTCTATTTTGCAACAGGATCAGAGGAGGAACACTAGAAAAACTGTTCAAATTCTGTAGAAAAACCCCACAAATGATAATCTGACAGGTATTTAATTTAACCTGGAAACTAAGAACTATCCAACTAAGAAGAAAAGGATTGTGTCTGTGTGTGTGTATGTGTATATATGTAGGGCTACATATCTCAGAGCCTGTCTGCAATATCAGAAGTCTTGTCTCATCCTACACATTTGCTCTAGAGCAGACAGACAGGTGATGACATGAAATTTCTCTTCTCCTGTTTGTCAGATGTACCATAGGCAGAACAGGATGATAGAAATTCTGACAACATCAGATGGTTTTGAATGTTTTATAGTAGAAGCATTGATGCAAGGTTTCTAGAACTATAAAAATGGCTACTTGTATTAATTAACTGTGAAGTTGAACTAATCAACTGTGATAAGGCAAACTTTTTTTTTTTTTTAACCCGTTTTCATGTTTCAATAACAGATACACATTGGATGAGTTTGGGACAGCTAGAAGGAGTGCCGTAGTCCGTGGCTTTATAGATGCTCTTACTAGAGGAGGTCTGGGAGGTACTCCCCGCCCTATTGAAATGCACTCTCATGATCCTCTGAGGTATAGTACTAACAAAAATGTATACGAGATAATACTTTTAAAGATTTTTTTCATTTTATTTTATTTTGTTTTTTAGCTTATTGGCATTTTGAATTCCCGACACCATAAACCACTGATTTACATGGAAATTTCTGTCTTTGTGTAGGTACGTAGGAGACATGCTGGCCTGGTTGCATCAAGCTACAGCTTCTGAAAAAGAACACTTAGAAGCTATGCTAAAGCTTGTAACTATTCAAGGTAGTACTGATTTTAAAACATAAGTTGTGAAGTGATAATAAGTCTGTGATAAGTAAGAAAGTGTAATTAATTTCTTAGGCTGGGCTTCAATTACAAGTCTGAGTTTAAATTTATCCTTGAAATAATCTCAGAATAGCTGATGGCTGGATTCTGCTGAAAGAAGACCCATAAGTAAAGAAGAGTATTTCAAAATGGACTTGTTAACACTAAAATTACAAAGGGACATTTTAGGTTGTAGTTGAGAGTTCAGAAATTTTGTAATGTATCTGAATACATATCTCCATGAAATCATTGTTATTGCTTATTATGTTAAGGATTTCCATTATGCCTTTGCTCTTTTGTTTAGTAATTTTTTTAAAATATCATTCTTTGTTCCTGTAAGTCATTTCCTTCTAGGCTACAAGGAAAATGGAATTTTCATCTGTCATTTAACATCATTCCAGGTTTACGGAGGTTGAAGTAGGCTGCTCACAGATCGGGAGAAGCTTTTTAATATCAGAACTCTTCTTCCTTTCAGAACTGCAGATTCTGATGCTTAGTCTTCAGCCCTTTTGCTTTTTTTTCAGTTGATTTAGCCTGTATTTTAAAGGGTTTTATCATGTAGAAGCTTTAGTATGGTTTGCCACCATAGCTTCAGAGAAAGAATTTTTATAAATTAAGCATTTGTACTCAATTGTAGCAAATGCACTGTAAGAACTTACATTTGATCTGTGTCTGGTGAGCTCTTCAGATTGTATGTCTCAATTCTACTTTGGGTTTTAAAGTGAATATGTATTCTGATTTTCCTTACTGCTGTAAGTATTAATTTGCTTTCCTAATTAATGGTACATGGGAAAGGAAGCTGTTTAGGAACTGTTGTAAATAAAACTAGAGGAATGCTGTTAGTTTTTTTTTAACTGTTTTACAGTTACAGTGTGCTATAGAAATGAATTTAATATTTACTGAGTGTTTCAGGGAGACAGGAAAGCAGGCCTCATGATGGTTTCATGGTAGAGAAAAAGACATGGCAGTTCTTTGTAGATGACTGACTGATGATTCTGCTGTAACGGGGACACTTCAGGAAATGCTGGCCCCATCGAGCATGTAAATGTGTCTGGTACTGCTGTGGGCTGGACTTCGGCTGCTGCACTTTGTTCTGAAATTCTCCCACTTCTTTGTGTAGTGCTTTGCTTAACTATGACGTTCTTTGGCCTTCTGAAAGTATATCAGGCTGAGATGATATGACCATGAAATGAGGTATATTTAGAGCATTTCAGCCACAGAGCAAGATACTTGATAATACAGAGAATATAAATATTTGGGGGAGAAATTTTCAACAAAAAATCACCAGGCCAAAATCTTTCTCTGCACAGACAGGCATAAACAGGACATTCAGTATTTCAGTTTGAAGGAAAAATATGTTTACCTAAGCTCTCCAGGAGTGGGTCTGCTATCACTGTTGTGCAGTTTTCCAGAAATGTAAAGAGGAATTCTTACTTTCATACTGGGAGCAACAAAGCTTGGGAGGTGCTGCCTGTAGCTATTCCTCTGTGTCTTTGGGGAAATTTTTTTGATGACAAGGATAGTAATGTGATAAGGTCTGTAAGACAAAACAGTACTTAAGAGGATATCACTGGATGCAACAAGAAACATTTATGGCCAGTGCAGCCCTGAAGTACCTCGAGATTATACGTTCTTTATAAATACATATCCTGAGTTGGTAGTGAAGACAGCATCTATGGCACTGAGAAACTCAAGTTGAATTTTCTGTGCTGTTGTGTAGTCTTCAGGGTAAAAATTGTGTTAATTTCATGTAGACATTTAACAAGTTGGCATCTTGTTTATTTGCAATTAGAGATAAGGACAGAGATTTGCATCTTCAGAGTGCAGATTTTCGTAACAAAATTTGAAATCTAATGTAAGCATTTCTGGAGACTTTCATCTTAATCTGGGATTTTTTTTTTTTCCATTCCCCGATAGAGGGAGCCCAAGCAACTGCCATAGATAAAACACCTGCCTGGCAGTCTGAAGTTAGGTCAGTCAGATGTTTTCTTTTCAATTTCAACTTGAGTAGTTTTTGCAGATGGAACCACTCCTATTATTTTCATTCAGGTGTCTACAGAGTTCAGATTTCTGTTTAAATTCTCCTATAAGATCTGTGTAATTTCAGGACTGTGGAGAGTGTGGTAAATCACAGCTGTACAAAAATTTCCCTTCTCAAAAACCAACCAAAAAAAAAAGCCACCTGTATACCTGTGGTCCGATACAGGTGAATTTGGTCCCACTGGAGGAAAAATTGTCTGTATGACACAGTTTTTTTTCGAGAAATGTTTTTATTTTAAAGTGACAAAACTATGTAGCCCATAATCAAAGTATGCAAGAATGGCTTTTAAAAGGTTTTAAAATGTTAAGTTTGCAAAAATTAACAGTTTAAAATTAATTTGACCAAAAATACTATTAAAATTTTAAGCAATAAAAACACATTCAGAAAAGTTTAACTCTTTTGCTCGACATGCATAAAGCATCTGGTTTTCCTCTTTGGAGTTTAGGTTCCTGCTAGCAGGAACCTTCCAGTCATACAGAGATCTTCTACTTGGAAGGAGTGGAGAATTGCAGTCATTTTAAGAGATGCATTAGAAACCCATTTTTCATGGAGTTACAGGAAACCAGATGGAGAACAGAAGCTAAACGAAGTCCAAAAAAGATCTCTCCTTTTATAGAAGGATACACAGAGAAACATTATATATGGTGTAGCAAGGAGTTGGAAGTGTATCTTCAGTTATGAGCTGTATTCTAAAAGTTATTTTGGACCTCTAAGAATTGTTTATTCTATAATTCTTTTATGCCAAACTCACACCACTTATATAACCCATTCTGCTGCAAGATATCACTACTTTTGGAATCCAGATATTCTCATCGGGCATGAAAATACATGCGAAGGCACAAGCATGTGGTATATCAAAATTTTTATTCCATGTCCTTTGGTATTTGAACTTGTATATTTTTTGAGCTAAAATTTTCATACCAAACAACTTGTTTTTGAGTCAATCTGGTCTAGATATACTATTGCAAATATGTGCTAGGTGCTTGTTATCTTGATGAACAGTACAAGTGTGACTGTTCCTACTGAAAAATGTGTAAATTGCTAAGGTCTATCTGGGAGCTAGCCATTGCATAAGAGAGCATGCATGCTGTGGTTTGTAATCTTGCTTTCTGTCTTGATATCAGTACTCAAGTATATAAGCATATTTTTATTACCTTACCAATTCAGTATGTTGAAATTTTTAAAGCCACCACACTGAGTTCAGTTGTTACAGTTTATGTGGCTTTTCATGTAACTTGGTGCAAAGAGGCATTGGCACAGATCTCTGATCTTTCATTATTTTTACCCTCTGAGGTAATCTCTCTTAGTCTGAAATATGCAAAATATAGCTTCAGGTCACCTGATTTCTGTCACATGTCACAGTCAGTTTGTTTACTTTGATTGCATGGGTCCCATCTAAAGATGAACTCCTGTTGACAAGTTTTAAATTAGAATTAAAGTATTGCTTTCTCCATAAATCTGTTCCGAGTTGTTACTGAAGTGAGAGCTTGAAGATCTGTTGCTTTCAGTTTGATTGATTTGTGACAGCACTGGTTGCCATGCAACAATTCATTTGTGTTTCATGCTAAGATAGGGCAATACTCTCTTTTGTACGTAGTTCTGTGAAAGATGAGTTTCAATTGCTGCTGGGGAGGAAGCATTTGCCAGTGCTGCAGCACGCAGTAGTGTGGAGGTACACATGTCGCTTAATTTGTAACAATGCCATGAGCTCGTCAGTACGGAACACTGACAGACACGTGTATTTGCCAGTCAGGCCTTTCAAAATGGTGTGTACTGTTGCTCCTTGGGCATCTCAGTGGCCTGGTTGTTTTTAGCATGTTTTTCTAGTTTAATTTCATTAAGTGCTAGTATTGGGCTTTACTGTAACAGCTTCTTGCTAGATTATTTATTCTTCCCCTTGTGCTTCTACCTCAAATCCCCACGCACTGTGCTGCACTAGGAAGCAATTGCATAGCAAAAGGTAATGACTCCAGGACTGTTTTGCCATACAGCTATTTCCTAATGGCTAGATTGGAAGTACAGTGGAGGTGTGAACTAGTCTTGTGGAGAAAAGAACATACAGTAAAGAATACTTTTTATGGAGGAGTACCTCCTACATTTGTTTATTTGTTTTGTAGTCTTGAAGAAAAAAGAATTACATTTGCATAATCTTAGCATGTGTTTACATTAACTATAGGTGTGGAAGAAAATATTCAAGAAGTAGTTGGGCACATCACAGAAGGTGTCTGCAGACCTTTGAAGGTGAAGTATTTTGTTTTCCTTAGCACTCTAAATACAAAAACTGTTCCGTCATGCTTTTTCAGAACCTGTGCTCCCATCTCTTCAATGTATTTTCATTTCCTGTGGTTAGGAATTAGATTGTCAACTTCTGAAGGTTTTTTTTTCTCAAATTAAAGATTCCTTTGTTCATAAATATGTGGTTTATAATAGTCATATAGTGAGATACTAGGATGCTAAACTTGAGTTTTGATTTTGTTTTACTTTTCCTAGGTTGAGGAGTGCCGATATACAAAAATACAGTTTTGTCATAAATATATGGAATAGCTGTAGTGGGTCAAATGAAAAACCAGTGTAATTTACTAACCTACTTTTAATAGTGATCATTATGCTTAAGGAAGAGTGTACAGGTTTTGCAGCTGTGTCATACTTCTGTAGGATAGTTTCCTTGCCTGTTAGTGAATATACTAAGGACTTATTGAGCCATAACTTCTTTGAATGTAATAGATCTCAGTAGATGTTTGCTTGCATGAATATGTCAAATTAATATAAAACGTTTGTGTTCACAACATATCCTTCAGGAGGAAAGTGAACATTTCAACTCTGTTGTGTGAAAAGCCAGTTCCTTTTGTGGTTTGTGTGGGTTTTTTGGTTTTGGTGTTTTGGCTTTTTTGGTTTGTTTTATTTAATAACTCCAGCTCTTGTATTTGAAAGACACCATGAAAAACTGTTTCCTAATTACCGTCTTTATGCTACCCCAGTTTTTTGCATTTCTGTCACATCCTTCCATACTTGTCTTTTTTTTCTAGCTACAGCCTTAGTAAGTTTAGGGGATGCATTTGATAGAAATCATTAATTATGATCCATCAAATGATTGACTGACTTGTCTGTTGGATGTGCTTCACATAAGCACTGAAGTAATCAAGATGATGAAGCTGATACCAATTACTGTTTGACTGTGCAGTGTAAAAATCCAAGTGTTTTTAAAGTAAAATGTGCTGTGCTGAATAGTATTACTGCAATTTTCTCTTAGGATGCTGTAGCTACAACAACCACATCCAGCTGACAAATACTCAGTCTCAAATGTGAACAGGTAGTTTCTGGATACTATACATAAGTTTCTGATAAGAAAAAAAAAAGGTCTGGAGAGAGGTAAAATTAAAAAAGATGCCATTTAGAATGTTGCAGGATTACAGAAGGGCTGAGGTTGGCAAGGACGTCTGGAGGTCACTTGGTCCAAACTCCCAGCTCGGGCTGGGCCACCTAGAGCTGGTTGCCCAGGACTGTGTCTGGATGACTTTTAAATATTACCAAGGATGAAGGATACACAACTTCTCTGGGCAACGTATGCTACCTGCACGGTAAAAAAAAAAAGTGTTCCCTGATGGTCAGACAGAATTCCTGTGTTTCAGTTTTGTGCCTGTTGCCACAGAATTTTAATCATCCTTCACAACCTTTTCATTTTCAATCTGTTGGAAAACACCTGTCCTAATAGACACACAATCACCACAGCTTTGTTTTTTTGGAAGGTGTTTTCCAAACTTTATGTGTTCTTGAATCAGTTCTGTTAATAGTGAATGCTGATGTTTGAGTTCAGTATTTCTGTGCATTCCAACAAAGTAATTAGGAATAGAATCAAACCTTCAGGTAACTCAGAGGGAGTTTTGGTCTTGATCTGAGTACTTGTGATTTTCATAGTTAAGTACAGAGTATCTTTCATTTTGATAGCCAAACTCTTTACACTTACGTTCTTCTACTCTCTTTAGAAATACCCTCTGAAATATTGTTGTTAGTTACCGTGCTAGTAAAAATGAAAAATAAATCTTAAAAGAACAATTAAAGTCTTCCTGTTGTATTCTGTATTTTAATAGAACACAACTTATATTAATTCACTGCCAGTCTAGACTTTCCAATAAAAAGTATAGAACTGTTTCCCCTGGGGAAAGGAAAAAAAAAAGAAAAAAATCCCCTCTGAGAAACCCTCAAGCAGAAGAGTCTTCATACAATGCAGAATAGATAAGTAGGTAACTGCAAGCCACCATGTTCAGAGGAACAACAATAATAGCCTCAATTTGGAGGAATCTTTTCTACTATACATTGTAGAAGGGTTAAGCTTACATGCAGTATAAATTGCCTACGTTTCTTACTGGTAGATGGTTTGTGTTTTAGGCATTCAAGTGACTCTTGAATACTCCCTAGTGGTAGATCTTACCACAGGCCTCTCATTTCAGATGAAAGTAGGAGAATCCTAAAAAACATTTAAATTAAACTCCTCATCTTTTCCATAATATTTAAGATGAGTTCAAAACAAAAATGTTTTTGGTGCCCTGAAAGGATGATGAACTGAAAGGACTGAGGAAGCGTAGTCTTAGTTGGTTCTCCCTGCAGCTGGCTCTGTGAAGAAGGCGCTGGAGCACACCATGTTCCATTGAACAGCAAATAACTTGGGGGAGAGTGGGTGGTGGTTACTGATTTGTGTGTAGACCTTTTACCACAGGCATGTGGGAGAACAGTGCACTGGTAAGTCACTGTCTATTCTGCTTCAAAAGTGCACAAAGGTTGACCCTGCGGTAGCTTCTTACGAGTGGATTGAGACTGTGTCCCATGGAGATAAAACATCAACTGTCCAACTATAAAGACAGTCAGCACCGTTTAGTTGCATAGCCAGCATCTCCTGGTTGAGATAAACAGCATAGCTGGTTATTAGTTATGAATATATCTAACTAAATACCAGTAGGAGATAAATATGCTCTCCTTTAAGTGAAGAATGTATTCATCCAGGTGAAACTTGTTTGTTGGGCAAAATAGCTAGTACTTTGATGTTCTGAGTTGCTGCATGATGCTAGAAATCTACTGCTGTAGTTTAGTGATAATGGAGCATTGCAGCTGTTCTTGCTGTTCAGTGCTGGGGAGGATTCCAGTGTATATTGGTATTAATCCATCAAATGATCTCATTATTTTTAAATTTTCAGTAACAGCAGAAATCTGTAGGAACTGTAGGATTTTTGGAAGTGTTTTTGGGTTTGTTGTTTTTCTTTTTTTAAGAATGCATATACTTTCATGTTTTCTGTCCAGATGCTTGGCAGCCCAGAAGCACTTTGGTTCAAGTCAAAAGTTATAGTTGACTGGACATTTTCTTCAAAAATTTATTTCTGGTTGAATTTATTTTTCAAAAATCAGAGATATATTGCATATAAAGTCACAGGAGGCTGGCTTTTGAAATTTATGCTCTGAAGGATGTTTGTATTTGTTCATGCCGCAGGTTAGAATTGAGCAGGTGATTGTTGCTGAGCCAGGAGCAGTTTTACTGTACAAGATTTCTAATCTGCTCAAGTTCTACCACCATACAATCAGGTATGCAAAATTATGAAGTATGTTAAAAATGCTTTTTTTCCCTAGTTGTATATGTAATAATCTGCTAAGAAGAGTACTTTTGTTGCTTAGTTGTTGCTCTGCACTATAACATCCAGAAGAAACACTTGTAATATCAAGCAGAAACTATTTACCCATTCCATTCCTCAGTTCATATCAAAACTGCCTTGGAATATAGCATCAATTTGCCACAGTAACTGTTTCTGTATTGTTCTGTGTAGATTCAAATAGTATACAGAAAAATGCTACAAAACCTTTTAAGATTATGAAGTCAAGTCCCGTTTGAGAGAATGTTATTTAATGAAATTACTTAAGTTTTTGGGGTTTTTTTGTTTAAACAATTGTTTTGATAACTTTTTGAAAGCCTTTTTTTTCCTAATTGTGTACTTCCTTATCTCACTGTTGAAGATGCACTGATCACCTTCCAACCTTGCAGATGCTACCAGGAATACAGAAATTGGAGAAAAGCCAGAGCTGCTAATTTATATAGAATTTATGTGTTCTGGCATATGCTGTAGTTCATGTTGGTTAGAAAGAGCTGTAGCAGAAAAATCTTCCTTCACAGCCCGGGACTGAACTGCTGAGAATTTGAAACATTAATATTACTGCTTGAGCTTCTCTGTCTGAAAATACTTTAGATGTTGGGCAGACTGGGATAAGTGGTTCTTGGGCACTTCCCAGCTTATTTAAAATCCTCAGTTGTGATGGTAGGTCTGTAAGTAGAACACATATAAGACCTATTCCTAATTCTATTGTCTGAAAAACCTCAAAAATGTTGGTGTCATTTTTACGTGTCAAAAGTTAGTGTTTCCCCATGGTTATAAAGCTTGGTGCAATTGAAAATGTGATATTAAAATGGCTGGTTTTAGGCAGTCTTGCATGTTGCTTTATGTCTTGTTAACAACACAGTGTTTTTTAAAGACCATAGAAGTATCTTCTATCAGCTGAATAACTTCCTCTGTATAGAGAAGGTGCACCTCACTAATGAAGGGAAAAAGCAGTCTGAGAAATGATCTATTAAACACAAGATTACAGTCTGAAAATCAAGCTACAGGTTTAGTCCTGTTATGACACAATGAATTTTCACTGCCAGTTTGTAGCTTGAAAATGCACTTCCTTTAGACAGAAGAAGGGGTGTATCTGTGAGAGGAGCATAGTCCTGTAGTGCCATTTAAGGGTTATGTGGTGTCTGTGCTAAGTGTGACTGTTTAACACGTGGAATAGCAAGGCATGAATTCTTACATTTTTGGAGATGCCTAGCATCTCAGTGAAGAAAGGAGAGAGGTAATGCTGTCCCTAGCAGGCAGTGTGATAGAATATTGTTAACCCTTTTTGTTACGTAATTTGTTTTCTGTAACAAAATTGGATTTATAGCATAATAAAGCAAAATTTCAATAGATTTAGTATTCAACAAAAAAGTTTGTGCAAGTTTGATAGCCTGTGTTTAGTATCTGCTTAATGACATAATTGATGATGCTTGTTCTTACGGTCAATTTGTCTCTCAGCCATTATGGAGAACTGTTCCCTGCAATTATTTCTTCTAAATTTTCATTTTTGAAAATAATCTTATTTGAAATTATATTTAAGTATCTGACTATCATGTTGTTCCCCCCTTTACATTCATTAAATAATCTTAATTTTGTTTTCAGTGGTATTGTAGGAAACAGTGCAGCCACACTGTTGACAACAATTGAAGAAATGCATTTGTTGAGCAAGAAAATATTCTTTAATAGCCTGAGTCTTCATGCAAGTAAACTAATGGACAAGGTTTGTTTCAAAATTGTACAGCTTTCATGTTTCAAAACATGCTTGCATTTCCCTTTTGTATAGTAAGATTACTAGATAAATAGCTGGTTTTTATATCAGCTTTTCCTAATGTGGAAGTCTTTTATTTTCAATATTTTATTTACGGAACTACATTACAAACTTGCTGTTTATATTTTAATTCTGTTAATAGTGAGGGGTTTGTGGATATGTGGCTTAAATCCTGCTGTTAGCAGTATTTTTTTGCAGAGCAGTTTACATAATTTTAAAATTTATGAGAAGCAACAAAATTAGGAAATTTTCTTAAGTGCAATAGAGCAAAGTCGGGTGATCGAGGTAGATAATTTGTATTAATGGATGATAAGATTAGTAGTTCATTGCTCATGTGCATATTCTTTTCTTGAAGGTATATCCCAAAATGGTAAGCTAAGTAAAAACATTTTGGGCTTTTCTGTCTATTATAAAAATAGTTTTACTACATAAACATTGCTGTAACATTTGTAAATGCATTTCTAAATTATTTAACCTACAAAAAAAATGGAAAAAATACATCATTTTCCAGAAACTACTCTTTGTGCAGACTTCTAATTTGCTGACCACTCAGTCAGATTTTCTGAGTTTTGTCGGTATTGGGTGTTGCTCTGTGGTCCCAGATGAGTTTTCTCCTTCAGCACAGCCTGTGTCTGGTCCCAATTTCCTGTCTTTCTGCAGGGGCTGGGTAAGGACTTTATGAAAGAAGCGGTTGTTCCTCCTCTCCCAGATATCCCACTGACTCCTTTCAGTGGTTTCATTTGTTCACTGGGTTACTCCTTAGCTGCTACCACCCACAGTCCATACTACTAAAGTCCACTTAATACATTGTTGCTATTAGGTGTTCCTATTTGAATGTGGTGTCATATAAATAATCATTCCTTTCCTATTAATGCTTCTTTGAGGATCAGCTACAGCTGAGTTCCTAAAACATGCAATGGACAAGGACTACATGAATTTACAAAAAAAGTTTTATTTCCCAATATGTAAGCTAAAATAAAATACCTGTGTATGTCTTCCTTATATGAAAAGAAATCAGTGATGGACCTTAGCAAAAATGTATGACTGCTTACAAAGTGCTTAAGAAAAGAAATTGTCTTGGCTTGAAAAAATATCTGTATTCTTTTCTTTTCTATTTATTTATGCTGTTGGGTGTTACATCTGTACTCAAACAGGATCCAGCATGATTTTCCTACTCAAGTAACTCACAGTCTTTGTGGTTTTGTTTTGGGTGATACACTGTTTTCAGTTTGGAAATGTGTAGAATTCAGAAGAATGATAAAGGAATTACGATCCCCTAGTTCAGAGCAGGTGTTCTTTCCATTGTCACTGTGGGAAGGTTGTGTAGTCCTCTTTGCCCTCTTAGTTCCCCTTCCCTCAGCCCCCAGTCTGGATGTAACCAGTTCTAGATGCTGTCATTGTTTTATAAAGTAGTCAAATTTGGTTTTACTGGCCTTAAATGAAGGCAGTGATTGCACTGCCACCTTCAGTGGTGTTTTTTATTACAAGTAATGAATGGCATATTGAGCCTACCATGTAATGGGACAAGATCATAATATTGCTCTTTCTCCTAAACACATTTATAAATGAAGTCTGAAACGTTGACAATATTACATTGCCTATGTGCCCTGTGAAGAACTTTCTTCAGAATATAATTGAGGTCAAAAGCTTAAAGAGATTTAGAAGACTGTTAAATATATGGGTAACAAAGGCTTCTGCAATTATTTATTAATCTCTCCTGCTTCAGGAGTTAACAGTGAGGTAACTGTGTCTGAGAAGAAATCTTACTGTTCTGATGTGCAGTTCTTGTAACTGAGTTTTAGGTAGTCCTCTGTAGCACCTTTGATTATTATTACCCTTTGTGAATGGATTACTGAATTGATAGAATGCTGTCTTATCTCTTCATGACTGAAATTAGTTTTGCTTCATAAAATATACAAAATTTATAGGCTGATTACACTCAGAGAAACATTAGTTTCCATGTGATAAAAACCTGTTTTTTATCATAAATTTAATTCTCTTGTTACTTAGTTTTTTGTGTGTTTGTGTACAGATAAGCAGGTTTTATGCCTTTTCATTTTTCATTGTAAATTTAGTAGTGAATGTCACAATGCCTTTACATGTTGAGGAAACCGAATGTTGCTTTTTACCATCCTTTTGTTCAATGTGTGTTCAGACCAAAATTGTGTATATGTATTTAGTAGGATTTTCTTCACATCCCAGCCTTTTTTACCAGCATTTTGCCATCTATGTAGGCACTGCAACTGCTTCCAGGTTGGTTTTTTTTCTTATTTTCAGAGGAGATTAAACCCCTGGAAGATAGACCCTTTGTGCTAGGTGATTGCAAAGGCTTCACTGCTGTTCCTGTTGTGCAGATAGAGAATATTCACTGGGAAAATTACTTTTCACTTGGACAATCTGGAAATTGTGGTTTCTTATTTCAATTTAGATTATACATTTTAAGGCATTGATAAGCCTGTTTCAAAGAATATCAGCTGTCCAATACTTTGATTAAAGTGTCATTCTTAAGGCAATTTGAATAGCTTTGGCGGTAGATTAAAATACAAATGGGATGTTCTTAAGTAAAAATACTTTTATTTCTATAGATTTAGGTGCCTCTTTTGTTTAGATTATTGGAAAGTGGTGAATATAGCCAATGTCAGGTAGACAATTTTAATGGTAGTATCTCCTCAGTATCATCTGTTGTTGTAATAATTTGCTTTTTTAATATCTATATTCTTCCTAGTGGTTGATAGACCAGAATATGATTTAAGCAAATCTTTCACTTAAGTATAGCTAGTTGGGAACATTTTTTAGACATGGCAGGTTTCATTAAATATGCTAACTCCTCAAGATCCTATCTCTAGGATGTAGACAAATGACAGGATGGTAATTTGATGTCCTCATCACCATAGACAATTTAATTCCCTAGATTATTGATTATCCTGAGTTGAGCATTGCCTTCAGTCTCCCTGGGATTTAATTTCTAAAGCACAAGGGGAAGCTGAGACTTCAGGTTGTTCTTTCTAGAACAAGAAAATAGCTTCCTCTTCATATCTATTTTTGAGAAGAGCCCCATATTACATAAGGAGTGTCACAAGCGTGGAGGTGTATGGAAGCTTTTAGGCAGTCTTAGATCAGGATTCTCCCTCTTGGTTGTCAAGCCATCAGTGTAAATGATAGAGGGAAATCCCTTGTTACTTCAGAATACTTACTGGTTTGCCCAGAGGCACTGTGCTATGAATTTTTTTTCATTACATAAGAAAATCTCAAGCATCCTGTTTGTAATCTGAAAATAAAATAGTCAGCAACTCTCAACTTCAAACTATTTGTTCTGAGAAAGCTTTTTTCATTATGTTCTCATTCAGACTTCTCAGGTAGCTCTGTTCAAGCTGAAATCCATGTGATAGAAATATTCAGCAGAGTGCTGGAAAGTGAGTCCATTGTTACCGAAGAAATGCAGTACACAAGGGAGTCTCTTTGGTTCCGACACTTCTTGAAACCTGTCATGAAGCTTGGTAACACAGTTGTTGCAAAGCCACTTTCTTTTTAGGATTTAAAATGCCGTTCACGACTTTGAAATTCTTGGGCTGCTGTAGAGCTTGATGTTGACATCCTGCAGAAGCTGTGCATCACCAGCCACCTTCTGTGTTGCTGAAGGTTTGGTGCATCAGCTCTTACTGCAGGTGCTGTCTGTCCTTTCCCATGTTGGCTCTTACCCCTCGGAGGCAGTGTTGGGCAGTTTTGCCAGTACTTTCTAGCTCTGGTAGCTAGATTTGTTCTGGTTCTTGGTTCAACCAGAATGGTTTTTTTGGCCAATATTAGTGTCATTATGCTGAAAAAAATGTGTTTGTTACTCGTTAGCTTTTTTGGACCCAGCTGTGGGTCTACCTGCCTGTGCTACTAAAGTGGGTCAGAATTATCATTACAATCCTTACATATCCTTTTACATGTTTCTTTTCACTCTGTGTTTATAAATAAAATGTTTAGGAATTCAGGATTCTGCTTGTGTTACTCATTGTCTGGATCTAAGAACAGACCATTACAGAAGACCATTTTAGAGGTTATTATAAATCCTGGAGAAAATACTAAGTTAAAATAATTGTCAGAACAAAAGAAATTGTTGCAATAAAACTGGGAGTAAAGTTCAAAGTACCTAATGGACTGGAGTGGATGGACTGCTCTTTCAGTCTTCTCAATATGGGAGTTGCCATTTAATATCATGAGTCCGTTGGTGAGGCATTTTAACAAGTGTGTTAGGCTAACCAATGTTAGCATGTTTTATTGGACCAGCTGTTAAATTAGGAGAGTGGGAATTTTCAAGCCCATGTGTCCTTCCTCTGGCTTCACTAGTGTTCCAGAACAATTATTAAAGGAAAGAATAATTGCAAACATTTAATAAAATGGAATGAGAGTTACTTTTAAGGGCACTAGAGAAAGTCTGTGCCAAACTCCAGTCATCTGCTGTCTGAGCTGTTAGAAGACTATTAGTAGAGTATCCCAAATTAAGTTTTGGGTTTATTATTCCTTAATGCTGTTCTTTTTAGAGTAGATGCATGCAAATTAAATACTGTGATTGCATTATCTTTTAAGTTTGTCAGTGTGAGAGATATTAAAACATTACATGGGAATAATTGTAAACTTGTCCTTCATAGTTTGATTCCTGCCAGAATGCAACCTATTAGGTTTCTGGAAATCAGATGTGGGGCAGATTGAATCAGAGTAATTATTGTTGTTGTGATCTGAATGCCATTGTGCTTTTAAATGGATCCATGTGAACAAAGCAAAACTAGTTATCTTTTCTTGCAATACCAACTTGCTAGCTGAAAAGACAAGCATTCCATTAGGCATTCTACTTTGTTGACCTCTGTAGGATCCTAATAGTCATGCATCAATAAGACCAGAAAATCTTAAGACAGCTTGTCTGGTAGAAATGCACACAGGTTTCTTGGAGTGCTGGTGAATATGGTCTCAACTGAAGAGAATGAACTTCTGCAGTTGGGGGTGCACAGTGTTAACTGACAGCATGAAAAATTCATAACATTTTTACAAGGTTCCACTCTGTAGTGCTTTGGATCCAGCCTCTGCCAGTGGGGTTTTTTAAGAGGCTGTATTTAAAGCTGATTAGGCTCTTATAAAAGCCACTAACCTTCATTTGTTACTCATAAGTAGGGCTTTCTCTGTGGAGTTCTGTTTTAAATTACTATCTTGTTTTAGTTGGTAGTAGTATCACAGAATTAAAGAATGGATAAGTTCAGCAGGAGACTCTAAAAACCATTTAGTCCAACCATTTTGCTCATGCCATAGAGTGTCGGCTAGAGCAGGTTGTCTAGGACTTGCTCCAGCGAGGGTTTTAATGTCACCAAGGATAGAGACTCCAAAACCTCACTGTGCGGCTGTCTCCAGTGCTTCACTAACTTCACAGTAAAAAGTTGTTTTCTTGTGTCTTAATCTGTGCCCATTACCTCTTGAGCTGAGCACCACTGAGAAGAGTCTGTCTCCGTATTCATGCCTCACTTCACATATTTATACACATTTATAACATCTGCTCTGAGCCTTCTCTAGGCAGAACACAGCCTCTCCTTGTGTAGGAGGTATTCCATTCCCTTAATGAATGTTGTAACTGTTAACTTTCTAATGTTCAAGTGGCATAGTATATAAAGTTCTGATTGACTGTACAGTATTTTCAGAAGAAAATTCGCATTTTTTTTAATATGTAACCTTTTTTATAAATGGGAACGGGAAACAGTTAACGTACCTGCATACACTTCTTGATGATACTTCCTTTTCCTTTTTGTGTATTTTCCTTTGCTGTTTGTAAAATTCTGTAAGACATCCTTTGAGCTACCTGCTCTAGATTATATGTTTGGAGGAAGATTAGTGGTTTATTATCTGTTCCTTACTGATTAATATGCAGAAAAAAATATACAAATCTTGGTACTAAATCTTATGTACAAGTTTTAATACCCATTTCAGAAACAATTTCAGTTTTGTATATTGGATTTTAAAAAAGAGTAATTTCTTCAGTTTTTTTAAAGACTGAAGAGCTGTTTGGCATAGTTCCTGTATGACTGAACTGGTAGTTATAACCTGTTAGGTACTTAATACTGTGTTAGAGTATGTTTTAATGCAGTTGAACTCACTGCTGTAGAACTTCCCTAATCATTTTTTAGTTAGCTGCTGTCTAGCTTACATCTGAAAGAAGTACTTCAAAAGCAGAACTCAGCATGTATTTGAAACCTATTTTTCTGGAAATAGGATCAATTATAATGATCTCTTACTGTGTGTAAAACATTCAGGACATCAATTATTTTTTTATTAGAATATTGATTAGTGCTCACAAGTTGGAGTCTGTAGGTTCCTCTATGAATTCAAAGTGTCTGGTTTTAAATTTTCTTTTTTAATTTTGAAAAAAAAAAGCTCTTACTATTCATGTGCAAAAAGTTAGAATTTTCAAAATAATTATAGCACTACTTTAATTCTCCTTCCACTTACTGATAATTTTGTCTCTATTGCAGTAGTCAGGAATTTTAGGGTAACACAGATAAAATCTAGTGGTCTAATTCTTTTTTCCTTCATGTATTTTCTTCTTCCATAATGTTGTTTCTTGCTCTTACCTAGAAGACAGTGGACTTTAAAGGAACAGACTAAGTGAAAGATGAAGCTAATTTAAGAGCTTCTAAACACTAGCTACTTCAGGAGACAAATTGTGTGCAAAGCAGCCTGAAGTCATCATTGCCATGATCTGTGTGTGTGTTGGAAGTGAAAACTCTGTCAAACTCTAGTCTCAAAGTAATGCCAAAATCTCCCTGAACACAGTCCAATTCAAGTCTGAGAACGGTGTGTTCAGGACACAATCAATACCCCCAATAATAAGAAGAAAATTTTTCAGTGCTGTAAATTTCAGTAAACTTTACTAATGATCAGCACTAAGAGCCTCTTTTTGAATTACTGTTACTTCATTGCTAGAATATTTGTCTCACACTTTCAAGAATGCTTAGGCTGAACAGCTGTTCTCTGAATCTACTGGATTTATTTAGTTTTCCATTAGTTCCTTGAGTTCAGTATTGGAAAGTGAGAACAGAGGAATACTTTGTATTCAGAAAGATGAAAAAAGTTTTCATTAAGTCTGTTTTTGTAGCAGTGTGGGGACATGTATGGTATCTCAAATGTTTTAAAACACAGAATGTGAAAGCTCAGCTTGGTTTGTTGTTTTCTTCTTTCTCTGGTGGTGTGTTCATCAGGTATAGATTCATTTCCAGAAGGCTCTGTAATGTTCTGCTCTGAAGATGTTTGTTGTGATCTCCGTCTTGGTCTCTTTGGCCATCAGCCACTGCCCCTTTGTTTTTTTGTGGGTTTTTTTTTTTAGTGGTTTTTTTCAGTGTTTCTTTTTTTAAAATAAAAGACTCAGGCATCCATATTACTATGCTGCTCATCAGCATTTCTCATTTGGGAAGGTATGGAACATGTTGACCATGACTTGGAGCCATCCAAAGCTGCTGTCTTTTCTTTTGAGCTGGTGTCCTAAGAGCACTACAGAAGTGCATGCTGCATTGCTCTGCTGTGGCCAGATACCTTGTCTGAGACACATGGGCCAGTCCCATCCAAACTTATTTCTCCCTACCTCCTTCTGGAGAGATCATGCCTTTCTAAGCAGTAACTTACTATGTGCTGTTGAGTGCCTCCTTACTCCCACATGATCCAGCCCCATCTGTGTTTGCCCTTGGATGGGCAGAAGACGGGAAGGAAGGAAAGTGGATTGTTGGCAGAAAGAAATGAGATTGTAGTAAGGGTTTGGAGGCAGCAGAAAACCAGCTTGAGGCAGCATTGGGACAAAAAGATGCAGCTGTGTTTGGAGTGGAACCTAAGAAATGTGTATTGGGAAAAAGAGGTGCTAGATTTTATATAAATGTTTTATGAAGTGTTCAGTGAGTATTTGCCCCTTACAAAGAAAGGGCTAAAGTACGTGAGCCTGGGTTAAAAATAGCATAGAATTTCAGTCTGTTTGAGGTCATAATTTGACCTGGAAAGTATTTTTTTTCTCTAATATGCACAAACGTTCCTTCTTTGTTTTTTAAATATCTGCATTACCTGCTTCCTGTCTTTGGTGTAAGCCTGTGCTTCAGTTTGTGCAGTTTCGTTGCAGTTCATGTAGTTGTACTTGAGTTAGCTTGTGTGCAGTTTGTTTATGTACTGGCAATTTAAGGTACAAGCTTGCTGGGGATTAAGACTGTTGTGCTTGTGACTGCAGCTCTCACACTCAGCATCATAAGGACTGTGCAGCCTTGTCAAGAACTGCTGCAGTATGGCTCTAATCTCCCAGAGCTCTGCCTGTGCTAGATTCTGAAGGGTTTTCAGGAAGTCCTGCTCAAAGTGAACTCCATGGTGCCAACAAGGTGGCTACCTTTTGGCACCTAATCTAGTAAATGTATTTTTTTTTCACTACCAAAACCAGTAGTGTTTGGCTTTCTCCAGATCGTAAAATAGGCATAGTCTGAATGAAAGGAGAAATTCAGCGTTGCTTGTTTGGCACTGAATGAGTTGGCTCTGCTGAAAGTTGCAGGCAGTTACTCTCTGAAATATGCTAGATTTGTCCAGTGTCAAATTAAAGTTCTTCCCTGTGTGCCTATGTGTAATTTTGTTACTAGCTGATTGCATTTGTGCTAACAGACTGGATGGTGTTTGCTCTAAATGAAATTAATAAAAAAGCCCACAAACAGATAATCTTGTTCTTCAGGTTGAGCTCCCACCTCCTGATCTTGGCCCAAGCTCTGCTCTAAATCAGACACTTAACTTGCTACGGGAGGTTCTGGCATCTCATGACTCATCTGTTATTCCATTGGATGCCCGTCAGGCTGACTTTGTGCAGGTACAAGAATGTTCAACTGCTTTATGTGTGTGAAGGGGAGGGAGAGGGGCGAAAAAAGAATGTGTAAGTTAGTTTCAGTGCGCAAAAGATAGATGGAACATTAATCTTTTTGTCTGGTCCCATTTTGGAGCTCTCTGTCAAATCAGATTTTGTAATGCGAATAAGAGGGTGACTAACAAAATGGATAATTACAGTAGAGAATGGAGTGCTACTCTTAACATAGTATCTAAATTCTGTTATCCAATTACTACTCCATTAAGTAAATATACCCTCAAGATTGCACAATTACCAATTATCTAATCTGGGTTATTCTTTCTCCTGCTAGGCTGGAATCTGTTCTTCACAGGTTTTTATACTTTCCCCATCACTGTGGTAGGCAATCACCTGCTGACAAATCCAATAGAAAACTGCTTTCACAGTTGGAAACTCTCATTCCTCTTTATTCTGCTTTGGGGAATAAATACATGATAGAGACAGAATGAGGTTAGAAGCCTCGTGTGACATGATTTCCTCCCTCCCTTCCCTCTCTTCTGTGTGTTTGCTATTTTAGGTTCTATCTTGTGTGCTAGATCCGTTGTTACAGATGTGTACTATGTCTGCTAGTAATTTGGGCACAGCTGATATGGCAACTTTCATGGTAAATTCACTTTACATGATGAAGACTACTTTGGCTCTCTTTGAATTTACTGACAAACGCCTAGAAATGTTGCAGTTTCAGGTAAGCTTTAGCAGCCCCAAAAGCAAATGAACTTATTACTGATTTTTGCACACTGTAAGTTGTGATGTGAACATACATATCTTAAAATCAGCCCACAGGAAACATTATCAAAATTAGGGAAATGGGATAAGAGGCCTTCTTATCAGAGACTGTGAGCAGATAGTATCTTTCATTCTAAACAGACAAAAAATAATTAAGAGATTTGGTTTTGTTTGGTTTAGTTGCAGATAAACCCAGAGCAGTGAACATTTTCTTTGTCCTCATCATTCTAATATTTATCTGCAAACTGTATGAGAAGAAGCAAATGGAAATTGAAAGCTCAGTCAAACGGCTGGCTGTATTCCATCATATAGTTAGTACTAGATCATTATCTATTTTGTGCTAGAGTATAGTGTAGCTGAAGTTACTGCTTCAGTCCTGCTTTCTGCCTCTCTTTTCTCATTGTTTGGTTTCCCCTCACATCCCGGGATAGTAGTCCATACTTGGTACAATTTTGAAATGGAAGTGAAAATTTAGAAACTGTTTGCTTAAAAAAAGTTGCCCATTTATATTTTGCTGCATGAATATGTCTGCAGTATGTCTCACAAGAGCTTTTGGAGCTGGGGGGCTTGAAAAAAGTCATAACTTCTTACTTGAAGGGATCAGCAAGGATTGGCTGTGAGCCATTTTCCACTTTCTACTCCTAATCCGAATTGCTAGCACCTTTTAGCTGTGAAACAAACAAACAGACAACCTCACCAAACTGTCTGGGGTATTTCTAATTGAGTTGCTTTCACAGTAAATGTTGCAATTGATTTATTCTTCAGAAAAGCAGTAGAGCTGAAGCTTACACATTTAATACCATTTACTTTCTTCAAACATTTTACAAATACAAGAACAGACTGAAAAAAAATCTTTAAGATTATACATAAGTAGATTATTCAAGTGGAGTTAGAATGGCATATTTAATATGAGAAAATTTTTCATAGAAAAAGAACTCACTAAGACAGTTAGAAACCCCAAATTTAAATATTAAGGTTTCCCTCCTGATTTAAAAAGAAAGTGTGTTCTTCTAAACAATTTTAGGAAGTAAAAAGGTGAACTCTTTCAGTATCAGACAAAAAAGTCTTACATTTTACTAGACTTTATTATAATTTTTTTTTCTTTTCTTTATGATTGAAGCAAAAAAAGTGGGGTAGTTATCTGTAAAAATGAAGTAATAATCTGTATATACCCAAATGTCTTTCTGAGATTGCTCAAACTGAAAAATGATTGCTACTGCTGTGACTGGATTTAGGGATTGGGTTTTTCTGCAAAGTAATGATTATATTAAGAATGTAAAATACTCTTACAACTCTTTTCATATGCTGATAATTAAAACAAAATGGATAACTGTAATTTCATTGTCTGTTGTTCTTCCGTTAACTTTTTTTCAAATACATGTTTATCAGTATTGAATTTAAAATCAATTCTGAGTGTGATTTCGTTTCAGTTTTATTTTCCTTATGAAAGACTGTCTATTTTTTATTGTAAAACTGCCATGTTATTGTCAGTATTTTCAATAAGCCTTGAATGATTTTTATCACCTATTTTCAAAGAATTATAGCAAAATAAAATTATGTAGGAATTTTTAAGATCAAGGCTATGTTACTAATTTTTGGTGGTGTATTTACAGATATGAAAAAAAAAGGTTCTTTTGTTAGTCAGACATGAAGGAATTCTCTGCATTTTTATTACTGGTTCCTTGTAATACAAAAGATGTAAATGGATAAAATAATTATGCTGTACATATCTGTAGTATTTCCTTGTTTGTTGATCACTCTCCTTATTTGTTTTTTCTTATTTTTGTTTCTAGACCTTTTAACCCCAGAACTTGTTACGTTTAATATTCTCACACACTCTTTATAAATACCTTATGCTTAACATTTCAGATTGAAGCTCATTTAGATACACTCATAAATGAGCAAGCTTCCTATGTGTTAACGAGAGCTGGTCTGAGTTACATTTATAATGCTCTGCAGCAACACAAACCAGAACAGGTGAGCTTACAGAATTTACATGTTGAGGGGGTACCACACACTTGTTGACTAGCAGAATTTTGTCACTAATGTTTTTGCAAATTAAGCTTTCTCTGAAAGCAAAGGCTTGGTGATTTCTGTTGGTTTTTCACATGGGACCAGGACTATCAGACAAAGGCACCTCACAACTACAGATTTTCCCTACGCTGTGTGTTCAGCAGGCCCAGCAGGGTTGGTGTGCAGCAGTCCTTCTGTACTGCTTGTCTGGTACCCAACTAGATGTGTATGCCACCACTTCCATGGCACCTGGAACATATTAGACTTACTGTGTATGTAATAGCATTCAGCTTTCTTCATTGCTTCCCGTAGCACCACTCCTGGATAGCTGCATGCGTTAGGTAATTGCTGCTTTTTCTCTTCTGTGGAAAACTGGCAGATGAGTTTAGTAGTAATTTGAAGTGGTTTCTTCTTTCATCCTTACTCGTTGCTCTAGCTATTCTGGTACCAAGACAGTGAGATTCTCAAAGTGAAAACTTGAGATTTCTTATAGGAGCTGAAAACTGGAATTCAGAGCTCACGCTCTCCCTGTCTTGTGAAGCACAGTTGCAATGTGGTAGGTGTTAATACAGCCCTTCTTCCCTTCAGCTGTGCCTATGTCCTTTTGTGATCTTTTGTAAAAGTGAAAAACTGTTTTCTGGAGAAAGCAGAACTCTGTTGGAGAGCTTTATGTTGTTTCTTCAGCTAATAATTTTGCATAAAGTGCCCAAACTCAACAGATTTTCATGTATAAAGATGAATAAATAAATGTATAAATAATCTGATTAATAACTTAACTTAGTTTTCTATTCATGAGCCTATCTCCTGTTTTAAAACCAATTTCAAGTCAACTAGGGGCAGGTTGTTAATGGGATGTAGCGATTTTCATTTCTATCTGTACAGCTGCCTGGCTGCAGAGGTGATGTTGTCACAGAATTTGCTAGGGGGATAAGCAACATTGTACATTGTATTGCCATACAGCACAGAAGGTTTACTGGGAAGCAGGTCTGAATTCTTCACGGTCCAAGAACAGATAAGTAGAGCAGAGTTCTTGTCTCTTAAGTCTGGAATACCAAGGGGATGTAGCCAGTTTGCCATTCAGTTTTTATTCTAGACCTTGTGGAAGGCTAGTTTTTTCTTTATTTAAGGGTGAAGAAGGAAGAAAAGGATTTGAAAGGACATATTAAGAATTCCATATTCTCCACTTTTAATTTACGGGAGTGGTAATACAAATGAACTGTTAACAGCATTTCAATTCTGAAATGGTGATAGAGTTTACAAACATTTAAAATCGTGTAGCAGGACCAAATAAAAAGTAACTACTGAACCAATTGTAGTCTTTATTATTTATCTTTTTCTATATGCTGGTATGACCTTTTTTTATCCCCCTGTTTTGATTAATGATTCTTAGGGTCCTCTTTCAAATTTGTCAAGTATGGATTCCGTGTCCCTGAAGGTTGCAATGGTAAGCGTTTTTAACTTTCATATTATGGTGGTGGTGCTGTGACATGGTAAAGAATACTGTTAATTATGTGATTAGAAGATATTCATCTGTAGTAGAAGATATTAATCTAATCAGTCCTACTCTTTAAGAATAACTAAATTACATGTCTGGGAATACTTTCTTCATTTGTAGTAATTTGACCACTTGAAGTAATAAATACATAAATTATTTCTGAAGGGGTGGTAATAGACTATTAGTTTCTAAACCTTGAGAAGCAGAACTTTGTGTACAAGAATGCTGTCCCATGAGTCATCTTAAATTGCTAAAAGCAAATACTTAGCTCTAATTAGTTTTAATCACCAAAGTTTCTTTTTCTGCGTCTATGCTTTGAAATGCAGGTTCTGCTATCATTTATAATCTTAGTCCTAAGGCTTTGATTTTATGCAAATAGTTCAGCTTTACTCAGAAGTTAGATTCTGAGTATATGTCACAGTTTTGGGGGGTTTTCTTAAGTTGAAAGCTACAATATCTTTTAAAGCAAATTATCAGCTGATAATTTTTCTTAGAGTGTGTGAAGGCTATTTTGCATAGAGATAGCAATATCACAGTTCAGTAGGCAATAATATATAATCTGACACCCTTCTTGCTTAGCCAAGTTCAGCTTTATTCTAAACTATTAACTGTAAAGGCCTGCTCATACAGCAGTATGTGTATACCCCCATGAAATAAAAGGGGGTTGTAAAACTTCGCTTAAAAAACTTGTATGTTAAATCCATCCTGATTATCTGAATGTAGTCCATTTTTTTCTGTTCAGGATTTAAACTAGCAATTCCCAAGATGGTTGGATGAACAGAGCTCTGGCACAGAGCACTCAGTGGTTTACTCAGATCAGCATGCATTCTTATTAAGACTTACAAATTTTGCATTTAAACTATCTTCTATTTATCATGGTCTTGTAGACTAACAACAAATTTAAAGGCTGCGGCCTGGGGACCTTCTCTTTAAATTGTATATATGCAGCTCTGTTATCTATAGTGGTACATGGTAATTTCCCTTAAATAGTTAAGAGAAGTATCCGACTGTTTTATTTTGTTCATTACTTTACTTAATATCTGCTTCTGTGAACATGCTTTAACCAGAATGGAACCAAGCATGCTGAAATCAAACCCATGTAAATCCCATCTATCAGCCTAATCTATTGGCTTCTCAGGATTTAAACCAGGGGGGAATAATTGCAGGCAGATTCACTGCCTCCCAATTATGCTTGAAAGTTTTCCAGTTCCCAGCCTTTTAAGTTGTTCATATGTACTTGCAGATGCGGTGCTTGTTAAATCCATATCCCTCTCAGCAAAAGCTCTGTTGCTTTCCAAAACAAGGGCAGAAAACCCCAAAAAATTAATTTTTAAGAACTGTGACTTCGTTAGTAATTTTTGCCTACGTTTTAAATGAAGGATGGATGTGGATTTTAGGATTTACCATCTTGAGAATATTCATTCAGTGAATGATTGAACAGGAAGGTTGACATCATTAGATACACTTGCTTAGGGCCTTGTCTTACTGAATAATTCCAAGGATGGAGATTATACAGTTCTTTGGATAACCTGTTCGATGTTCGATGACATTCCTGATGAGAATTTTTCCTTTCATTGTCAGATCAAAATGCTCCTTACTGTAATATGCGTTCAGTATTCCTTGTGTTTTCACCTGTGTGAAGACCTGGTTTCATCTTCTCTGTAATCACCCATTTGACCCCACAGACACAGAATGGTTTGGGTTGGAATGGACCTTATTGACCATCTTGTTCCAACCCTCCCACCATGGGCAGGGACACTTTCCACTAGACCAGGTAGCTTAAAACCCCATCCAACCTGGCCTTGAGCACTGCCAGGGATGGGGCATCCACAGTTTTTCTGATAGATTGTTGAAGACAATAGTGATGTTCTTTCTTAGAGTCAAAGCACTACTGTTCTTATCACTATATTCTGTGGGAGAGGAAAAGTAGGCTTAGAAGCAGTTCAAGAAGCCTGAAGTCAGTGATTTGCTCTTTGTTTTTCCCAGCATAAGCAGTGACTCCCTGCCAAAAAGTAAAAGAAACATGCAAAAAGAATCAAGCAACACATCTAACTTGGACAGAGTAGATACCTCTCTGAAGCTGACTTGTGTTCCCTCTGCACTGAATAAACTCGATGTGATCTTCTATGATTTATAAGTACCTACACCAGCTGCATAGGAAACTTAGATGAATAATTATAAAAGCTGGATTCTCACTATTTGCCCTCCACTCATAATCCTCAGAGTCAGAAATAAAATTTTGATGGCAAAGGTGATGTGGTTAGATGTTTGTTTTGGACTATTAAGTTCTGTCTTTTAATGTAGTCAGAAATGTTTTCAGAAATTTGTGGGTTTACCTATTTTCACATAACAGCAAGGTGTTACTATATTGATCTCATATTCTCTTCCCTCCAGGCTCAGTTTGATCGCTATCTGTCTGCTCCAGATAGTCTGTTAATGTCCCAGCTGAATTTCCTTCTGAGTGCCACTGTGAAGTAAGTACCTTACCTTTGTATTTCTATTCTGCCTGAATAATGATCACAAAGATTAATTTGATTAGGCGTTAGTGAATCATGATGAGAATTCAAGTTATCAGCTGTGATCATATTTGTATTGTCTTTCAGGTCACAATTCAGTTTTGTTCTGACTTTCCTCTTTTTGAACAAGCATTGAGGAGTATGTAATTCTGTAACTTTCTGAAGTAGATACTCTTGATTTAAGAGACACCATCAAAATGAATTACATTAATCTATTTTGAACATGTTCTGCTGTGTCAGCAGTTTTTTTGTCAACTTGGTTTTAAATTGTTTTAGAACTATTTTGTAAGTTTTCCAAAGACAGATGAAATATATAATTCTCCAAGATTTCTTTTATCCCCACTGCTTTGTTAGTTCTAGAATTTTCAACTTTGTTGTCTTCTGCTGTAGAATATTGGCATTCTGTCTCATTGAATATTGTGCTGAGATTATTATTTTACTTTTCACCTAATGTATTTTTTTTAGAGATTTCTTCTTTGAAGTATGGAAGTGAGAACTTTATTATTTATCTCTTACGTTATTTTTTGAATATAACTGAGCCCTAAGGCTAGGGAAAGTGCCACGAATTTCTTTCCAATTAAATGTGAACCACATGAAGACTTTCTGTAGTACTTAAACTCAGAGAATTTATGTTGCACTGATCAAAAACTTTCCTTGACATTATTTTTCACGCTTTTGTGAAGAACGTAGGTAACAGAATATACCAGAACCTGAGACAAGCACATCACATTTTACATAATGCAATAGTATTTGGAGTTTCATTACTAGTACTTGTCCTCAGTGGAATTGTATTACAGCATCTTGCAATTAAAAAATTACGTGTGTCAAGGGGAAAATAATTATTGTTGGGAATTGAATAGAACAGTTCAGTTGGAAGGGACCTACAATGATCAGCTAGTCCAGCTGCCAGGTTCTTGTGCTGCATTGCTCAGGTTCTCCTCATCCAAAGACTTCCAGTGTCATGCCATAGAGGTGGAGCATGGCTGGGCACAGGGAGAGCTGGTGTTTTTCAGTTGGCATTGGGTGTCTCTGCCAGATTTATTATTCCCACACCTCAGCTGGCAGGGCTGACTGTGTTGTGGGAGAGCTCTATTCTTGGTACAGATCAAACAGCATGGCTTGACCAGTAATGTCAGTGAAACATCACAACCTCTCCTTCTCAGTGTCAAGGCATTAAACCTATATTTTAGCTCTTGGTATAATTTTTTTAATGTAGATCTATTTAAAAATCATAGTGACAGTAAATGTATTTTGAAAGCCTCTACTTTTCATTGCTGACACAGAGGCAATTTTGAGGGGTAGACGCTATGCTACCGTAAAGACTGGTTCTGTGAAGTTACTTGAACTTAATAATTTCTTCTGTCAGATGAACCAAGATAAACTGGTCATGTAGGCACTCTTAGCCTTATCCCATTGATAAGCTTTTAAAACCTCTCAGCACATTTTAAGCCGAATACGTATTGTCTTGAAGCAATAGACAGTTGAGAGGTAAGAGGTGGAAGCCTTGTGGGAGGATGATTGCTATAGCTGCTACAGCTCAGCTAAGATGGAGAAGTTTATTAACCTGCACTAGGTTAGTAATCAATTAATAATCAATGGAATAGGTCAGGTTCTGCTCAGAATTAAAAAAAAAAAAAAAAAACGTCCTGTGAGCCTTCAAACATGTAGCTTTAAATGCAAGCAATCCTTCTGAAGTTAGAACACCTATTTACAGAGATGTGTGCTTGTGGAATCACTGTCTTGATAGTCAGTATTTTCTGTAGTAAATAAGCCTTGAAAATTCAAAATTGTCTAAAAATTCAAGCAAAACATTTAGCCATTGCTATAATTTTAATCTAGTAGTTGGAATTTCAATTTTGAAAACATTTTCCTTGAAATCAGGTAATTGACAGTTGGAACCTCTGAGGTCGTTGGTTCTCAGAATCAGACCTCATGCTTTTGATCAGGAACCAGTGTATTATATCCTCATTGGCAATATCATTTAAGCTTTGCAACTATGAAGAACATTCCTTCCAACATTACCAGTGCATGCTTTTGTCTTTCAAATTCCTTTTCTCCTTTAAAAAAGTCTTAAGCTATGTATTCATATGGTTGTTGGTCTTGAAAAGCTCTTTTCATTCGTGTTGGATCACAGAAACTGAATGCTGGAATTACTATTTTTAGAAAGTGCTGCCATTTGTGTTAGTGATAAATGTATCATGTTGTTATGGCAACTGAAATCCTAATGTACTGATTAATGAGACTGACATTATTTGATTGAATGGCACATGTGATGCTGTTCAGTCCTCTGAATATTTTAACAAATTTATTTATTCATTTGGTGCAATAGTTTTATACAAATTCAGTGTGCAATGCTTTCATAAAAGATTGTCATGTTACAATAGCTTAGTGATCTCAGGCTGAGGTCAGAGACAGTTGTTTTACCTGAACACCCTGAATATATTTTCCTTATAATAGTGGGTTTGGATTTGCTGTTATAAGGGCAGTCTTTTTTTCAGGTATTCTAATAACCTAGTAATACTGGCAGTTGATGCTGTGTATCAAAAAACAGGATACTGTGTGTCAGAATATGCAGGTTTGGTCTTTTAATCTCCTTTCTCATAGCATTCCATTCCTTAATGTTTCCTGTAAAGACAAGGATTTTTGTACTTGATCTTTGAAATGTCTTTAACATGTCAATTCCCAACAGTCAGTGAATTCAGCCCTGATTTTAGTGGATGCAGTTTTGCTGTCTTTGTTTTTTTGCTGCATATTACAGCAGGGCTGAATCTGGATTTGTGGTTACCTTGGTTTCCTCAACTTCTGCTGGTGTTCCCCTTGCATGGGTTTGGCTGTAAAATAGTTGTAACTGCTGTTTCTGATAGATAAAAATGCATCTATAACTGTAAACACCATCACCATGATGATTAAAGTAAACTGATTCAATGGGCAATGTAAATTAAAATTATTATGTTGTCTTCAAAAAATACTAAACTTTCCAGTTAAATTTAGCATTCAGTCTTTGTGCATTGTTACTCATATATCTCCAGAAAAAAAAACCAGCACACAGATTTCATAGCATTGTTGGTAAAAGGTTGTGTTTTAAATCTCTGACCACTATCACTGGTTTTTCTCTGATTATGGAATCAGGTGCTGTCAAGATAAGCAAACAGAATATATTTGCTAGTAAGATTAAAAAAAAGTGTGTATTAACAAAGGACATTGAGAGCCACTGGAGGCAGAAGGTAGATCACTAAGTTTATCAGTCTGTTAAAAGATACAGGGGAGTGCAGGTGGGAAACTAATGTATGCAAATTAAATCCCTCTATTAGTTTTTGCTTGATTGTAGAAATAAAGAAGCTCCTGCCTTGGTTATCAGGATCATATGTGTGAGTTGATCTGTGTATGATACAACAAGAGAAAGAAGCGTTTGTTTTAAAACTTTGAGCTGTTTTCACATTTAAAGTAAAAGGGCTTTTTGTGTTACACTGATTTTTAATGTGTATTTTTAATGTGTCTCTTTAATTCCTTGTGTATAGTATGTTTATATTCCCTACAATTTTCAGATTGTGTTGTTTTGTTTTTTAGAGAGCAGATAATAAAACAATCAACAGAACTGGTCTGCAGAGCTTACAGTGAGTTATATGCAGCTGTGATGGATCCTTCCAATGAATACAAGGATCCGGAAACCATCCTACACAGATCTCCTCATCAAGTTCAGGCACTCCTTTCATAGTCTTGCTTCCCCCAGATTTATCAGAATCCATAATTCTGTATTTCTTGAGTATTTGCATTGAATTATTTTTCTGCTTTGAATTTGGATGTGTAACTGTATAGTTAAAATATGTAGGAATGCAGTTTTCTTTAATCTGCTTGGCAGAAGTCTAGTCTTTCCTGTGTCTTTGAATACTTTCTATAGGCCAGAAAATAGAATATAGATTGAAAATTATTTTAATGTATTTCTCTGATGGAAATGGACCTTGACAATGTGCAATCTCTTTGAAAAAGGAGAAAAGCTTTTTTCCTTGCTGTACATAATCCTTTCAACTAGAGATTTAACCAGCGTCTCTTATGACCTCACCAGTATTTTTATTTGCTCCATTGTCTGTTCTCTCAATCTTTTTCTCAGCCTGCCATCAGTGAACACTAGTAACTGAAATTTTAATACAACTGATACACTTTGAATGACTCATACATCAGTTTTGCAGCTCATAAATCATTTCAGAATACTTGATGCTCTTTTGCAAATCCTGTTGATTAAATCTTTGAGGCAAAATTTGTGTGGTCTTTTGCAATCTATTTGTTGTTTTCTGTCAGAAAAAGAAATGTTTGAACTTTATGTGTGTACATAACCTTGGACTTAATGCTTTAAATTATTTGTATAATTCTGTTTTACTAGAAGGATTTTTGTTTAGTGCAGTTGTTTTCAGTAGGAATCTTTATATCAGTTTGAAGTTGCTGATCTCTTAAGGCTGGGACCAATAACAATGGAGGTTAGGAAAGTGGTTTGCACAGCAGTATGGCCATTGCTCCCTCACATATACATGGGTTTTGTTTTGCTTGTTTTTATGTACAGAAAAAGTCCATCTGCTCTAGTACAAGCATTTATTCAGTTCATAATCCACCAAGAGATTTTCATGGTTTATGTGACTTGGGATTTATGTGGGAGAGCTGGAGTGCATAGATGTCCCAGTTCGATGCATAGAAAGCCATAAATGAAGCTTTCATTTCTTTCCTCCCTTGGTGCAAGCTGAAGCTTCCCTGTGTAGAAGCTCTGATAATATAAAGTTATGATTCAGGGGACCTTTGCTTCCAGGAAAAGAGGAAGATAAATAAGTAGGACACTTGTTCTCTGTTGGGCCTTGTGATAATTTTCTGCAAATTCCTTAAACATAGTTTTCTTTTAGGAAAGTATTGTTAAAGAGAAACCTTCAGGAAACAAAAAGTTAGTAACATGGATTTGTGACTAAGATTTTTTTTGTTCGTTTGTTCTTTAAAGGATAATTCAAATGAATTGTTTTGTTGGAAGCAATTCACTTTTTTTCTTCTCTTTGTTGTTGTAGGAATGCCATAGTTATTACAGTCGCCTGAGTTTACTCTCACATTATATGTGGCTTATTTTATGTACATCAAGGGGGAGATGAGCAGTCATTCATATTGAATAACTTATTTTACTTTTATTAGTAGTAATAGTCCACATATAAAATACATACTTGGTGGCAGCCGAGTCTGCAGTTCAGTGTATGCTTGCAAGAGAGCAAGACGTAAAGAGCAGTGGCAATACATTTTAGCCTCTTGGAAAACTCATTGCACAAAATGCTTTCAGTGCTCCCAGAAAGCAGCTTTCATGGTAATGCCACAATAAAGCAACAGCTCCTTTTCCAAATGGGAGTAATTTGTTGGTATGGAAAGTGTAAGTGCCCCTAGAGTTCTTGGGCCAGACATAAATATTTCTGTAAATATGAATGTTAGATTTATTCTGTTTAAAGTCTCTAGACCTGTAATACAAAAAATTCTAGAAGCTTAGGAAAGGTCTAATGGAAAATTACCAGGTAAGGCTCTTTATATTACTCACATTGTGCATTGCCATAGTATACATTCAGGCGGCTGTTCATTGTTGTTTAATAATGTTAATATTGCTTAATATGCCTGTAATTACTATATAATATATGAAAGTCAAAACAGTTGTGAAGGACTCTAAATTAGCTTATTATTAGATGAACATGCTCATAAGAGTGAACTTTTTCCTGAAATTACGCTCAACCTCAATCTTCAATAATCAGTAGTTTGCATGAGGACTAGTAAGAAGTTGCTTCCTATCTTTGATTCCATGTAGAGACTCACTCATGATTTTGTCTTCTCTTGATAAAAATGCAAAAGCTATAGAAGTTGTAATTTAGGAAAATGGAGTCAATCACTAATTTTGGTCTGTGCAGTTAATGACCCCTGGTCACAAATGAGAAAGGACATCAATAAAAACATTTGATTTACTGACTCTGTCTTTCATGTTGTTATTTCTTCTTGCTTGCCTTCCTAAGAGTAGGAAGGAAAACATGATTAGATTATGACCTTCCTTTTCCATCTTGGCATTTCTGCCCCTTTTACTTTACAAATTCCCGGGATTTCCATGCCAGGAGCCTTGAAGCTGCAGTCCTCTGATTAGCTGGAGGATCCATAAGCATTGCAGGAAATTAAATACTCTGTGTCAGTACCAGGCCCATTTGCAGAGCAGTTACTGCAGGTCTGACTTGAGCATCCCGTGCCTGAAGAGATGCTCCCCTGGGTGGACTGAGTCTGGCCTTCTGCTGTTGGTCCTTATCACTTTTCCTGGAGTGGCTTCAGAGAGCTACTCCTTGCTCCGTGCTGGGCAGCAAAGGGGGAGGTGGGAAAGGAGAGGGGTTTACACACTGCCCATAGTAGGCAGCACTCTGCATGTAACACTCTGACAGCCCCATTCTGAGAACAGATGTGTTGTCTGGTACCAAGAGCACTTTCCTGGGGAGTGGGAGAGCTGGGTTCTGGGCCAAAGGAGTTTGGAATCGACGTAACCCATCTTCCTGGCAAGCACCCAGCTCTCTGACTGTTGTGTAGTGTGAGATGGGACAGGTCTGTTCCTTCCCTTTTGAATTCAGCAGCTGTGCATAATCAGTGCAAAGTATGTGAGGCAAGAGATGGAATAAGCAAGTTTGGCCCTGTGGCATGTACATAAGGGGTCTCTGAGACCTCCAAGGTCTGGATCATCCTCTTTGTTACATCAGAACCTTATCTTTGATTCCAGTGCATGAGTCCCTGAAACAGCATCGGGTTCCCAGGACTTTATCACCCACAGAGTATCCAGTGAGCAGCAAGATACGGAGTTGGGCTTGGGTTGGGCCCAAGGCGGTTCACCTGCACTGGTGGCAGTGCCTGTGTGTTCACTCCTATATGTACAATTTTCTCGTTCCTGCTTATAAATGTGCACAGCACTGAGGAAATATAATATAAAATATGTTTTAATTACAACAAGCAAGCAGCAGCCCAGCCATGGTGACTTTTTGTTTTCTATTCTAGGGAAAAAGAGAAGATTGCAGAGTTTTGGAAAGGTGATAATCTATTTGTTTTGCAGCATTTCAGAGTGCTCCTCCCTGATCTCTAAGATTTATGACTCTATTCGTGCATTTTGTCTGTTAGACTCAGCTATAATTATTTTTATTAATGTTTTTGAAATATGTGTCGAGGGAAAATACTTTCAGAACTGCTAAACTTTTCCATTCATTAAAAAAACTGTATCTGTTCTTTGAGCCTTTTGCTTGGCTTCCTGAGTCACTTTGCGGGCAACCCAGGGGGTGGGGCACTTACAAAATTTTGAAAATTAGCCAAAGAGGTTAGACATATTTCTATGAGCAAAACACACCCTCCAGAAAGCAACACAGACATGGGTGTGGGTTTATTTGAAATCCACTGCCACCTGCTTCTGAGGGAAAATGCAGGAAAAGAGACATTTGCTTATGATGAGAGCGCTCATCCAAAACAGCCCAGGTAGGGTTAGATGCTGCAAATGGATGATAAATTGATGGTATGTTTGAGTAGTTCAGAGAATTTTCAAAAATCATATAATTCACTCACATGCTGAATTTACTTGTTAAAGCTTTCCAGAACTGCTACATCTTTTCCCCACCAGTCTTAAGAACTTTGCAAACTTAATTTCAAGCCAAACCTGCAACTGCTACACAAATTCTAACCCTTGAATATTTAGAGTAAAATGAGATGCTTTGAGTCATGCATACAAAGCAGTAGTTGAACTCAGAGCAAACGTGTTTCTTGAAAGAATTTCAAAAAATGGGAAATGAATATAATCTGAACTTGGATTTTTGTCCTGAGGGGTAGGAGAGGCAATACCTCTCATTCACGTGGCAGGGCAGGTCTCTCTGGTGGTCCACTACAGAGTAGGAAACCAACTTCAGTTTTTCAGAATCAAACTCCTTGGAAGTTTTTTAAGGGCACTCTGCTGTGCTGGGCTCAGCTGGGTGTTGGCTGCCCAGCGAGGCGGCCGAGCTGGTGCGTGGTGTGTGTCGTTACCAAATGCTCAAAAGGTGGGTGAACCTCTTGGCACACAAAGATCTGTTTCCAATATCCTAACTGTCTCCATCCTTTAGTAAAGAGCCACTTTATGCAGAGCTAGGGCAGCTCCGAAGTAAACACAAGACATTGCTTTGGGCTTGGTCCTCAACCAAATGTTCATCCACCTGGAGGCAGTGCCCAGTAGATCTCTAGCAATCTGCAGAATCCTCTGGTGCAAAGCTAAGGAAAGACAAAGCACAAAGGAGCCCTTTACAGGTGAAAATGCACACTTACGTACATTACTATATGCATCTTGTGTGCATTAGTGCCTAAATGAGGGTATGACCTCCTCATGCTACAGCTGTCACCCAAACTTTGCATACAATGGAAGGCTGAACCACAAAGGCATTGCTCTTAACAAAAGGAGTTTGTTTTGACTACCTTGCTTTGGCAGCAAGGAAACCTTAATGGAGCAAGATAGGGCTGAAAGGTGTTTGATAGATTACTGCAGAGGAGCGAGCTGACGGAAAAGAAAGAGACTGTTGCATGTTTCATATTCAGACAATGAAGCTTTCACTTGCTGCCTAGTTCACAGATGTGGTATTGTCAAATTGCAGGAAAATGCCTGGCAGACTGTATCATTGACTATTTTAGGGAGGAAAAAAAATCAGAACACACTATTTATAGAAGCCACACAAATAAGTACAGAGTTCTTATCAGCCAAAGATAACATTAGTTGTGATTTATCAAAGTAATCTTTATTTTATGGAAAATGGATAATAGGGTGTAATTTAATCCTCTGTGAATGTAATGTATATTTCAAAGGGTTCTTTTTTGTCAATAAAACAATTTGTTGTACTTGTTAAACTAATTAGTCTTGTTGCTGTTGCTTAGGACAGGATAAAAGATGCCCATTAATGAAAAAGGGGAGGAAAATATGGGTTTGAAAGTTTGTGAAATATTTTGTACTCATTGCAAGCCAGTCTTCTGATCAAACCAGGTCTCGCCTCTCACTGCAAGCCTGTATTAACTGACTTTGTGCAGATGATAGATTTTCCTTTTTTAATTAAAACCACAGGATTACCCCAAAGATTCATCTAATCTCTGGGTGTTTCACCTGCTCCAGGCATCAGGGGCTCCTCCAACTTTTTTGGCTACCAATACTGGCACAAGCCACCAGCCCCGCAGCCGAGTGCCGGCGGGGAGGGTGACGTTCTTGGCCACTTCTCCCTGCTCTCTACATTTTTTCCACCATGTGCAAACACATTCCAGAAGTCACAGAGAAAGTGAAAAGGGAGGAAAATAGAGCTGTCTGGGTGTGCCCTGTACCGGTCCCTGGCCAGCCGTGCACCTTTTGCTGGGTGAGGACAAGTTTTGCAGGGGCAGAGCTTGGGGCTGAAGCCCTGTTGAGTCTTGGCTCTGAGAAAGGTCCTGGCAGCAGTGCCAGGCTGTAGATGCAAGACATGATATCATTCTTTGGATCTGCAGTTGACCTTGAAAGATCTGTCAGAAGTGGGTAAGAGAAGAGGACATATCTGGGGATGTTGTATCCTTGCTGTGCTCTCTTTGGCGTCAGTAATTTCTACTTGAACACACTCATGAACTATTTAGTTATTCTATAAAATACACCAATTTCTGTGAATCCCCTTCCCCAGGCCTTCTTGGCAGCACTCAGAAATATCACAGCAGTGATAGAAACTGTCAGCTTTCTAATTAAATGTGATCAGTTTAGAGAGTCATGTAAGTTTTTTGTTTCTATATTCAGAATGACAACAGGACTGAAAACGGCCAACCATATCCACAGCTGCATCAAAAGCAGCATGGCCAGGAGGGTGAGGGAGTTGATTCTGTCCCTCTACTCTTCTCTGGAGAGATCCCACCTGGAGTACTGTGTCCAGCTCTGGGATCCCCAATATAAGAAAGACATAGACCTTTGGAACACTTCCCACCACAGTGATTGCTAAGGCAGAGCCCAGTGAGGGAGGTGATCTCCATGCAGGAAAGTGCAGAATCTGTTCCAGTAATCCCTACTGGGCAGAGGAAAATAGCAACCTTACTTTCAAGCTTATATTTTTGTGGAAAAACTGAACGATGTGGCTTTTACTTCAGGGAACCGATATGGACTGAGAAAATTGCAGAAAGGTGAGATGTGGTATTTTTTCCCGGTATTTTTTCTGTGCTGCACAGCCTGTGTTGTCTTTTGTAAACAGGTGAGGAGGTGTCTGTGGTTGTGAACATGTTCTTCCTTTTTCTTCTTGGAAATCCACTCCCAATTAGTCCGGAACATTAGATAAACTGGTGCTAATGAAATAAAAGGTTTTATTAGGTTACACAATGGTATGCAGTGACTTAGGGGACAAAGCCAAATATTTACTCAGGCTAACTTTAGGAAAGAAAACAGCTAAAGAGATCACAAGTGAAACAGCTGAAAATAAAACGTGCATCTGTCAGGTAGATTTGTAAATTAATTAGGAGGATAAATAATGCAAGGGTGTTATGTGGAGAACAACTAATTTTTTTTCTAACTCTCTATTTCAAGTCTTTGCAGTTACCTCCAAACTCCCGCTACATGACTGAATTTTGGATCAACTCTGCAAAGCTCTTCAGCATATGATTAAGACCACGTGACTTCGTGGGAATGTAAATATGTGCTTAACTTCAAGTCCAACAGGTGCCTGAAGCCCAAAGGCACCTCCTGTTGAGGGCATGGTTCATGCTGATGTCGGGAGCACAGGACTTCATGCTCAGAGCCATGCTTTTGTGATCAGGTTGGGAAAATTGCTTCAGAAGAGATTAACTGTGCTGTGGAATTGCTTATCTCCCCCCACAGACAGCACAGTGGTGACTAGTTTGGAGACAGCTATCTACAAACAGGGAACTGAGTTTGTTTGGGTTGGTATAGCTTTAAGTAACTAAAGATTCCAGCATGGCCTAAAATACCCTTAAATGCCACAATCGCAGCAGAGACAAAATAATTCAATGGGCACTTAACTGGCCAGGTACCTACACACACTCCTGTCTGTGTTTTTCTGGACAGAATATGTAGGCTGAAACATTACCCAGATATTTTTGAGCAATATCCTTCTCAGAATGTCTGGATGTCATGAGACCTAAGCTCTGCAAGCATTTGCAGAATATCCTTCTCACGAGCAGCCTGCTGCTCCACACTCCTCATTCAGCAGGTGCTTACACTGACTGCAGCCACAGCAACTTGAGTTTGTACAGAAAAAATGAGGCTGAGACCTTCTAATTTCCTCTGTCTCCTCTATCTGAAAAACTCAACAGCCAGTGCAAATCCCAAAATCCTGAGTAGAGATGACTTTACATCATTTAGTGGGTATCATTTCTCCCATCCTCTGAAGTCATATTTTCTCACCAGGTAAGTACATGCCTCTGAGAAAGAAGAATGGACCAACACCAGCATTTCTGAGACTGGTTTTACTGATTTTGTGGATGCAGAAATGCAGTGGATTTAAAATGTGCTGTTTGTGTATTGACATATACAGAAACAGAAGTTATTTATCTTCCCAAGTACACTTACCCTGGATGCATTTTCTGTAGCCGTGATGTTCTTGGTCTAGAAAAGTTTCTGCAAGTGTTGCCTAAGTGGAAACAAGAATCAGCTCAGAGCCCTGTTGCAGGTGACTGAAGTGGGTGGAGTGGCAGAAGGTGAAACATGGGACTGCTTCATTTTTTCCATAGTTTGTTTTTCCATTGAGTTCCCAAAGCTGTAGAAACTTAGGCACACAATTCAGCACATGAGTAATCCTACTGCATGTGCATATTTCAAATTCAGCAGGTGAATTCAAAGGAAGAGGACATTCATATATGTTATCATGACTTCCATTCCACAGGCATGTGAAAGGCTGCAGCTCATTTGAAATTTGGTCTCTCGGCAGAGGTACAATCTTGGAACAATCTCTAAGAGGGTACCATCACATCTGAGTTTTCCTGGCTGCAACTGAAAATGGAGAAATAACATCCTTCTGGTCAAGGCCTGAATCCAACAAATGTGCTTGGAAGAAAACACCCAATCCAGCTCTCTCCATGGAGAAGACCACTGACATATCAAGTTTTAAACAAACCGGTAGAAAACAAATCCTTTTTTCTGCATTTTGGTGTGTTAAAAATATGAGCAAAAATTTATACATGTATATTGGCCAGTGTACACTTTCAGAGAATCTCCCATTAATCTCAGATAAAATTAATCTATTCACTGCATTATTTATACCCTCCTAAAAGGAAAAAGAGAGAAATTTAATAATAAATTGTGTAATTTGGTTATTGATGCTGCTTGGTGTTAAAAGAGCACAGAACATGGAAATCCCCAGGTACAGTTATTTTCCATTTATCTGTTTTCTAAAACATCCTTTTTAATAGTCCATGTATTTAAAGCTTAATCTTCACTGTATGTCCTGATTTCTGCTATGCAAATGGAAATACATTGAATGCTGTGAATTTAGGATCCACATTTTTATATGATGCCCATTCTTCCTAGTTTCAAGACATAATACAGAACATTTGCAACTTCTTTACAACTTTCCTATATACACATTGTTATTTTAGAGTCAAGCTGTTAAATACGTTGTCTGCGACTGATTCCTTGTGAAAAGTCTTAACTGCAACAATGATCGAAAGCAGGTTTTGGTCCAAAAACCCTGATGGAGAAAAAAACCAGGAGAAAACAACATGTGCAATGTACACTTTGAGTGCAACAGAGCAAAAGTTAGCTTAAATACTTTAATCAGAAGGTCAAAAGCAATTTGGTTTGGCAGATTGTACCATATTGCCTGTAGATTCCAGCTCCTGGGAACAGGAAACCCTAAAATCATAAGTCAGTAAAGAGGAGATTCAGTAGGAACAGAGGAAGTGTGAGGGATGGGAGCAAGGAAAGATACGATTTGCAGAAAGACATGACATGGAAAATGCTCACCAGAGGCAGAGATTACTTGAGGCAGAAATTAAGATACAAGTGACCCAGAAAATATGACAGGAAGCTGCTCTAGACCTTGATGGCAGAGTGAAAGGACAGAGGAAAGGCTGGTGAGCTCAGATAAAGGAGGTGGTTGTGGCCTGGGCAATGGGGACAGGGACTGTACGGAAGCTGCCAGGACACAGGGAAGGAGGGAAAGGTATTCCTGCAGACAGTGGGGCTCTCCTTCCTGCATGGTTTCAGAGAGGCAGGGAGGGGGAGAGAGCGGCAAGATCAGAGGGTGCTCACTGTGCAACGAAACAGAGAGGAGAAATTAACAGGGAGCTGGTGATCATTCCGGAGTGAAGGATCCTGCCATGTGTTAGGAATGGCAGGCAAGAATAAAGGCTTTTCAGGTTTCAGGTAATGACAGTTGAGACAGCCCCATCTGTGTCAGAAACATCAATACGGTATATTACAAATGTTCACATGCCAGGCACAAACAAACAGAACCTCCTTAACTTAGAAAACACTGGAGTCACGTTCACCTTTCCATAAACCTCCAAGCCACACAGCTGGCATGATCCTTGCTCCTGTTTCCAGTGCCACAGGGTGTATGATGCAGCCTGCAGGTGATGGAGACAGATGGCTATGTGCCTGTCCCCTGTCCCTGTGCAGAAGATGGAGGGATTCTGGAGAGCCTTGGACGATGCTTGCAAGAGGCAGCAGGGATGCACTCTGCCAGTGGGAGCATTTCTGCTTTTGGCACCAGCACTAGAAGCTTGTGAGCTCAGTGGGAAGAGAAAGGGAAGTGAGAAGAACAAATGGAACTGCCCTGCCTAAGCCCCAGGAACCCTGATGCCATTGTTTGAAAATGATTTGGAGCTGTTTGCTTGGAGCAGGGGGACGAGCAGAGGAGAGGTTTGCAGAGCCTATAGTGGAAACCTGAAACAGCAAAGCAGGAAATCCTGCCCTTCTTATTCTGCCTCTCCAGCAGTGTTGTAGATGGATGCCATATCTCTGCCCTCATCTGAAACACCATTTACCAAAGATTATGAGGCAGTAAAGTGGTAAGAATAGTTGTATACTTAAATACCAAGTGAGGTCCTAAAGCCAGAAAAAACAGCCTGGCATCAAATTATTTGGAAGGTAGCTCATGTCTAAAACATGGATATGTACCTGTGGAGGACAATTCCAGGGTTATAAACATGTCCAGGACCACAGTTCTGGCCCTGTGTAAGAGTTCACCCAAAGTAATTGCAGTTTTAAGGTTTGCTTATATTTTTGATGCTGATCATGTTTATTGAAATAGATTATTTCTTCATTTTCCACCTAGCCAGATGAAAGTTTTCACTGGGAGCTGTATCTGATGTCTAAATAATTGTTTCTTGTACATTAGAGGGAGAACTGGCTTTCTCTGTCCCTTTATACTGCTGGTTCATCCTATGAAGACATTGTTAAGCTGGTCATGGGGGAGTAGAGATGGCACAGGTATTTACCCTCACCTAGGTTGTCCTCACAAATCCTTAACATCTTTAACCTAATAACTGAAGATTTGTTTTACAATATTCACCCTTATCCTGTTTCCTTCTCTTCTTCTGCCCTTTTCTATATCAGAATTATCTGACTCTCTTTATCTTGTCACTTTGACTCCCTTATTTTGTCACTGCTGCAGTTTCCCTCTTTTACCTCACTTGCCTTGCAAACTCTCCTTGCCTTTGTGCTCTTTCCCAGGAGCATCATCTTGTATCGCAAACTGCAGATCGTATCTTTTAGCCTTCTCCCATAGTAGTTGATTTTAATCCTTAGTCCTAGTCACTTGTGACTAATTGGATTGCTTTTATAAAATCATGGGCATTTGCACTGGGAATTTACCCTGTGGTAATCTGAATTTGAGTAGTTCCACCATTAGTTGCTACTACTTTCAATCAGTTACTTTTCACTGTGAAAAATCAGGTTCAGAGTGGGTTTTCCTCTAAGTTTGTTATTTTGAAGATGATTTAGGTGTATTCTCTAGAAAAGGGGATTTATTTCTTAGCCTTTTCCTTTGTTTTGTTTTTGTTGTTTTGGTTTTGTTTGTTTATTTGCTTCTTTTAACAGCCACAAAACCCAGAAGAGAAGGTTTTGAGTTAATTTCCCCTTCTTCCAGCATCCAGATCAAGGGCTCAAGCCCATTCTCCTGTTTTCTATCTCTTGCCCCCCAGAGCTGCCTGGGATTTCTTTACCACATGGCACTGCACCAAGTATTAGCTTCCCTAAGGCCTCAGTATGAAATCCCTGATTCCTCCAAGCACCATGTTCTTCCTGTGCTCATTAGGCGGTATCTTCACTTCTCAGTGGCTCTTTTATTTCTTGTTCAGTATTGCTTTTACTTACAGACATTTAAGAATATTGATGACCTTCTCAGCCTGTCTGTACTTGTTTTGGTGGGGTTTTTCCATTTTGCTTTGGTTGTTTTGTTTTTGATAGATATACCTTACATCTCATACTGGTGGAAACAGCCATGCTGTAAAATCTTGGTTCACCCTTGGATCTTATGCAGCTGAGTGTGTGTTCTCCACACCTGAAGGAGGATACAGTAGAATCAAAAAAGCTATAGGGAATGGCATAAAAGGATGAGGAGAATGGAGCAAACTGCTTATGAAAAGAAACTGAAAAAACTGGATCATCTCCATTTGGAAAAGAGAAAGCTGAGGAAGGATATGACAGAAGAATACAAAACATGAAGGCAATAGTAAGGGGAATTAAAAGCTATTGTTCTCCTGATCCATCAATAGCAGAAGTGTGGGCAATCAATGAAATATGAATGAATTTGTAACAGAGAGCAGCAAGAAAAATTTTACATGGCAAATAGAGACGTTTGGGAACTTGTTGCCACTGGAGGTTGTGGAGATGAGCAGTACCATCAGATGCAAAGGGACTGGAGAAAACCCTCATGAACAATAGGTCAATAAACAGATCCTAAAGAAAAGAAGCCAGGGCATCCCCTCTAACCCCCCTAATCCTACAGCTGCTGTGTGGAGCACTACAAGGACAGGGGGCCTTGGGTGGCACCAAGACTTGTGTGCTGTCCCCACAGAGCTGGGACATACAGACACTGATGATCTGACCTGATCTGATCTGGGAGGACATTTCCTAAACTCTTCTGCCTTTCCTGTTTACTGCTAGAGATCATTAAACAACAGGAGTAGCACCATGCAGAGAAAAGGAAGAAGAGCATGAGCGTGGCCTTTTGGAGTGGATAAATGCTCAGAGTCTAGCAGAGTTAACAGGAGTTGGCAAAATTTCAGAGGGCTCAGGTGAGGCTGAGACACAGGGATGCTCAGCAGGAGAAAGCAGAGGGAAGATGTGATGGTCAGAGTCTGGAGCCTCACTCCAGCAAATGCTGGGGGCAAATGGGTCTCCTTCCATGCCAAGCTATCTTGTTAGATAAATATTGCAGGAGAGGAAAAACCGATCTGTAGTTTTACCCTGCTGCAACTCCTTGTGGGTTGCAGTGATAATGAAAATAATCCAGAAAGGAAATATATGGTGCTCCTGCAAACTGTTAAGAAATAATCTTGCTGTGTGTTAAGGAGAGAATTTGTTGCACACAAAAGGATACTTTGTGATTAAAGGCAGTTTCTGGTTTTACCCAGCCTTCCTGTAGGGGCTGATGAGGGCTGTTCACCCCCTTTGATGTGGAATCTCTGCCCCTGGAGGGCAGACAACAGAAAGCAGGGAGGAGGGGCTGATGCACAGCGGGCTGTGCTGCTGTCCAGAGTGCAGAAATGGACTGGCAGGAACATTTACTTCAAAAAGGAAATGCAAAGTCCTGCACCAGCACCAGCTTGGGGCTGACCAACCGGAAAGCAGGGTGACAGAAAGGATCTGTGGGACCTGGTGGACACCAAGTTCAACACGAGCCAACAATATGCCCTTGGGGCAAAAAGGCCAATGCTATCCTGTGCTGTATTAGAACAAATTATTCCCAACAGAATGAGGCAGGTGACCCTTCTCTCCTCAGCACTGGTGAGACCATACCCAAAGTGCTGGGTTCAGGTGTGGGCTCTCTGGTCCTAGAGAGACACAGCCATACTGGGCTGAGTCCTGGAAAGGAGCAGAGAGAGGATAATGGGACTGGGGCAGCTGACATGCATGGAGAGGCTCAATCTCTAATTGTAAAAAATAATACCTATGCCCCTTGGTCTTTAGCCTTGTCTACTCAAACTGTGAGCAGTTACAGACCATCCCTTTGTATCTAGGACCTGAGAAACATGATTTAATTGAGCATATAATGCTATTCTATAAGTACTCTTTTCTTTTGAATGGATGTGTTGTAATGTCAGAGTATGGAAATCCAATAAATACATCCACTGATGGTGGGAAAATCATAAGTGAGGAAGAGAAGCTTTTTCCTGTTGTGTATAATCAATAATAATTCCTGTGCTTATTATTCCTTAATAATAAGCAGAGGTGGCCTGACCCAGCGTCCCAACAAGTTTTGAAAAACTATTGAGCACATGCAAGGTGAATATCAGAAGTCTGTCATGGTGAATAAACATTGTGCAAGGCATAATATACTTCATGTTTAGAAAATCTCCAACCCATGATGGGGCTGAGGACCTTGTGTGAAGATGAATCTCTTACCACTCCCCTTCGTGAAATCCTGACCACCCTGCTTGGCCCTTCTCCCACACAATTGTAAGCAGGAGGGGAGTCAGCTCAACTTTAGATCTGGTCCAGGACAGCAGATTTGCAAGTCCAGTTTATTTGTAATACACAGAATGTTAAAACATGCAAGGATATAATCAATAACCAAAGGATAATATTTTAAAAAACAGATTTTTTTTTTTTTGGTGTGTAAACCTCTTCCCATTGTCAACATTTCTGCGTGATTCCTGTTTACCTTTTGCTAGGGAGTAGTTTCACAATCAGCTTCAGACAGTTCATTTTCCAGAAACCCAAACTGAAACTTAAAATAAAATTGACTTATAAAAAGAACTCCAAAATATGCCCAACATAGGAAAAAAAAAGAAAGAGGAAAAGGTTTGCCTTGAACCCTGATAAAGAGGTGAAGTGTAATACTGCCCTGCTCCCTATTTACCCAGTTCAACAGGCAGCTGTGTTTGGTCCAGCCAAGTGAAAACAGCAGCAAAATGTTCCTGTTTATATTGGGCTCCTTTAAATCTGTTTTGGTGGCTGTTTGCTTAGCTCTAATTTATCAAAAAAGAGACACTGAGAAAGAGTGGTTCCAATTGGAAACCTTGAGGCAGGGATTTTTGCTGGCATCAGTGATGCTGAACAAAATTCTCCAGAAAGCTGTTCAAGGCTCAGCCAGAGCCAGGCACTGCTGATCTCCGCACACCAAATCTGTGGGAATGGGGAGGTTAAAGGCTGGACACAAGCCAGAGGTCGTAAAAACAGGACACTTGAGTCCTGTTTTGTGGCAGACACTTGCGTTAGCATCTTTCTCTCCTACAGAAATCTTCCATCTGCCTGTGTTACTTCAGACACACCAAGAGCCAGGCTGGTCCGAGCAACAAGTCCCTTCAGCACTGACCCGTTCCGGAACATTTTTGTCATCTAAAGTTGATGGTGTCTTTTAAAATGCAGTCCCAGCCCTCATGCAGGCAGGGAAAGAAATCCAACAAACAAACAAACAGACAAACTAAAACAAACACTCCTCAAACCCTTTTTCTTTGCTATATGGCCTGTCAGAATATCAGCACTATGGAAACTGGATACCTTTCATTTCAGCAAGGGGAAGGAAAGTAATTTTATCACCTTTTCACACCATGACTGAGGATAAATAAAATTAAAAAAAAAAAAGAAAAGAAAAGAAGAAAATTAATAAAAAAGCTTCAAGTTGAGTGAATCCTCTGGAAGGGTTGCAATTTGTCAGATTACATGAAGGTTTTCTTTAACTTTTGAAGTATTTTCAGATTAAAGACTTTCTTGGAAACTGATGTCACTCTCTCCTTTTACCCAGGACTGTAAAATACAGCTTGGAATTCACTGTGGTTGGGCAAGACAGAAAGAGATACCCACCCCAGAATGTCATTGTTGAGTGCACCCTCAGCACATTTGCAGGTGACACCAAGCCGAGTGGTGCAGCTGACACACTGAAGGACAGGATGTCATCCAGAGGGACCTGGACGAGCTCAAGAAGTGGCCCCATGGGAACCTCATGAGGTTCAACAAGGCCAATTCTGGGTGCCCCATCCCTAGAGGTGTTCAAGACCAGACTGGATGGCCATGATCTCCCCATGGCAGGGGGACTGGAACTAAATGGTCTTTAAAGTCACTTCCAACCCAGTCCATTTTATGATTCTGTGACTCTATGATTGTCCTTTAACCTGCAGTTTATAGGAGGCAGGACTGCATATATTTGTTGGGGTAAAGTTGTTAGCTAACTTTTGCACTTTCTGTCAGTCTGTTTTGTATCTGCACAGTTCATTCTTGCTTGGAATAGTCAGGCACAGTTTTGTATAGAGTTGTGATTGTTACCTGCATAATCCCTGTGATTTCAGATTATCTGAAGAACACTGTGCTATTGAGATACTGCTCAAAAATGCAAATATGCACTGTGGGAATGCCCAAAAAAGATGGTTTCCCATCTGACTTCTATTTTTACAAAGGAAGATAAATGTTAAACAGTGGAAAGAACAAAAACATGATGGGAGTTGAGAGCACGAGGCAATAGAGGAAGATAGAAAAGTTCTTCAGATTAAGGTTTTTGCAAAACAACAAATATGATTGCCTTGAAAGCCACAGACATTGTTTTCACATGGCAATAGCTCTCACACAGGGGCCTCGGGCTCGATGTAATCTTACAAGGTATTTTTAGATGAGGGTGGCTATTGCTGCTATGAGTGTCTAACCTCAGCTATCCCTTAGTGTGCCGGTTCCTTGCTTACCCTTTAAATTTCTCACCTTGGCCTTTCATAGCAGCTCAGATTTCTGAGTCTTCTGTGTATGAGCAGATTTTCCCCAACTAGAAGAGTGGAGGAACAGTGCAGTCTGTAAAGAAACTCAGTGAGTACAAAGCAAGACTTAGGCAACACCAATACATACAAACCCAGAGGTGAAAGACAGAAAGTTTGAAGACTATTTAGAAGTCATAGCTATGAAAATGTGAACAATTCCCTTCTCTGCTCTTTTTGTATCATTCAGACAGTGTGGACTTCTTCAAGGAGACGTTTTAGCTGTAACTTTGTGAAGTTAAGTCTATCACTATCTTCAAATGGTTGAGAGCTTCAGGCATGAAGGGTTGTACTTCACCTAAAAGCTACCTTGCAAAGCAGTCTTGATGCAACAAAACTGCCATGGTATGAAAAAGAAAAAAGGAATTCAGACCTGAGACAACTTCAGTACAATAATTCTGCACTTGGAAATAATTTCCAGCAATGTAATGATGTTCACTTATGGGATGGGACTAGGGTCCAAAAGAGAACTAGCAGAAAATACAGCTCGCTCAGTGGGGCTAAGCCCTTACCCAAAGTGGGGAGAGGAGAGGAGAGGAGAGGAGAGGGCAACATGAGGTCCAAGCAGGAACTCAGCAAGCCAGTCTTAGAGCAGCCTGGAACATAAATCATTGTGTAGCTGAAGCTGTTTCAGCTATAAAAGGTGCCACCTAACTGACATGTGATTGATAGCTGATAACACCTTTTATCTTGCATTGCCGGAGTCATCCTCATTGCAATTAGCACACCAAGAGCACCTTGTAAATTAGGGGTGTAATTGCCTTAACATGTACCCAGTAATCAAGAAAGAGAAGAATGAAACTCCCAAATTAACCCCAACTTCCTGGAGGTGTGTCTCCTCATGGAGTGTGCATCTACAGTCATGAGTCAGCTGCCCCTTTTTGGCGTCCAAACTTAAGTAAGGAAAATTGGTTTGGAGGCCATGCTCCAAGAGGTCAGAAGGCTGCAGTGATACAGCACAGTCTGTGTCACAGAGGGATGAGTATGTACAAGAAAGGGTTCCAAGGAGGAGCTGTGTCTGCAGCAAGGGCATGCCTTCTGCTGACACCATGCTTCCCAGTAGATCTCCTCTCCAGTGCTCTTTCCAAGGTTCTTACAGTCCTCCCCAGCAGTGTATCCAAGTGCCTTCCAGAAGACACTGGTGGCAGGAATGCCTTCTACCACAACAGACTCTTTCAATAAACCCCAAAGGCAGTTTATTTCAACTGCCCAGCATACACATTGCAATGATGGATAAATTGGTGCCTTCATTCCTTAGGGGGCATGGAACCCGTGCCTAGGTCCAGCACTGGGGATCAGAGAGAACCTCCAGAGGGTGATCCAGTGTCCCCAGATATTGGACAGCTAATAAAACACAGTGTGTGTATCCGTCCTGCTGCAGAGTGCATCTTCCTCCCTCTTTGTTCACCTCCTACTGTCAGGAATGTTGATGCATTTTCTGTACAACCATCCAGCTCTTTCAGACTGGAAAAGTGACTGCTTTTCTCTCTGAGGCTCTGGAGAAGTGCTGTCAAGGAAAAGTAGAGATGTGTCCAGTGCTGCAGTGAACTATGAAGACAAGGATAGCTTACCTCTCCTTTCTGAGAAAACTGGGCCATCGCATTCCCTCTTTAATCTCAGAGCTCTGTGATATCCTTCCTGATTTCCATAATATTTCAAAATGTTTGAGGGCTGCTGGGGATAGGTTAGAATGGATACATTTTTGCTCTCTTCCTTAAGGAAGTGTCACTGCATCAGAAACAGGATCCCTGGGCTGCATAGGTCTGTCAATTCTTGTCTTCTTAACACATTCATATTTATTTCTTTGCCAACATCTTCCATTCGATGAAAGAGCTCCTTGGAATTTTACTCTAACATATTTACAGGCAACATACATATCTATCTACTCTCTGTCTTTGATTTGCAAGACTAAACAAGCTGACAGCTTTCTCTGTCCATTCATAGAAAAGGTCTCCTTTCCCTCAAGCATCCCACACCATGAGAACTCTCTTGGAGAAGCAAAGGAGTTCCTATGATGTGCATATAAAATTAACAAGCATGAAACATTTCTGAAAAATACTGTGGTTTAAGGGATCCTATAATCAGCATTTTTTACTTTTCCTTCTTAACACATTGAGGTTACCTATTAAAATGGATTGATGTCCTAATAATGCAATTCAAATTCTTAAAACAAAATTTCAAGAAACAGAAATCCATAAAATAATTGTAATATTTTTAAAATCTAAAAATTTTTAGTACAATAATTTTTATAAAATACACAACCTTATGTTACAAGTCAAAATAACATTAGTAGTTTCAATGATGCTTTAAATTAAGCTGATTTGTACATGTGTTATTTAATATCTCTAAGCAATATTTCCCTCATTCCATATAGATTTCATGTTGCTTTTGGCAGTTTATATATAGTAGCTAACTCCTTAACATATTTGTGAATGCGATTAATTTTTTTTAGTTGTTTATGGCAAGTTAATATGTTTCTATAAGTAGCAATGATGGTAAAATTCTCCCAAAGCATGGCAGTTACAGATGCAAGCATTATAAAGACTAAATAGTGTGTATCATCTTTTAAATTTGTCCTTTGAGATAATACAAAATGAGGCACAGTCAGTTAAGATATTAATCCTGTATGCTTAAAGTCCCTGACAATGAAACTATTTTATGAAATAGCTTTTAAGGCAGTTATAAGAGCGGTTCTGTCTCCATTAACACCCACACACACATTAAGCAAGCCTCCATTTCACTTTGATAATTTTAGAACTGGATCGCTTTGTTATGAAGCTGAGAAATCAACAAACTCTGTGTTCCTTTTGTGCTGCCTGCAAAATGGGGGAGATGATCTCCAAAAGGAGGTATCCTTCATTCAAAAGTGAGCCATGGACAGCAGGGCTTGCACCCAGGTGATGCCTCTGTGCCTCCTGGGGAGCTGTCGTCCTTTTGCAAGGCACCATCACTGCTGGGACATCACATTTTGCAAATGTTTAATGTCACAGAGATGGTCTGCTCATGACAGAGGTGTGACTGGGCACAAAAATGCACATCAAAAGCGACATTGCAACTGTCCATTCGAATTCATTCTGGAGGGTGTATGTATGTATATACATATAGCTATATATATAAACATATATATATGCACTGTCACATCTGCTTTAGGCATGGAGCTTTAGTGAGACACTTAAACCCAAAGTGATGGTCTGAAGAGGTAGGGAAAGACTGTGGGGAAAGGCAGAGCTGAGGCAGACCTCGGGAGGATGTGGCTACAGCGAATTCTTTCCCTCCTTCCTCAGCCTTGCATACTCTCACACAGCTGCTGTGCTGCCGCTGCGGATCCCCCCACTTATGGCTCTAGAGCTGGGATGCTCTAAGTACAGCTTAGGTGAGCAGCTAACTCCCGGTGGAGCTCGAGCAGGAATTGGATCTTCACACTTATCTCTCTCTCTCCCTCTCCCCCTTCCCTTTCTCCTCTCCCCCTTCTCCTTTGCTCTTACAGCTCATTAGCTCACTGATTCCAAGCTTGGTCCCAGCAGATTCTCACAGAGGCAGAGCAGTAGCTCAGCTGCACATATTTTTGTGTTATTATCATAAGGAATTGCTGCTGATAGATTGACAGGAGGGCAAACTAAGAGACAGCAAATTCTCCCCTACTGTCTCTTCCTTCCCTCCCTTCCCTGCCCCTTCTTTTGGGCAGCAAGAGGGAAATAGTTTGTGCCACACAATGAGGACAGGGCACCAATACGGGTTATGAAAATAGGCAATTCTTGGAGATAAGATGAAAGGCACAGGCACAGAAGCACTCAGGCTTAGGGGGAAAGCTCGGCTCATAGCTGCTGGGCATTCAGAAGAGATCTTCTGTGGCTGCAGTTGATGCAGTCTAGCTTCATTCACGTGCAGATGAAGCAGGTGCTGTGCTGGCAGGAGACAGACTGGTGGTGCCAGAGCAGTGCGGCTGTGAGGAGGTGACCCACAGGAGTCTGTGCCCTGTGCATTGCTGGCAGACCCCCTGGCACCCCTCTGTTCCTTTCATGGCCATTGTGACAAGGGCCATCTGGAGAAACTACCATGCATCTGCGCTTGTGTCCATCTCAGCGTTTATAGTGACAAAAACAGCAGGGTAACCTCTTCAAAGAAACACCAGCCAACAATGCTAGAGCTGCTGGGTACACAGAACAACTCGGATTTTTTCAGTTAATGGCTCAGGTGCTCCTGAAGCCCCATTTTGATCCCGGCATGACATTTTTCTCCATGTCAGGATTGGATCCCACTGTCAGGAGAAACTCCAGCACAACCACAGCACTGAGGAGGAGTCACCCCTCTGGAGCATTAGCTGGCACAAAAACTGTCCTGAGGCAAAGAAGAAGAGCTACTGGTTACCACTGGTTCTGCTGGCTTTTGCACTGGTGTCAGCCAAGTCTCTTCAGGATGGCACAAGAGGGATGGGTGCAGAGTGGAGTAATTCTCCTTTGCCACGGGTTGGAAGGAGAGCACAGAACAGTAGGGTGTGAATCAGGTGTGGAAAATTAATAGTTCAGAGCAAATAAATTAACATCCTGTCCGCAGTGCGAAAAGTGTTCCCATGCTGCTCACGAAACCAATGGAGAAAATGGGTATTTCTGGGCCACCACCCAGTGCAGGGAGGGATGGAGGGTGGCCAGCTCTGAAGGAAACCCTGCAGCGCCAGCGGCTGCCTCTGAGAAGAGGAAGCCCCTGTCATGGTGGCCTATGCTCTGCCCTCTTGAGCATAATTATTTAGACTACTCATTTCCTAATGTTTGTTTTAGAGTAACAGATAGATGCCCCACATGATATTTACTTGTGTTTTGCCTTGGTGCCAAGTACTATTACCACGTATTCTCTGTGTTGAAATGTAACAGGGGACACCACCTGCTTGCTGAAGTTTTTTCTCCCAGTGCACAAGACAGAAAAATGCCAGATTTTTTTCTGCAGAGTTGCACACAGGAGGATGAACAAAACCCCATCCAAGAAGGGTTGTATTTCAGCAACTCTTAAGCACATCCGCTTTACAGTAGCATGTGCTTAAATGATTTGCTAAATCAGGACCTTCAAATGGAGCCAAAGCCGTTTCAGGAAAAGGGTTCCAGTGCCAGCAATTAGATGGGGACTAGCCAGGTCCAAATTTTTTCTTAATTATAGGAAGGTATTTTATCTACTAGTGCATTCTTTCAAGTCATACATATAACTCTTCCCCAAGTAATTCAGGAGGTCAAAAAAACATTTTGCAAATCTTGCAAGATGTAAAGGCACAATAAGAGGAAACAATTACTTTTTTCCATTAAATGGCAAAAACAGAAAGAAGGGTGCCACTTCTATGGAAATCACATTGGCTCTCCTGCTCCTCTGAGGCTCTTCTAGGAAACAGGACTGGGTTCCTTCGGCTCCCTTTGAAGAGGACAATGTCACTGAATTTCAAGCCATTCATTTGCAGAGACCAAAGACAAATATTTTCCTGAACTTTGACTACCTGAATCAGGGAAAAAAAATGTTTATAAACAGACACTGATGTTATTGATGACATACTTGGCTGAAGTCACAAAGGCTTATCAGTATTTAGGGGCTTCTGAAGTAGGGTTTGTAAATGTCTAATATGTGTGCAAGTGAGCTATTTCCTGTAAATCAATGTACCTTACTTTAGACTTCAGCTTAACAGCAAACGTACCCTCCAAAACAAATGACACAATCATTGCTTTATCTCTACATGAACGCTGTCCTATACCATTCTGCTCTTTTGTATTTTTCTTTCAGCAGAAAATTTGTCCTGGTCATAAGCTTCAATTAAGGTAAATGAGCGCTATAAATCGGGAATACCTGAATGTATAATCAGCAAACAAAGGCTGGTTTCTTGGATGTTTTTATTAAGAGGATGTACCTTAATGAATAGATAGCAACAAATGCTGGAGATGACAACAGCATGGCAAAGTGGAGACTTGCTTTTTATGGTTTTAAGAGTGCCTATTCTGATTATTTAAGAGACAAGAAGAATAACGTGGAGCAAACACAGTGGTTCAGAGATCAGGGAAAGAAAACAACTCCATTTCTTTTTGTCCTTCAGACCACAGAAGGCAGATGGGTAGAGTTTCTCTATTCTGGATTTCTGGTATTAGCAACATTTCCATGGCTGGTTCCCCCTGCCAAGTGATGTAAACAGACAATATCCTGAACTTGTTGGAGCCCAGCCAGTTTATCAGACCTTCATGTGCCCTTGTCTGTTTTTCAGAGCTGCCATGTGGAAAGTACACTGTTAGGCAAGCAACAGAAACTGATTAAACTGGCTCTCACACCGCTGGTGAGCCTGGTGCACAGCTCCATCTTGCCCTTTCTTTTCAATCTAGTACCAGGGTCGAATGCACCTAATTTGTTCTACGGAGCTTCTGCAGTAGACCCATTCTGTCATTTCTCAGGCACGAATATGGCAAAAGGCGGTTTGTCTGTCTTTCATGGCTCCCAGCATGCCCAACTGAATTGCCATGAAGTAGGAACCTCCAATGCCATGAGCTTTCCGTGTTCTGTGACCCCAAGGTAAGCAAGCAGCCTGGCCTTGCTCCCCCACGGGCACTGACATGTCACGGGGTCCCTTGGGGGCTGACCCTTGGGCCCTGCTCACTGTCACATGCACAGGGTGATGCAGGTAAATATGTGATGTGCTGCTCTTTGTACAAGGGCTGTTTGCCAACCTTTGGAAGAGATTGAGGCTCTTGTTTCACAACTGAAGGGGGGGAAAGCTAAAGCATTTGGGAATCGGCCCTGTCTGAGCACACACATCTCTCTTGCTGAATGGGATGTCTAAATTGCTGAGTCTTCAGTAGGGTTTTCATCAGTAATGTGGCATTACACAGAAGACTTTTGCACAGAGCAGAAGACAAAAAACTCACCCCAACAAAGAGTTAGGGCTTAAGATAACTTTGAGATATATGAATTTTAAATTATCTTCTCAAATTCAAATTGCCTGCCCAGAGAGCGGAAGGAAATAACCTGACACATCTACAGCACCAACCAGGCAGGGCAGAAGCTAAACCAGACCTCTCTGAGCAGATGTGTGTGGAACATTTCTGCCAGCACTGCTTGCCTCTGTGGATTCTCTAGTGTCCAGACAAGATTGAGTCACCAGCCATCACCTCCCTTCATGATAATCCTCACCAAAAGGGAAGAATGAAACCACTGGATTCACACATTATGGAGATAGGAGAGACACATATGCCTGCATGTTTTCTAATATTATGCATTAACCTTAGGAAACAAGATTCAATTATCTGCTAGAGCAGAAGATGGTACAACAGTTATTCCTAAAATCAGAAGTGTTTACTGAAAAACCTAGCAGTGTGTATGCCTTTAGCTAAGAGGAATCTTTTTTGGATATCTTCACCCATACCAACAGCAAAGGATTTGCCTCCTCATCTCCCTGATGAGTACAAACACATGCACAGCTCCCCACTTCGTGATGTCATTGAGATCAAAGACAAAATCTCCCTGCACTTCAGTGGAGCAGCCAAGTGAAAAGTGTGCTCCTGCCCAGCCATGCAGTGTAAGAGAATGAGGTCATCAGCATGGTGAGCAAATGTAGGGAAAATTCACACACACCGCCCTTGTCTAAACCCTGTGTGCATTTCATGCAGCATGGATGTAAGATAGCCACCTCCTGGAGAACCCCTGTGTGTTTGTCCATGGCCTGGTCACCATCACTGCGAAGCATCACATTCCCTGCTGTGCTGACAGGGCACTGGGAGAGCTGGACATGCAGCACCATGCTTTAAATCTTCCACTCTTTCCACCAGACACTTGTTTTTGTGCCATTAACCCAAAGAAAATTTGTCTCAGCGAACACCAGGGACATTTCCCCAGCAACACGGTTGAGACAAGAAGTCCAGTGGGCTGTAAGGTGCCCAGAGTCTGTGAAAGCTGCTTACACCATCATTGCTCAGGAGATTAACCATGATTTTGCCTGGGTCTACTGAAATTCACCATCCCCAGGGGATGGCTGCAGTGTGTTGTGCAGGGACACGATGCAGGTAGAACAAAGCATCCTGGGGAACTTCTCCTCCTTCCAGCTGGGCATTACTGGGGCCATCCTTGTGTCTGGGAAAGCCCAATGCTCTGGCAGGAAAGTGTGCCTGAAGGCCTGCAGCTCTCCTTCGTGAAGATCTGTGCATGGTTGAGGTCAGGCTTGAGCTATGCTGGGAGACTTAGGAATTCATTCCCTTGCTGCAAGCTCAGAGGGGGATTTTCTCTGTAATATCTGAATTCTGCTTTATAATAAGAAACTAATTACCTTAAATGAAGCAAGGCTCAGTGCAACTAGTGAACTAAGTGTAATGTATAATCATCCCTCATATTGACAGGACAGCAAGTAATTGGCTACTTTCCTGCAATTTTCACCTCAGCTCACCTTGGTATGCAGACACTTCACTGCTCTGCCTCAAACCTCCTTTCTGTGCCAAGTAAATAAGGGTGCAATCTTTTCCATTAATTTTAAGAGGTTTTGGAGCAAGCCCTGCACACGTGGGAATTACAGCTGCAGTGTGATGGTGCTGTCTGCTCTCTCTGAAGCTCTCATTCACAGAGCTCCTCACACACCAGTCCATAGGTCAGCAGCCAGAAATGAACTTGTTAGCTCCTTGTAGATACACCTGCAAGGTGATTACAGCAGGACAAATGGATTTTTATGAACTGGTAGACACTGAAAAAGCCAAAGCTTTTCAGATGCAAACCACTGGTTCTGACCCAGTAAAGAAAGCTAAGGGCAGATCAAACCATTCAACTCTGACAGTTCGTGAGTGTTTCAGCAATGCTGTGTTTGGTACCATTTAGCAAAATGAAGAAATTAGTGCATTTATAATAGGTACAAGAAGCTGGTATTTCTTTTTCTATTCATACTCCAGCGTACTTTGGGCTTCTCCAGGTTTACTGTCTCTGTTTGCCTGGAAAAATTTGAACATGCCTTAGCTGTTTCCTTGAGCAATGTGGCAACCACCAGCTGGGGAATACTTTCAGTTACTGATCCTGGTGTCTATTTCTAAAGTAATTTACTGAATATACAGCATTTCAGTAATCACTGAAGCAGACCTTGGTCCCCAGCTGCCAGTTTACAGATCCTATGGATTTTCTGTCCTGATCTCTCAGTTAATGTTTAAATATTGAATAGTTATTCTTCATTGATAAATATTTAAGTGAGAGAGGTATGCTTCTGAGGCATCTTGCAAAAGATATGGCTGAGGAGATTTAAAAAGAGTGGAGTTGATTTGAAGCCAAATGTAAATCACAGTGAGCACATGACCTGTGTCTCTTATCCCTTGGATGAACAGCCACAGAACTCTAGAACTGAAGAAAAAGACTACAGCACTGTAGACAGCCAACCCCTTTGAGGGTATTTGTTTGTTCATTTCTTATTCAATGTCTCTGGGATCCACCCAAGGCAGTCAAAAACAAATTCCTAGAAGGACAGAGACCCCCCTCTGTAAATGAGAGCATCCTGCCATGCCTTACTGTGGCTGTGCCCTGACAAGAGTTTGCTCTAAAGGAGTTTTAGATTGGATATTGGCACAGGCCGCCCAGGGAAGTGATGGGGTCATGATCCCTGGATATACTAGAAAGGTGTGTAGAAGTGGCACTGAGGGACAGGGTCTAGTGGTGGACTTGGCTGTGCTAAGTTAATGGACTGAAGGACCTTGAAGATCTTTTCCAACTTAAATGATTCAATGATATTATGACAACACCAGTGGCCTTTCTGTACTCTTCCTAGGCATAAAATTTGGAGGAGCTGCATTTACTGTTTCTTCTTCCTGATTACGGAGCTTTCATGGTTTCTCCATGCCACCATAAACATTAGCTTATTTGCTGTGCTAAGATTTGTGTTTTCTTGCATCTCTGTTTCAAAACAGAGTAGCCCTGACTACAAGCATCTTACTGCATCTGTGTTTGCAAACATGATGAAAGGTGCACAGGATCACATCTCTGGAGACAGCTGAGGATCTCATGGTCCTGTGGAACACAAGAAGAGGAAAGAGCAAGACATCTCATATATGGGTAAGTAATTCAGGTGGAGAACTAACAAAGAGGGGAGAGAAGAAAAATGGTTCTCATGAGCAGATCTGGTCAGGACCTGTAAGAGTGCAGGTAAATGGATACCCTAATGGATATTTTTTCTTACTTGAGCACAAGTATCCAGCTATATTTTTAATTTGAACTGTGCCTCAGCCATGTGCTTGGAGCCACTATCACCTCTCCTCTGCCCCTTCAGTGTCTGGAAAGTGAGACAGCTTCAACTGAGAAGATCACAACACTGCCCAAAAGGTAGTCAAGGTGGTTGCAGCACTGCAGGAGAAGATGCTTTCAGCTCACAGCAGGGAGGGAAGAGAAGATGTCTGCCCATCCTTTGGTCTGTAAAATCAGTCCAAGGCCCCTTGCCAACTTCTCACCAAGTTGTGGTAGAAGTGGAGTTTCTAGATCCCAGTCTGGTTTTGTCTGACTTGTTGCTTAACACTGAAAACGTGGCCAGCTCTAGAGTTACCCAGAGCCAGGGAGCCAGCTGCTAAGTGGGATTTTACATTTTAAATTTTTTCATGGGAGCAGATTAGCAGATTACTCATACTTTTTCAAGCACTGGTCTGTAGTATCTCAGAGTCCCAACTGTAAAAAACAGGATAGTTCCCAGCTTTTGGAACTGTTTGGGAAAGAATGACATTTCTTGTGAGTCGTTTGAAGTCAGAAGTGAAAATTCTGCATTGGTGTACAAACACACATCTCAGTGAGTTCCTGGGATAGAAGTGCTAATAGGTGCCATGGAGACAAAAAAACAGAAGACTTGTTCCTGGTGGAGTGATATTTCTTTCTGTTTATTCATATTACACTTATTATAACACTATCAGCATGAAGAGGGTTATAATAATGAGGGCAGCAGAGATAAGATCATGTGTTTGCACAGGCTGCTGGTACCTTGCACGCAGCTTGATCCTATTCAAAGGCTTAAACATACTTAAATTCTGTCTTAATCCTTTATCACTTTAAGCCTCTTACAATTTTAATGCTTCAAAAATACACCCTGGATTGCCCAGCCTGACAAACTGGGAAGAGAAGAATGGCTGGGACTTCTGATGGCACCTGGGTCTTGTGCCTCTCACACTTAACCAAGGGCAGATGCAGTCCTCTGGAAATCCCCAGGGGCCAGGGAGGATCCCCCTGGGACCAGGGCCAGGAGGGGCTCTCTGACCCATGTCTCTGGGGAGTGGGATGGTGTTGGGCGTCATGGACATGGGAACACATTACTTTCTGGGAGAGATGAGATGGAGGTGGGTTCATGGTGCTGTTAATGAAACTGCACAGCAGTGGGCTGTTTGCAAGGGTGCTGACGCCCTTTATCTTGGAACAGGCATGGTGCCAGAGATCCACATCTTCATCATTTTAGGGTAGTAATTTGTGGGGGGTAGGGTTTATTTTCTAGTCTGTGTGCTCACCCTGCTTGGCACGAGCGACACCCCGCTCTGGCTGGAGCCTGTAGCTTTGACTGGAATATGAAGAAAGAAAAATGACAGCAACAAAGTCACTCTTTGGGACTGGGGTTTACTCTGCAGGGAGATCTCTTTTTACGTCTAAAGTTTAGGCATTGTGAGCTGAGGGAAGGCATTATTATTTACCATAGCTCTTCTTCCTGAGACAAAAGAAGAAGTTAGTAGGCTTGACATTAAAGGATGTTTTTAAAGTGTTCTTTTGCCGTATATTTTGTTTCATATCTCCACCAAGTGTGGGAATAAAATGTCATACTTAGGGGTTTACTCATCATGCGGCTTGTCTTGTTTCAATGAAAATAATTGATCCCAGACATGTACATGCAATAGTGCTTTGCAAGGAACCACATACTGTACCAAATGCTGCATACTGTACTCGGATTAGAACTTTGTGTCAACCCATGTGAATTATTTGCAAGGCAAAATACAGAGGAATTCTCTCCAGGGTAACACAGAGGTTACAGCAGTTCATTTAGCAAAGACAAAACAGCTTCTGGGCTGGAAAAAAAGAGTTTTATGATCTGCTTGTGGGGCTGCTCTGGTTCAAATATGAGTGTACCAGCAGTAAATGCTAACAGGAAGAGTAAGACACATCTCAGAGATGAGCAGCAGTGACCATACTCCAGCACACACTGCAGACGGTGCACTGAGGACGAGCTCCTGCTGTGGCTGAGCAGGGACAGGGCACACAAATAATTCTGGGCTCTAACTGCACCATGGCATTGGGGATGCAGGCTGGGCTCCCTCTGTCCTCTCCCCTTCCCCTCCCGATCCCAGTGTCCTCACAATTGTGGCCCAAAGAAACTGAGAGTGACAGAGCTGCTGAGATGACAGGATGATGGCGCCCACACAGCCTTCCTACTACCACTGATGATGGACATGCATCAGGAGGGAGCATGGTTTTGGGTTAAGTGCTACCTCCGCACCCTTGCCTACTCTCATGATAGCGTAATGTATTCAGCCTGCAAGTTCAGATGCCCTGATTCACCACAAAACTCTTATCATCCCACAAAACCCTCTCATGTTGTCAAGCCAGACCTCACGGAAATTGCTCTGTGGGCTAATGCTCAGAGCTACCATGCACATCAGTGAGAGCATGCGTGTGCCTGCCCAAACCAGGCATCTGCCAGATGCATCTGGACCCAAACTGCTATCAGTTAATTTGATTTTTTAACACCAGGACACCTCAGGTCACATATGAGCCCCATACAGCACAGCCTCACCTAAGAAAACCTCATTAGTGCCCTGAAATGCTGACTTCATACAGTTCAGATCCCTGAAGTTATTTGGGCTGTATTTGGGGAAAATTGCATCTCTGCCTCCTTAACCTTGTATCACACCCCTCCTCATGGTAAAGATGCTGTGCTGTGTTTGGTTTTACCCCCACTCTGCCCTCCATCCTTCTGGGAATTTGTCTCTTCTCAGAGAAATCCACAGACTCATCCAACTCCTTGATCTCTGTGACTGATGGAAGGGCAAAAAATTTCAAGAGGGCCTGAAATGCCAGCCTGGGCCAGAGGGTGCCTCCATAGGCACTGAGGGTCCGTTACGAGCTTGTTCTACAACAGTAATAAACGATGGGAGCTATCAGATCCACAGCACTGTGCGTCCAGGTTTGGTGTGTTCCAGCAATGGCCATGACCAATTATTAGTAGCTAATTTGGGAAAATTTAAATTTCCTTAAATTACTTAACTTTTATATAGTCTGTCTGATGGCATGTATCCCCCAAATAGATATGGGGAAGTTTCTTGTTTGTTTGCTTGCTTAAATATCAATTTACTGTTGTTGCCATTGTCAGAGTTTTGGTTATTTTTTTGTTATGTTCATATGCTTGTTTTGTATTCATTTCCATCCCTGCTTTCTTTTTTCCCAACACTGGGAGACAGTCCACCCTTGTAATATTTCTGGTGTGACTTACACCCAAAGGAGCTGGCTCCATATGATGGAGACTTCCAGCCTTTGCAAAAATTCAGTCCATATGTTACACTTTTCACATTACCTTCCCTGTTAATCAACTGCCCAAGAAATCCCATCATTCAAGGAAGAACAAACATGTTCTATACAGGTTGTCCTAGAGAAAGGGAGAAGTCCATGTAGGAGCACTGAGTAGACCTGCGCATGAAATCTGCGGAGTACACCAGCGTAAGAAGAATTGGTACCATCCTCTGTGCCAAGTGTGTTGACATCAATAATCTGATCCTTTAGTACTCTGAAAACTTGGGAAATATACCTGTGTCGATCTTCTGAGCTCGGTTCTGAGGATCAAGTCTATCTGTCAGTATCTTTGTAAGACATTAACACTGGGGTTTATTTTTCCTCTGTGTGTGTTTTCCATTTTTTTCTTTCATTCTCTTTGACCTTGCATATGAACTCCTGGAGCCATAGGAAGGGAGAATTCTTGCATCACCTATAGATGTGAAAACCACCTTCACAAATGTCATGTACAAACAAACAAGAAAAATGATGGAACCTTCTGTTGAACCAGATTTTTCCATCACAGCCAAGTGCTGAGGGGACTGCGGGTGGGAGAGATGGACATGACACTTTGTACCTCTGGCCTAAACTCCTGCTGTGATGTGTGAAAGAAATCAAAGAAGGGAAAAACATCCAGCTGTTTTATTATATTTAGACATCTTGAGTCTTTCCCAGGCTGGCTGAAGCATCTGCACGTAGAGCCACTGCCACTTGAGCAATCTGGGGCTGGGACAGCCCCAGGGGTGCTCATGACCTGTGTGTTCTGGGACTGTGTGACCAGGATTTGCACAACCTGCGCCAGACAGTTCCCCAGTGCAGAGGAGGGTGAAGCAGATGTTGTGAAAGTCAGCTGGATGGCAGCAGGCTGAAGGCAAGTGAGACCCTCATTTCTCATCCCTTACCTCTCCTGGTCACAGCCCTGCTCCCAGTCTGGCACTGCACTCCTCTCACATTGGGTTTTACCCCTGAAGAACTGCTACACCAAACCCAGGATGCAAGGGCTGAGCGTGGTAAAACCAGAGCCACTCAGGCTCCCCTGCAGCCCCTTCTCCTGCTCTTTCATTACCCTTCAGGTGCTAGGCAGGTTTTATTGCAAATGTCTGCTTTTTAAAAATTACTTGACCATTCATTCTTTCCATTTCTAGAAATCAATGAGAAATGAAGAGCTTGGAGGGAAGCTGTGGCCACTTCATGCTACTTCCAGTAGCTGTGGTAAGCCACTTGGACCTGAAGCAAGTACAAGGACATCTGCTCCAGCCTCCTCATACCAGAAGCCACAAAAGTTCCTGCAGGAAGCTAAAACAACCTTGGAGACTTCAGTAACAAAAACTCAGATCCTTAGAGACTTCACTTGTACCACACCCAGAAAGCAGGAGGACCCTTCTACATTTTTGGCCCTTATGGTGCAGGTAGGTCACGACCAAAGTTGCTGAAAAACAAAAACAGTCCATTCCACTGTCCAACAGCCAAAGACAATATGACGGCAATAGAGATGCATCTCAAAGATCTGGAAATAAGAACTTTCTCCTAAATTGTACTGACACTTTCCCTGCAACAATTAAACTAAACTTGTACTCTCCACTGGCAGCCAGAGTTTAGGAAGCTTCCCTCGTGTCTTGGTTTCCATTGTGCTTTTTCCTAGGGCTGGGTAGAAAGGTGTATTTTAAACTGGGATTAAGAAAGGTGAGACATCTGAGGTCAAGCAGATTAGCAGTGAAATTTTGTTTAGCTAGACAGATCACTGACTACACTGTAGTGCAAGAGCTCCCGTTCAGCTGGCCTGGCCCAGATGTTGGGGTAACAGGCAGTCTTGTACCTTTCAACACTGCTGTGGGTTTATTTCCCAGCAGAAATACTTGAACGCCGTCCAAGTGAGCGACTGAACACTGCCTCTCACTTTTCCCCCTTGGCACAGGAGGACAAGCAGCCCTGCTTGGAAGGGAGATTGCATTTCTCCCTGCCTTGCTCTCTGAAGGCATGTGAGCTCAGCTGCATCTTATCGCTCCAATCTCTGCAGGCCTGAGCCTCCGGGGTGAAGAGAGTTCAGGACCACACAGAATCAGACGTTATGTTAGATGGATACTGCGAGTCCAAAGCCGAGGATAACGCTGAGAACTGTGCAGTGAGAAAGCAGATACTGCATTAGCTGAGTGCCATGATGCTTTCAAACATCTTTGATACCATGATGCTGTGTTTTGTACTTTATTAGTGCAATTTGAACACTTTAGTGAGATATTTTGCAAAATTCTGCTAATCAGTTGTGGTGTCACCTGTGTGTTTCATCATTCTTTAATCAGAATGTTACCCTGTCATTTATTTCACCATAATGATCCTATAAAAAGGTCTAAAAAGGTTAAATGCACTACTCTGATGTCAAGGAACTTGGCAATGAAAACAGAATTTTACAGGTTGCTGCCAGAGAGTGAGTTGCGAAAGATTCACCATGACCAGCAAGGAGACTGGATATGGCCTTCTCCAAAAGTCTTTGGAGTATAAATATTTTTTATCAGCTGTGTAAAATACCAACACAATGAGTGTGTGCAAGAATGCTGACCAGGCCGCAGCATGTTTGGCTAACCACAAAGGCAGTCTAGGGCTGAGAAGTCTGTAATGGATATAGGCTGGAAATCCTCTCCTTGGGACAGGCAGCAACAAAGGGTTTCTAGGATTTTTCAAGATAATAACTTCTCTGACCTCTGAATGCAGAAGGTCAGTTATAGCACTCATGACCCCTAAAGCCTGATTGCTATTGTTCTGCTTACTTAAGCACCTCCCCAGTTCTAAATAAGTAGCGGCAGATGCCAGGCAGCACTAAGGTTAAGAAATGGATTATTGGTAGCTCAGAAAGATTCTCCCAGTGCTGGTCCCCTCTGATGTGGGTCCAGTACTGCTCCAGCTGCCACCAGGGAAAAGCTGCATCTGCTGCAATTTTGTTTTACATCCCCTCCCTGCCTCCCCCACAGTGTATATTATGGAAAAAGTTAAGAACAGTCAATACCCTATGTTCACAGAAAAACAGCAGTGAAGTAGCCTTATCAGGGGGATTTTCCACAATTTCAAGGTCCGGTTTAGCATTTCATTTTGGCACTGGTTTGTCTTGATTTATCAGGGGAAAAGGGGACCAGCCAGCTGCGATACTCCAGAAGGTTTTACTCAGTTGTGATGATGGTGAGAAGTGTGCAAAGCCAATAGCAGAAGGTTTGGTGATGTTTTTGTTCAGTAAATCATCTGGTATTTGTAAGATGTAAGGCAGATTTGAGCCATACACACCCTGACCAAAGCTCCATGTTCCTCAGCACCCCATCCCTGCTGGTGCAATCCACAGTTCCTCAGCAAAAGTGGAAAATATGAAGGCATATTATCAGATGTACCCTCCCAAATTCCAGCTGTCTATGGCTCAGGGAAGAGGAGATGTCCTTATTCATGTCCTCCATGATCTCTTCTTGTACAAAGTGGTGAAAATTGGTTTACTGATGCTCCTCTCCTTTTTCTCTAGTATCTCAAACTGAAGTACAAAACGGAAAGTCCAAGACAAAATGAGGGACTCATGGATGTGACGTCAAACAGCAGCAGGAATGCTGGGAGAAGGGTGAAAGAGAAAGGAAACCAAAGTAGTTGGCTGTGCAACATCATGATATTTTTATGTCATAGCAATGTCAGATTCAGCTCCTTCTTGCAAATTTCAAAAGTTTCAAATATTATATTGTCAAATATTGTTTTTTTCAGAGAAATAGTATTTCTATTAAACATATATCTATGTATTTCATAGTTGAGTGTCATCTCTCTAAAGAAGGGGTAGGACAAATATTGCATGACTTGAGTGACTGATTACACTTCATTAAGAGCAACTATTGTATATCTAAAGATTCAGGGCAGGAGCAGCCTACAGGAAAGCACATTCCTGTAATCCTTAAAAATAATCAACAAATTCCCAGAAATTAGGGAAGGATTGGAAGGCTATACTGATTGAATAATTAAACCAGAACAGATGATTCACTTACTCTAATCAGCAATAATACATGGAGAGAAACTTGAAAAGCACTTAGCTGCTGAATTGCTTGGCCCAGTGGTACTTGTCGCTTGCTTTTATTGGCTATTAATTAACAGATACGTTTTAAAGGCTAAATATAAAAAGGCCCCTTACAAAAAACGACGGTGGCAAGCAGAGCGCTGTGTTTCACCATGACAGCTGGAGAAAAGGTCTCTGGGTGGTTGTCGCCGTCACTCCAGCTCACTCATCTGGAGCCTCTGCTGCCGTTTTGCCTCTGCCTGCTCCGGGCACAAGTGTTGTTTGTCCCAGGGCTGCGTGTTCCTCAGAGCCACAGTGAGCACTGGGAGCAGCCCAGGGCTGTGGCTGGGATGTAACCCACCCATGGGTTGCATGTGGCTTTTCCTTGCAGCAGCTGGAGATAATTTCATTTGTCCACAGAGCTTTGCTCACACTTGTCTGCGCTTCTGAGCCCTGGCAACTCGTGCGCCTGGCACAGGGGCAGAGCCCGTGGCAGGAGGGTGGTGGGGTGGGCCTTGGGCATCTCTGTGTGTGTTTATAACTGTGCCGTGCTCCAAGATCAGAGGCAGCTGACAGTGGCAATCAGCGGGACTGCATCCAGGACCCTCGAGCCTGCTCTCCGACCAGCCACTGTCAATCAGGGTGCTGAGATTTAAATTTCATGACCTAATCTGGTTCTACAGTGAAATGTCTCTCTGCTGGAAAATGCTGGTTCCTTTAAGACAAACTTTTTTTTGGAAAATGATGGTTTCTTCCATGGCAGTTATTTTAAAAAAATTGGTCAGAAGCCATCCATCAAAAGCACTCTTATTCAGCCATTTTAAGATGAAATTTGATTTTCCATTTCAAAGCAACTTTCTATTTTGTATTAAGAACTTTTCAGATGTTTACAGTCACACAAAAACACAGTATTTTTATTTTTTCCCAAAAATTAATCTGACCAGAAGCATTATTTTTCTCTTTTCAACATCGTCCTCTAAATAGTTTATTCTTTTTGTCATCTTTTCATCTTCCATTCCTAAAAAGAAAAATTTTTGAATCACCAAGTGTCCTTTGAAATGCAAAAAGTACATTCCCACATAACCCTTTTTAACAGAGGGAAAGTATTTCAGCAAATATCTCTACCATAAAGAGCTTCCAGACAAAACTGATTTAAAAGTAATTTAATTTAAATTTCCTTTTCTGCATAAGTTTCTGCTGTTGCTCATTATTTTTTCTAGATCTCTGCTTTTCATTCATAGCAGACTCATTCCAACCTCAAATCCCACTTCCTACTAAGACTGGGAATAGAGATTCATAACTTCACTGGGTATCAAATACCATGGATTTGGTGGAGATACTGCTTTTACAACATTTCATAATCTTGCTGTCTTCACTAAAGTCTTCCTGTCCCACAGACATAAATGAGGACACTGTCTTTCTTTTCCTACTAAAATTAAGTATACTTCACAGGTCCCAACAACTTCCTTTCTAATCCTCTGCTAAATACCTGATTACACTCAAGGCATTTGTTCACAACCCCTATTTAGCAATGAAATTTGCCACTTCTCTTTCAAACCTGCAAAATGTCTTGCCTACCTGAAAGCTTGTCTCATTTCAAACTACATCATTTGTCCAATAAGAGAAAGTATCTCTACCTGCAGGCTTTACCCTGCCTTTTATTGCAGCTCTATTTTACAACAAATATTACTCTCAGGGATGGACAGACATGAAGAAGAGCATGAGAGAGCAGGAGAGAAACGTTATAGGTCCTGGAATAAGATTCAGAGGACCAAATACAGACATTTCTCTTTGCATCCTCTGTCTGCCCAGGTGGTCCCACTCTTGGTGTCACAATAAGGCCAGGCTACTTCATACAGAGCCTGCTGTTCCATAGGAACACACCAAGTCACACCATAGAGAACAGCCCCAGCCATGCACCTTCCAGCTTGAGGAGAGTTGCTAAAATAGGGCAAGGGAGTCTTCTGATTTGGAAAAAAAACCCCAATGCAACTAGAGCTAAAAGCCTTTTGAACATTCCAATGACGAACAAAGCCAAACTCCAATTGTCCTTCCAACACTGTAATGTACAATCCTGCTTCCAATTCTTAATCTGGTAAGAATGTTTTGTGTACCTTGGGCCAATTTATTCTGGAGCAGAAAGCCTGTAGCTGCACACAGCCCACCCCACTGTTTCCCGTGGGAGTCACTAAAAAATCTTCTGTCCTTCCATTCCCCTGACCAAAGCATTTCTAAACATTCTGGGAGGATCTTGCAGGCACCCCTGTGACTACAGTTAGGAAGCAAGCAGACAACTGCAAGCAGTCACCAGGGGATGCACATTCCTTCCTTCTGTATTTTGCTGAAGTTTTTATGAAAGAGAGCATAACCTTTCCTTGGATTGCAAAGCCCTAACCAATTAACTGCTATTTATACAAGATAATTCCTTATAATTATAATAGGAAGAAATTCCCCATCTCCAAATCCTTCGAGGACATAAGTAATGTAAGAACAAGAAAGAGTATCTAGCCCTGAATATTTGACCTCTTCTACTAAATTTTAGAATCAGTGGAGTAATTATTCCAGCATAAATTCCCTTCTATTTCAGAGCACAATGTGTACCTAGGGAACTATCATGGAATCGTGAAATCTGTTGGTCATTTCCCCATGTAGATTAGGTCTAAATCTTATTTTCTTACAGTTCCTCAACTACTGTCTTGCTTTAGATATAGTTTAAAGAAAGGGAAATTCATCCCATGTGCACGAATGAAATTCAGTAGGCTATTCTGTTTATAAATCTTAAAAACTATTAAGTGGAGTAGATTATTCAGCAAATCTCAGAGACAATGAATTAACCTAAGAGCCATATAGAAGATAAATCTCCAAATAAGATAGATTACCAAGCAAAAATTTCATAACAAAGGGAGATCAAGCTGAAATTAAGAGTGTGGGGAAATCTTTTTTTCATAGTTTGAGTTTTCTCCTCTTCCTAAACCTGTTTCATCATTATAATGGGATTACCGATAAATGGCTTAAGTAAAGGATTTATGATCCGTGAGCTTCATTTTAGGGTGCACCAGGAAAGGAGCTGGATTCTGAGAAAGAAATTCTTTAACTACCTCCAGCTCCGTGGAAATTTCTGTGGGCACCAGGTGTTGCTGCCTCTGGAGCACACATCTACCCTGTGTTTCACAGGTATTTTAGAAGTGCCAAGTGTAACATCTGTCTGCAAAGCCTGTAGGAAGTCTTTAGTGAGCTGCTGGAGAAAGTTGCAACTGTGGGACAGAGTCTCAACCACCACAACTTTGCGTGAGGAGTTGGGGGTGCAGAGAGTCACCCTTGCTATTCTGTTTGTGTTTCCTCACGCCAGTAACTCTGGGTGGGTTCTGTAAGGGAGGCTCCTCCAACACCCACATGGTTCTCAGGTACAGGACTGTAGCAGTTGCAAGGTATTCAGTCTCTGAACCATCCCAAAATTTCTGCGTGGAAGCGATGAAGCACTGAAGGCAAGTGTTGTGAAACTGAACATGGATTGAGTGCCTTGCCAAGCCCAAGAGAGGCCTGCAGAGAAGAGCATGCCCAGATTGGCACAGGTCCCATGACACAACATTTCTGCACTGTTGACAGGAGGTACCATCTGTCCTGTAACCTTGCAAGTTTGGGTTCAGTCGTGGGTGACAGCCTGGGAATGGAAAGGCACATCCAGACTTCATTAAGAGCTTCAGAGAAATAACAGCTCCCTGAGCCCCAGCTCTTGGGCAATGACTGAACCATGCAGGGACAGGTGAGACTTCTGGTTAAAATGCAGAAAGCTTTCCAGATCTCAAAATGGCTGCAAAATCCAGGAATTTGCAGTATTCCTTTTACATGACAAGGGCAGAGTCAGCATCCTCTTCCCTTCACACTGCAAGCAATTCCAGGAGCACTGACAGAAAATGCTGTTATCCCAGAGCTGTTCCCCACCTCATCAGAGCCTTTCCCATCTTCTCCCTTACCCAGATGCCTGCCACACTTCAGAGAGACCAGCCATGTCCTCTACCTATTTTTACTATAGAAGAACCATGAAATAAAACCACTCCACATGGCTTAATTTCCAACTCATCAAGCAGGAATTTTCCTTCTCTTAGTGATTTGTCCTTTCCTGGGCAAGGACACTCAATGGATATTGCAAAATAACTTCACATTTTCTTTCCATTTTTTTTAAGAGGAACGTCATGCTTTCTCTACTTCTAGCCCACAGGATTCCTCTTCCTGTCACCTATACAGATGTTTTGTTACTAAATACAAAATATGACATATACAGCTAGAATAGAAACCAAGATGGTTTTACACAGGCAAACTTGTTTCCACCTCAGAGACCTGGTTTGGGCCTTTTCCTTCTATAGTGTGGAGGGCTGTAATTCAGGCTGAAATGGCCAAATGATCCTGGCTTAGAGTTGTGTCCTTGGCCAGAAGGGACAGTTGTATATTTTTTGGCCCCATATGAAGAGAGAGGAAGCTTGCTTCAAGTCCAAAGACAGCTTTTGTCCCTTGGGTACCTCTGTAGCTCATACAGGAATCTGCATCACCCCTAGAACCAGAAATGAAGCTCACCTGTGCATCCCTTGAGTCTCAGCCTGTTGTAAGTTTGCAATGGCCAGTGTTAGAAAGCCTAAGTGTGTTGCCGCTTCCCCCTCCTCCAGCAGCCCCGCCTTCCCCTCAGGCTAGAAACTTGGAGTTATAAAACCAAAATGTTTTCAAACTGCACCAGCTTTTCTTCTTTGTGTATCGAGGAGGAGATTGGGTCCAAACACCTCCTGCTTGGTGGCTTCTCACTTCACTCTCTTGTTCTCTATGACCAGAGATGAACACTTCCACCACCCCTGGCTGGCTGCTCTCTCTTTGCTTTGGACTGAGGCAATGAGCTTTGCCATGCCATGTTGGCTGGAAGAGAAAGCCAAATGAAAGCATGGTTTGTAGAGTCTTTGTGCTTGTCCTAAGTGTGGCTGGCACAGCTCCCAGGTTCTCAATGCACAGGTGAGTATCTGCCCTCACACAGAGAGCTGGCACCTGTCCTTGGCCTCACAGAGAGTTTGGTGAAAGGAAACAACTAATCTGCTCACAGTCAGAGCTTTAGGCAAAGTCTGAGTAGTTTGTCTGAGTACTTGCCTCTGTTCAAGCCAGCACGTCATTAAAAAACATCTTTGTATTTCATGGGCAGATGGAGATAGACAGAACTCTTCCTTAGCCAATTAATTTTGATGCAGCGGAGCTTCCTGGATGGCAAAAGTGGGAAGTACACAACTCTAGGAGATAAAGAGAAAGAATTTACTCAGCACTACATCCGCTCCAAATATTAAGAGGGATCTAGTAAGGCTTAAGATAATTACATACATTAGGATACATCCGAAGTATTATTCTCCTTTTTCTCTGTTAGTATATTTTATCCACAGCTGGTTATTTCTTCATTATTGCCATAGCAGTAATACCAAAGATTTTCCAGTTCTAAGCCTGTATCACCCTTCCTCTGAGATAATGGCTAGGTCCATCCTTTCATGTCTACAGGTGATATGCATCCAAGCAATATAAAAACCCATTGGTCCAGGATTAAATTTCTCTCACTGTGATCCTTGAAAGCATCATTTAGTTTGTTGAAGCTGGGATGAAAATTTAGCCTGTGACCCAGACCACTTTCCAAGAAAACCTATCGTTCATAGGTGGGGCTATCTCCTCATAGAAAGAGCCCTTCAGGTCCCACTGAGCATGCTGATGACAAGGCCACCATGCAATGGCAGGTTGGAGCATCAGACATGGTCTTCAGAATATGGATGCTCCCAAAATCTGTACCAGATCCCTCTAGTCTCTGTAGAAAAGGCCTGGCAGATCAGCTCTCTCTGGCTCAGCATTAGGGCAGAGTCAATCTCCGTTGCAAGTCTCCAGAGGATCCTGCTTCTCCTCGCTGCCCCTTCAGGTCACTGTCATGGAGGAGTGCTTTGGCCGTGCTCCACTGCAACCTAGACTTGCTGGACTACAGTCTAAACCACTGGCAGTAGTGTTGAAGTTTTGTACCCTTGACAAGCTGACTGAATCCCCCCTTGGGTTTTTCCATAGGGGGCCCTCAACCCAACCACGGCAGACTATTTTCTTCTCTTTAGTATGTGGCTTTCCTTGCTGGGAACGTTCTGCATATTTGTCTCCAGAGGGGCTGTGCAGCTCTCTCAGTTACCTTGGTCAGCCTCAGCCTTTCTTATACTCCCACCACAGCCATCACCTGTTCCTGTTGAGCCCCTTTTCTACCTTCCCACCCCTTGTCCTTTGTGCCTCTAAAGCAGCGTGTGTGTAGCTGGGCCAAACAAGCTGCTGTGGCAGTTTGGTTCTGCTGCAATGACAGTTTTGAGCTCTACATGGGCTGAGCAATCTTACAGAAGAGTTACAGCAAGCTTGAAGCCAAGTTGTAGGAGTTGGTGGATGGTAAAATGATGTGGTGTGAATTGTAATCAAGACAATCATAAAACCAGTTTCTGAATTCTCTGAACTGCAGTATACAGAAAATATCAGAATCATCATCCTAGTTTCACATTATTTCACGGTCTTCCCAGCACCTCCATCCTCAGACAGGCTCTAGGTTATTCACAAGTTAATGCACAGAATCAGAGGTAAGACTGGATATATAATAAAATGATTAATATTTCAGAGAAGTACAATGTAGTATAAATATCTAGGTTACCCCAGAGTATCTTAAAAATGTGGAAAGAGGTCACCTGTGAAAGTCAGAGAGTTTTTCTGTTGGCTTGAAAGAGACAAACATGTAACCTTAAAAAAATGCAGAATGTTCAAGAAGAAAATCAGAGGTCCCTGAGTTTTTGTCACGTTTTTAAGGTGCTTTTCTATAAAATAAAACCCCCTTTGCTGCCATTAAAACACCATCCAAAATATGATAGCCTCAGTATTGTTGAGTCTGCAACAGAATATAAACACATTCTATTGGCAACATTGCATGAAATAACCACTTTCAAGTGACCTTCAGAGTGGTAACACAACAGATCATATTCTTCATTATTATTATTTCTAGGCTGTTCACCATAATATGTGAAGTATGAGCCAGACAAGCAAAATTGCATCTCACTGAGCTGATTTTTAATGTCTTGATTTGTCAAGTAATGGGGTGACTGTTGGCATACATGATTCTCATTCACATACATTGGTGATAATTGCAGGAGAGTATCCCGAGCAGCTATTTTTCAAGCACTCAATATTGACGATTATCGTGAAGAATTTCCCAGCCTGTCCTGGATATAATTAACAGCTTGAGCAAAACATCTTATTTACTGCTATTGCTAAGCTCTTCTGAATACACTTTCAGAGTGGTGAATTGACTAGTGCATGAAATCTTTAAAGGATCAGATTGATGGTGCGTGCTGAGAAGACAAAAGGCTCTCTTTGAAAAATAACAAGAAGTCTAGTTTGTGGATTTCACTGAAGAAGGGCTTCAGGTATTAAGAGGAATAAATGCTGCAGTGTGGTGGGCTGAATTTTAACTCTGTGCATGGACTTGATCAGCAGCACTGGAAAACTCTTTTAAACAGTAATTTACACAGTTCGGGAGGGGAAAGAAAACTTCTGTTCATTGTTTGCACATTAGAGTAAATAACATTTGATGACAGGAAAAGGAACATTTGGCTCTCTCCACCCTAGGACTCTGAATTTATCCTTTAAATTGCTCACTTATGGTTATGCAGTGGATTTTTTAATGTCTTTTTGTAGCATCATGGATCTGGAGGTTGCTGTATTTTCTTCTAATTAGTGCATCCCTGGCCCACCTTGGGATGCTTGGCAGGGACCGGGAAAGGTACAGTGGCTGAATTGATGCCCGCCTCTGTCCCACCAGAGCTGTTGGGTTTTAAAATAACTACGCCTGATTACAGGATGGCCATGGAGTGACTGACTGCAAGGACTCAGCTCGTTAAAATTGGACTTGAATAATATAGCTTGACCCACTTATGCAGCCCAAGTAATCAGTCACTATTTTTACAGAGAAAAACGCTTAAGGAGGCTGAGGGAGGTCTCCAAAGCACTGGAGGGTTATTCTCCTCACCAGATTCTTCTCTGCCTCTCATAAACACTGGGAGTGTCATGTTTAACATACTGGTATTTGCTGATGAGAGAAACATCTTGCTGCTGCAAACCCTGGGTAGTTGTCACCTGTAGCTGTCCCCAGCAGATCATGCTGCTTTCTGGGGGCTTGCTCAGAGGTTATATATTTTGGGTAGTGCTGCCTGCCCAGTGGACTCAGGGACGTGGGGCTACAGTTGGTTTGATTGCTATTAACAAAAGCTGAAATGTTATGCTTAAATTTCACTGCAAAAGCTCCCCCTCCCTTCTCCCTTGTTTCTCCTAGAGGAGAAGATGGCTGCTAGCCAAGCAGCTTTTTTAAGGCATGTTTTTCAGAGAGATGCCTATAGACCTATTTTTTGGGGAGGAAAGGAGAGGTAACACCTGAGAAAACCATAGCTGCTTAACCTGTGCTGAGTCACGTAGCCTTTGCAGTGGTCCGCATGCCAGGGGGAGCTAATCCCATGGCTGGGGAACCCCTATGCCAACACAGAGCTGCAGTGTGAGTCTTGGTCACCCCTCCAGGAGTCCTTCTGTTCTAATTTTCCTTAACCATTTTTGTTAAAGTTGAAAAACAAACCAGGCATAAATCTTTCCATTGGTTTAGGTGCCTTGTTTTGTTGGCTTTTTTTCCCAAACCCCAAATATAGAGCAGAATTGAACCTGACAGTGTTTTCTTTATCATAATCTTGCTACTAATTCACCTCATGCTATGCTGGAAATATGCCTAAGAAATGTTTTTTAATTTGAAGGGAAAGTACCAGAAAAAGTTATATCATTTGCAAATTGATGAATGAAATATTTTTTCTTTTTCAAAAGTTATCTGCTCCCATTTCCAACATCCTGTTCTTGTAGATGTTATCAGTATGAGAAAATCAAGGTAATGTTGGAGTAGGCTGTTCACAGTTCAGCTAAGAGCCATTCCAGCCCTTTGCATGTTTGTTTTTTTGTTTGGGTTTTTTAAAGTGCATAAATGGTTTAGTAATTCAGCAGTATCTCAGGTGACTTTGTACAAGTTTCTGCCACTTTATCTCCCATTATATACCGTGGTACTGCACAGCTCCAGATACCATGCTCTGTCTAGACAAGACTTAAAACCATTTAGTTGCCTCACTCCTGTTAGTGATCTGAGCCCTTGGTTTTTGTGAACCCCAAAGTGCCTTAAACAAGCATCCTTTGTTACACCTGTATTTTCAAAACTGGACTGTGGATTTTCATGCTCTAGACCAGTTCTACAGGGCCTTAGTAAGTCAAGTGGAAAGACAAAACTTTTGAATTGTCGCAGTAAAGTAGTTACAATAGCTTGTGTTTACACCACAAGAGAAATTTTTTAAAAAGTGAAAACAGGAAGGGGGAGGAGGGAAAATTACTTTGAACACATTGAGTAACAAAATAAAATTCACTAACAAAGCTGCAATGAACATTCCAGTGAAGGTCATTCCAGAAAATAACTGGGAAACATAAACATATGCTCATCTCATCTCTTTATGGCCCTGTTGGGGAGGAAATGCAACCATGGAGGAACTTTCAAAGCAAAGTACAGGATTTCTTGTCCTCCTCCTGTTTTTGTCTCTTGGGCACAGACCAGAGCAGCACAGTGGCATTCACAATAAATATTCCTTGCTGGTCAGTGCCAGCAAGAGGAAGAATATAGGTTTAAGCCAAATCCCATGACTGACCTGGCCTGCCCTGACAGCCAGAACCCTCTGCACAGGGAGAGGGGACAGCCGAGTGTCACCTGCCTGTACATGGCCATGGCACCACACAAAGCAGAGGCACAGCAGAGCGCTCCTTGTATGAGTGTATTCCCCCCATCTCTGACGTGTTTGGGCAGAAATGCTGCTTCTGATCAGAATTTTGAGATGGAGCTTCTGTCACAAGGCAGGCTGTGTCTGTAGAGCACAACTGAGACTAGAGGACTTGGGAACTTACTGCATATGAGGGAACATGCTGCATGCAAATATGACACCCACCCCAAATCTGGCAAGGGGCTGGGGAGCTACACATTTACTAACACATACAGTAATTTTTAACAGAAAATATGCCATACTTTGTCTCAAGCACTCTAATTGTACACAATAATAAAAACTGCTGACAGTAAAAATTCAGTTCAGTCATTGCTGAAAAAGCCAATTTCAACCAGGAAAAGAAAGACTCTCTCACCAAAGCTTGCAATTACTGTACTGCAATGGGTTAATACCCAATACCAACTGTAGCTTGTTAAAAGGACAGAGATGAACCAGCAGATATATGTGGGGAGGTTTATGCTAGCACCTACTCCTACAGGGTATGAGTCAGGCCATTGCTGTTGCTCTTTCACTTTTATAAGCATTAAACTTCTTTGCAAGCTTTTGAGTTACTCCAAAATTTCAGGTATAGTTATTTTTACTGACTAACCAGCTAAAATGTCTGCATGGTAATAGAGACAAGCTTTACAAAAACATCTAATCCAAGCAAGAGTGCAAGAAAAATAAGTAAAAGGAAAAAAGAGAAAAAGAAAAAGAAAAAGAAAAAGAAAAAGAAAAAGAAAAAGAAAAAGAAAAAGAAAAAGAAAAAGAAAAAGAAAAAGAAAAAGAAAAAGAAAAAGAAAAAGAAAAAGAAAATCTGGGTCCATTTAAGAGTAACAGTATAAGAGTAAAACTGAAGGTATAAACCTTGAATGCTTGAGGCATTATACAGATGTTACACTGTTTTAAAGGTGATTTGCTAACTTTTCTCAATCAAGGATTTACTTATTATCTGTAATCCAGTCCAGTCTCTTTCATTATTTGAGCTCTGACCTGTAGTATTTAGAGTATATCAGTTCAGAGGGTACTGCTCTTGTTTGAAGCAAACAGTCCAAAAAACCCAAACAAATCCCCTTTAAAACATTGACTAAAGCACGGGGACAAGCAGAGAGGTGGGACATATCACCCCACTGCTCTGAGGAGACAAGTGGTAGCTTGAAGGTGAGAGCAGAAGGAGAGACAAAATAATTGTGTTCTAATCACCTCCTCACTGTGGTTGAAGTTAATATTCTAACTCCTCTGACTTGCGAAGAAGCTGAGGAGAAGCACAAAAGTTGGCCTCTATTTTCAGGTTTCAGTATCTTTTTTCCCCAACTCTTTGCAACACAGTGCATGCTTTAGAATTTATCTTGTTTCTTTTCCTTCAGACAATTAAGTCTTATAAGTAGTTTTTATTTAGCTACTTTTCCTTACTGTACACAGTTAGACGCAATTTTTTATTCCTCTTCAAACCCACATATGGAAAAGGCCAGTTTAACTTCAGAGGTGTGTCTTAAGTTAAAGGGTTGATAGTGGTATACACCACTTTACACATCATGTGTAAAAGTTGGTGGTGTTTAGGCTAAATTTTAGGTTTAGGAACTGCTCCCAATGCATCAGCAAGAAAACAGAGAGCACATAAATAGGGGTCTGCTACACATCCTCGTCACAACATGATCCAGACCTCCTGGGAGTGGACCAACACACTGGCCCTTTTCAAATATCCTGATGGAGGTACTGAACCTGGTGGTCATGGCACTCCTGAAAGGAGGTGGGAATGTGTACCTTCATAGAGTCTTTAAACCTGGTTCCCAGAATTTATATACCCGACTGAGAGTTATTTGAATGAGACAATCATCCCTGTTGCCAACACTGAACTCCTGCAGAGCTGGGAAAGTGAACACTAAGAAATCTGTAGCAGCTAGCAGAGAAAGCACAGGAAAACAAGGACAATATCCTGATGAGCCATGGTTGAGAGACATCCTTGAAGAGGTCCCTGCCAAGAGAAGGAGGGCCAGAGCTGTCATTGCTGTAAGTTTTAAAGGAGGTACAAATGTGAAAAAAAACCCACAAGAGACCTTTGACGTAAGAAAGGCCAGGATTTTCTGAAGAATTTTCTGTCTGACACCGTTTGTTTTGCTGTACTCAGCCATTTCCAGCTCTGAAGCCTTTGTACCTTTCTTTCTTCACATATAAAACTTAAAGTAATAATACTTTAAAAAGTCTACGTCTGACAAAATTCAACACCTCTCTGGGTAAATACATCCCACTGCACCCTGTAGCTTTCATTGTGAATCAGAAGAGATGACTAATGCCATAACTGCTTATTAAAAAGAAAATTATTAATTTCTTTGTGAGCTAAAGTCTTAGAATTCTTTTTAACACTTTTAAACCAAAGAAAATTAGTTTTGATGATATAAAACACAAGCATTTGGGTTTTTTGTAGATGTAAAAGCATTTTTTTCTCAAGAGCTATTGCTGATTTTTCTTTTTGCTTGACAGATGAGCTTATCAAGTGTCACTGACATTTTTGCAGTACTGTGCTAAAATATGCTTCTTTTGCTACTCATCTGAGCACTTCAGATATGTGTCATTCAGATGGCACTATAGACTTGATCCAACAAATCATGTGGGCTGGAAATGCCTCAGTTTCCTAGAGACCTCTTGGTTTCTCTCCCAGTGCCTACACCTAGAGTAGCAGATAACCTGGTGCTCTTTCCCAGGCAGTGGGAAGTGATGATTTGAAGCTCCTCAAGCTGGTCCAGGATGTCTTTCACCACCTTTGGTGCACTTTGCTCAGTCTGTAAGGCAGCTCAAGGATCATTCAGTGATCATTATTGGGCATTCAGTGCTCTTCTAGGCAGGAATAAACTTACACAATGAAGAAAAAGCTGTGTCCATCGCCTACATCCCTCTGTATCTGTGAGTACTCCATTGTCAAAAACCACCAGCCATTTGAAACAATACTGTAACTGGGGCCTCAAACAACAAAACCTGACTGAAAAATTAAGTAGAAATTAATAGAAAGAAAACTGGGTGATAGAGACCACTGCGGTCACCTCATCCAGCCCTGTACTGAAAGGAAAACCAACTTCAAAGCTAGATCTGAGGGTGAAGGGTCCCATACAGTCAAGATCTGATTATATCCAAGGATGTAGATTTCCCCAGCCTCTTTGGACAACCTGATCCAGTTCTACAGAAGCAGTTTCACAAGCACCAAATGTAGAGGAAAATCACTTCCCTGAACCAGCTGGCATCTGCTGATGCAGCTCATGATCTTCCTGACCTTCTTCACCCAAACTTGTTGTCCATCTGGACACTGAAGTTGATGCCTGCACAGCTGCTTTCCAGGCAGTTTGTCCACAACCTGTAGTGCTGCTTGGCGTTATTGAACCTTTGCGCTCACCTTCACTAAACTTCATGAGGATTCTGCTGGATTGTTTCATCATCTTGATGACATGTCACTGAATAGGAGCCCTGCTTTTCATTTCCTCTCCCCACTTTGGTGTCATTGGCACACTTGCTGTGGGTTTGCTCTGTTCCATCACACATGCTACTAATAAACATATCAAACAGTATCAGCCCCTTTATCAAACACTAAACAATGTCACTCATAACTGGTGATCAGATCAAGCTATTGCCCTTTATTCTTTCAGTGGGATAGCCCAGATAGATTTTTTAACCAGCCTTGTGGTACACCCACCTAGTCCAGATCTTCCCAATTTGAGCACAAGGGTGCTATGGGAGAGCGTATTTAAAACCTTGCTAACAGCCTTTTGTTTTTTGAGCCAGTCATCTCACCAGAGAATGGAATCAGACAGGTCAGACATGATTTGTCCTTGGTTCTGGGCCTTCTCCTGGAAGCCATGTCCAGACAGGAATTGTGGTTATCCTGTGCAGAGCTGGGAGTTTGGCTTTGATGATGCTGTGGGTGGATCCCTTCCAACTCAGGATATTCTATTATTCTATGATTAAGCGAAGATAATTATATGATCAAGATTCCAGCCCAGTCATCTTTCTCTCCTTCACGTGTCTGCATACAGCTTCTGGAAGAATTTGCTCCATAGTGTTTCCAGGGACTGGGGTTGGGATGATCCTGACCAATAATCAGTTGACTGTTCGTTACTCATTTCATAGCAAAACTTCATACTCTTAAGCCACTCTTTTACCCAAAGTTGAAGACTCCCCTCTTCACCTTCTCTCTCTGACTTTTTTAAAGACAGTCCATGGCACTAGCCATCAGTCAAACTCTCTTATTGCATCCCTCTGATCCTAACTAAAAGATTGTGGCACGGATACCATTTGTTACTAGGGATTTCTATTTCCTTCTCTCATAGCAGCAGATGCAGGCTCAAGAAGAAAGCATTCAAAGGGTGATATTTAGTTCCAGAGGTTATATTTGTAGTTTTTGTTATGAAATTACAACACATGAGCTCCTTTGCCCTCCAGTATTGGTTTTTACAGTCTTTGCAGAATTTGAGGACTCTTACATGCTGGAAAACAGTCCTAATGTATTGCACCTCTGACATTAAATGTATCCTTTCATTGAAAAGATTTGGTTGTTAAGTTTCTTTACTTTATGGAGATTGAGGAGATTTACCTTACACTTAGGCCTATGCAAATAATTGTTTTTGGAGTTCAGCGGCAGAACACAGCTAAAGCCAAACCCAATATTTTGAAGGCTTTCTTGCCAAAATAAAAAACTGAAATATTTAATTTTCTTTTTGAAAAGAACATTGAGCTCATTCATAAACCAAATGTTTCACTTTATTTTATTTTTAGTTAAAAAAAAAATCAAAACAAAACAAAACCACCCCCCACCCCCCCAAAAAAAGCCCAAAACACACCAGCAAAACACCAACAACTAAGGGGTAAAGTCACAAAACCAGCATGGGAAGAACTGTCCATTTTACCTGGTTTCCTAATGTTTGGCAGACTTTTCCAGATCACAGAATCACTGAATCTTTGAATTTGTAAGGAACCTCTGGAGATCCTCTAAGCTAATTCCTGTGGTCAAATAAGGCAGATGAGAGCAGCTTAATCTGCAAAGCAGGCTCCATGTGAGTCCACACTTTCCACAGGATCTGACTGGGGACAATCCCTGCATCTTTCTTGCCACGTGTTTGCAATGTCACTTTACTGGCACCAGGCTGAGTGGCTGCAGGAAGGTTGAGCAGAACATGAAACGTCACACAGGCACTAGGATATAGGCTGTTACACTAGTTAACGGGGTGAAAATCCCTCTCCAAATAATTTTTTCTTTTTTAGAACAATGCAAGAAATCTTAGCTATTCTGCTAGAACAGGACTTTTGATGACAGCCCCAAATTTGAGCCTTTATTTACATTGAAGGAATTTTGGACACACCTTGTAATGGATCCCCAGATCATTGATTTTGGGGGCCCATGGGTAAAGAAAATGAAATTACTCCCCAGACAGCACTATTCAGTGAGTCATTAGCAGGGGTGGATACAGAATTCAAGGACCCATGATGTTGAAGCCTGCATAAAAAACACTTTTTGCCACTACGTTTTCAAAGTTTTTGGCCTCTCTTTTAGACATCACTATAGCATGGTTCATAAACAATGATGCTGACATGAACAGTAAGACTTTGAAGCAATTTTACAGACAGAAAGGGTGTTAAAGCTGGATGCAAGTCCTGATGAGTGACTCAGAACCTTTTGGACTCTACAAAATTAGTCATTTATTAAAAGGTGTAAGAATAATTTCTTAATCTATTAATGAATGCACTCTACTGTAAAGTGTGACTAACTTCACATAAAAAGAGAGCAAAACTGTGGGTGCACACAGTCTCTTTGTTATTTTCCTGCCATAACCCCATCTGTTTCTGCACTGTGCATAGGCACATCTAGGAACTGTCTGCACAGGTGCCTGAAGGCACTTGGGGAGGGCTGACAGATTCACTCCTTGAACGGAAACCTTTTCTTGGAAAGTCTGACTCTATACTTATTTGGAAGACAGGGAAAGCAACAGCAGCCTCTCTCATTTGCTTCACCAATCCTAGACCTGTTTCCAGTCAAGCTATCAGTCCCAGCCACTTTTTAACTGTTGTGGTTTTACTGACCCAGCCCTCATTTTATATTTAGGCCATTTTCTTGTAAGAAGTCACAGCTGTCACTGTCATTTTACTACAGTGAAATGTGTCAACAGGACCAAGAATAGCAGCTGTCTGTCAGACCTGCACCTTGTGTGTTAATGGAGATACCAAGCATCAGAAACAAAACAAAAGGCACAGAAACAGAGAATGTAACTCTATAATGAAAGTCTTCTTTCAAACAGTATGCTGCCTTCTTTTCTTCCCTAAAAGAGAGAGTAGAGATTTTTTTGTATTAACTCAGAGGAGCTTATCATGTCCAGACGAATCTAAGGTAATGAAATTTACCGGGATAAACCTTCTGCTGGGAGGACTGGAAGGTCCAGAGTCATCTTTACCTCTTCATCATCACTCCAGTGACTTATTCTGATTGATAGCACCTGAGAACTTGTGACTTCCATCTTCATAGGAAAATATACATGGCCTGGGAGTATAGCATGAGACTTGAGGTGAGGTTGTCTCAGCTCTGCTACACCTGCCTCTGTTCCAGACATAAAAATTTTCACTTCTGCAGGAGCTGCTCAGTTTTGAGATGCTGCAGTCTGCGGTGCGAAGACCAGCTCTCACTCAGTAACTACCAGAGTCCCTAAGGGATCTGAGACCTTGTGACACTCCTATGGCTCAGATGCACAAGGCTTTAATTTGGTCTGCTAACCAGCTTCTGTGTACGAAAGACTTTTATTATAGCCACCAAGTTTTCCACGGCTTTAAGGACTAGTGTGTAGTAGTAGTAGTAGTAGTTGTAGCCTACAGATGATAACAAATGATGATTCAGTGACCCCTCAACATCTGTCAGGAACATTTCAAGTGCTTTGACAAATCCTGCTTCCTAACCCCAAACTAATCCATAGTAAGTTAGTGCGTGGAGGGGAATTAAGCATAAGCAAATAAGAGAGTCTGCCTTAGCCTGGCTGACTCACTAGTGTTGGCACAAGTTTGAAAAGCTACAGGCACCCTAAGGCAGAGACACAGCAGAGGTAACTGAAAGCACATCTTTCAGCATCTGGACTGACGCTTAAACAGTTCACACTTGTGGAGGATTTGGGGTGCGGTAGAAATCTCTGCGATGTACCGGCGATTTTGACAGAGTTCTCCGGAGTCCAGTCTCAGAGCGTGCAGGTTTATTGCGAAAGAGGGTGGGGGGAGGGGAGCCTGCTGCGGAGCCGCGGGGCGCAGCACCGGGACAGGTCTGGGAGAGAGGGAGCGGAAGTCCCCAAGGGGCAGAGAGAGGCAGAGAGAGCGATGTGTCCCTTACAGTACAGTAAAACAGCTTCCCTGATGAATATTCTAATTTATACTAGCCAATCTAGTACAAGTTACAAATCCTATAGCATTTACATACAGCCTATAAGAATCATTACATTACCATTTGGACCCCTCCTGCCAGGCCAGGAGGGTCAGTTTTGACCCCTGGACTCTTGGTAAGGAGAGGGGCATTGTTTAATCAAAAAGGGGGATTACAGACAGCAGGCCATACTATTGTTTTCCAGTTGTTCAGTAACTGAGGCTTGGCATTTTAGAGATCGAAACTTGCTTTCAATTCTATTTCACTTATAGGTTTCATATACTCAAAATTTAAGCAGTCATATTTACGAAGCCTTCCTGTTTCATCTTCCCCAACACACACTAAAAGACTTTAGAAAAGGGTTCCTGACATTTTTTCTGGGAGGGCTGTTTAATGAGCTGAACATCAGGCTGGGGCCAGATAACAAACTTCATGTGAGAAGAAATTTCCTTCTCTTTAAGAATGTAATTTAACAAGCTTTACAAACTGAAGCTGAAGTAGAGCAGATACAATAGCACTTGTTTTTCCATGTTTGAGAGAGATGCATGTAGGTGATTTAATTTCCAATAACTTAAGACAACCTATATTGAAAACTTGCCTCAGTCTGAAGGACTGAGCAAAAGTAGTCCCCAGCACAGCTCTACACATGCCACTCCTAAAGGAGATTAATCCTGATCCCACATGCATGGTGTGTCTAGAACAGACCTCAAAGAAGTTTGTTAACTGCACATGGGATAGCAGGAGAGTTCAGAGGAGTGCTTAGGGACAGAAAAGCTGTAGAAATTAAACTCATTATTGCCCTTTCCAGCAGCCAGTCTGGGCTCATCAGTTTTGTACAACATTGCAGTGTTTTATGGAAGGAATTTGGGCGCGGGGCAGGGAGAAAGAGTGATACAGTAATTTGTACTGTGCCTTTTAGAGAAAGAAAAATACCATCAATAATTATTATCATGTTACTCTAAGTCAAACAAAGAAAGAGTGTACCAGTTGTAAGGACACATTCCCTCTAGCACTGATGGAAGTGGAATTTATTCAGTTTTAGACAGTGCCACGTCAGCATGGTGTACCTAGTTAAGAGATTCTGAGATTATAAAAATTATGAAAACCTGTCATTTTTTTGAAACAGCCTGTAGTGATGTACCTCATTAGGCTTAGCTGGGTTCAATGCTTGGGTCTGGTTAAAAGCTTATTTTTCAGAATGATATTAAGAGATAGCAAAACCAGCATTTCTTTCCATAGCTTGTTCCAGTGGTTAACCCTGTCTGTTTTCTGACATCTTGGCCTTTCTGATCTGAAGGTCTCTGGATTCTGCATCTGTACATTGGCCTGAGTTCTCAACCAAACTGAAAGCCCTTTTTATATGATGTTTTACCCTCCCAAGAGACAGCAATACTTATTATGGTCATTCTTCAATAACCAGGTCACAGCTAAACCTTGGTTTGGATAAGCAGACCTAGCTCTCCCTATAAGGCATTTTCCTCAGATCTCAAAACATTTTTATGACTCACATTATGACCTTGGACACAAATACTGTTTTTCAGGGAAACTCTGGAGAGTGAGACCTGAACCCATGAGAGTGTGGCTCTGCTTCAGATACTCCTGTAAGAGATAAAAGAGCTGGGACGAAAAAGATATGTGTTCCCCAGGAATACTGAGTGGTTCCTTGGGGGGAGATCTTCAAAGCAGTGGATCTGAAATACCGAAAGTATCTTAAACACTGATATTTCAGCAAAGAAAAAAAAAATAAATTCAATTCAATATGCAAAGGGTTAAATCAGGCAACACAGATGGATAATAACTAAAAAATGAATTTATATTTCTGAGTTTGTGTTCACAACCACCTCTGTCAACTGATTGTACCATGTGTCACTAAATAACAGGCAATGTTGAGATCACACTCTCCTATTATTAGAAATGTAATAGTCATATCTTGTTTAAAAACCTGTTTTAAAATCTGTTGCCACCTGGAAAACTAGATTAAACAGATCAAGAGTTAAGGTTATCTACAAATATTCTGGGCAGAAACATAATTAGGGCTGTTATTAGGATTATCATTTGGTAGGCAGTGTAGACAAGACTGAGAAGATAAGCCACTATCAGTTGCTGTTGAGGGCTAAAGTGATTATTAAGCTTGTAAGTTTGGGCCATGTGTTTTCCTGGCAATGTGGACATAATGTTGAAGAGCTTCCAAAAACCCAAGGCAGGACTGCAGGTTGTTTCTCCTAAAAAGCTTTCCCAGAGTGGCACCATCAGTAGACAGGTAAAGTGCTGGTGTGTGCCAGAGCCTGCTTGCAGCTCTCCAGCACCAGGGCAGTGGAGCATGTAGGATGAGGTTGCAAAGCAGGGCATAAAGCTGCATGGCCAGCAGCCCATGAGAGTGCCTCCTGATGTGACCCCCCCCGGGGCCCATGCTTTCCATCCCAGATGGTTCACTCTGGACACAAAACACTCAGCGCTGCTACACAGCACCTGCAAGGGCAGGCTGCGCGTAAGAAGACATTCCATGATAAGATGGAAGATTTAAATAATTTTTATATCAAACCATGGCAAACAGGTTGAGTCTTTAAACAAACGTGTTTCAGGATGCATAACAACCTGAGCACTCTACATGTGCCTGCAGTACATGAGTGGAGGACATAGGATCATTGGATGGTTTGGGTTGGAAGGGACTTTAAGATCATCTAATGCAACCTGCCTGGCATGGGCAGGGACACCCTCCAACAGCCCAGGTTGCTCAAAGCCCCATCCATGCAGGTGGAAACATTAACCTGACCCAGTTGAAGATGTCTCTGCTCATTGCAGAGGAGTTGGACTAGATGACCTTCAGGTGTACCTTTCAATCCAAACCGTTCTATTATTTTGCATGGGAGCATCACTTGGAGCACCCTCCTGAGTAAGGAGAGCAATCAGCTCTGCAGCACCATGTGTTCTTCTCTGCTCCCTCTCACCTCAGAGACAGGCAGCTCCCTAGCAACCTCACCCTTCCTCGGACGTGAATTTCCCAACTTCCCCAGGCCTTTACCACACCTGCCACCAGGGATCCATTGCTGTAACCTCATGTCACAAGGAAATCCTCACTAAGGATAAGTTACTGGAACCTGTGTGCTGCCATTTCTCTCCCTGGCACCTGCAGGGAGAACTGGAGGAACCAGCAATTCGGTGTCTGCATTGCACCACAGACATGAGGAAGTCCCCAGCAGGGACCTTCCAGCATGCAGCAAAGAGTGTAAGAGCTGACAAAGAGCAGCTTGGTGCCACAGGCACCTGGCAGAGGTCAGCAGGTCTCTGCAGGGACTGTAAAGGTTAATGTGGCTGTCGCTTGCTCAAGGAGGATGACTAATCCCGAAGATGCGGGCACTCCCCAGCAGCCCTCTGTTTCTGCTGCTGTGGCTTCAAAGAACGCAGGAGACGTAAGAAGGGAGTTAGAAATGACACAGGTTTGGTGGGGTTGGTGGTCTCTTCCCCAAACTGTCCTGTTCCTTGGAGCAGACCAAGCACTCCTGTTGAACACAGCAAATCAGCGGCAGCCCCTGACACTTTGAAGTTGCTGATGCTTTGCAGCTTGCTGAGCTGCTTAGTGAGAAGCCCTCATTTTATTTTCAGAAGCAGAAATAAATTGCTTTCCTTCAGATAAGTGATATTTTTCTTCCTCTCAAAATACTCAATAGACCTGTTTTTATCTCTGTGATGTTTACTTTCCAGGAGGCTTTGCCACGTTTGCAGCTTCATGGGACTTTTTGCCTTAAGCTTCTCCACAAAATGCACAGAGAGCCCAGGGCTGGTCTCTGCTGTTGGGAGGGGAAATCTGCTCCTGAGACAGAAGGGATGGCCCTTCTCATGACTTTTTCTTTTCTTGGTTCTGTTTTGACATTTTATCTTCCTTCCTGCTACATGAACAGGAAGCTATAGGGACAGCCACAAATCATCTTGCTGCCTTATGTCCTTCAGCTCCACTATTTTTACACTTGTTTTTATACATGTGTCTCTACATTTACAGGATAAAATGGTGATGGCAGAATGTCTCTGATTACAAATTCCATTGCATTTAAGAAGACCAAGTGCCATTCCCCTTATTCAAACTGAGCCAAGGATCTTTCCTACTCTGAATTTATAGTAACCATAATTCCAGAAGATCCTCAGATACCTCACAGTGCATTTTTTCAGCAGAAATAGGTTTTACAGCTGGGCGAGGTCTTACATTACAGAGAAATTTATGCCTAAACATCTGCTCTTAAATGTCCTTCAGCTACTCGAGGTGGTTACAAATCCATCCACAGCACCCGCTGGAAGATATAAAAAACCTACTACCCTAATTTAGTGTAGACAAGTATTTGTTATTCCACTGACAGTCTGGATAGAAGGAAAGAAGATGTCAGGAAACTTTCGATTCATGTCAGACCTCTCAATTTTCTCAGTGGTAGGGAAAAACTCTCTTCTTTTTTTTCCTCTTTATACAGTCAGTGATATGTGACCAGTTGAATCAGTTCAGTGTTGCTGTGAATAGGCAGTTCTAGAGGCCCTAATAGGTAGAAAAGCATGCTCACTTATTTCTGCTTACCCTAAAACTTCTGATAAAGTTTTGATGAAGCCCATTGTGGCAGATTGACTCTACACAAATAATAAAAAATAGTCCTTGATGCAAGAAATGCATAACTGGGAGGTGAAACCTACAGAAAACTGTATATATGGTTTCTTTTGCTGTCATGAGTAGTGGCTTGTTTGAGATAATAGGGTAAGCATGTCTGTAAAGATTGCTGATTTACTAAATTAATAAATAATTTCCATTGCATATCTTTGCTTCTTAAAAAAGATCAAAAACCCAACCAACCAACCAACAACAAAACCCCAAAAAACCTGGAGAGTTCTCATTAAGAGCAGCCTGGCTTCATATGGTTGACCACAGGAACAAGGTCCTATGGGGTCATTCTCCATGGAACAAATTTTTCCAGTGATTTTCCTAATTCATTACTTAATTAGTGGTGTATTGATCTAGGCCAAATCACTGTTGTATCTCAGCGTCGGTGATGTTGTTCTTTCCAGTAAAACAGTCCATACAGCCTTCTTCAAATCCAATGGCACAAAAAATCCTTGTTACCCAAAATTTTACTGCGATAGATTTCCAGCAATAGTATACAAAAGCAGTTTCATTAAGTCAAAGAAGCTATGTCAGTCATTGCAGAATTATATACATTTTGGTATCATAATTATGTGAAAAGAAAAATAGGAATATTTATAACTGAAAATGTAAACTTCCCCAAGCTGGCCTCCTTTGGGTTCTGTAAATGCTCAAAATAGTTTCTATTTTCTATGCCACAACCTCTCTTTTTCTGCCAGGAGATTTAAACATGAATAGTTCTTTTTACAATACTGCTGTGGAGTTTCTACATCTGCAACAGAGCCAGATTCAACATAATTTTCTCTTTGAGCCTTTTATATAGTGACTTTCTTCTTTAATCAGTTAATCCAATGTTGAAATAAAGCTAACATGTCACGTGGGCTATACATTCAGAGGAGACAGATGGAATTATGACAACTGACACCAAGGATAGAATCAAAGGATCATTTAGGTTGGAAAGGAACTCTAGGATTTTCCAGTCCACTCATTGTCCTAGCACTATCAAAACCATGAAACCATGTCTCAAAAAAAAAAAAAAAAAAAAAAGTGCCACATACTCACATCTTTTAAATTCCTCCAGACAGGGTGACTCTGCTACTTCCCTGGGCAATGTGTTTCAATGCTTTACAACCCTTTAGGGAAACAAAAATTCTTAATATCCAATCTAAACCTCCCCTGGTGCAACCTGAGGCCATTTCTTCCTGTCCTGTTATGAATTACCTGGGAGATGAGACTGATCCCCCTTGTCATTACAACCTCCTTTCAGGCAGTGGTAGAGACCAGTAAGATCCCTACTGAGCCTGGGGTACAGCTGGTGACCAGCTGCCAGCTGAAGGTAATTCCATTCATGATCACTCTCTGGGCCTGGCCATCCAGACAGGTTTTTACCCAGTGAAGAGTGCACCTGCCCCAGACATGAGCAGCCAGTTTCTCCAGGAGAATGCTGTGGGAAATGGTATCAAAGGCTTTACTAATGCCCAGGAAGACAATCTATGGCCATTCCCTCATCCTTTAAGTGGATCACCCTTTCACAGAAGGAGATCACGTTGGTTAAACAGGACCTGTCTATCATAAACCCATGGTGGCTGGGCCTCATTCCCCGATTGTCCTGTACATGCCACAGGCTGGCACACAAGATGATCTCCTCCATGACTTTGCCCAATACCAAGGTCAGATTTTCAGGCCTGTGATTCCCCAAATCCTTCTTTCAGCCTTTCTTGTAGGTGGGCATTGTATTTTCTAGCCTTCCATCAACGTGACATCTCCGATTTATCAGGGCTGCTGATAAATTATGGAAAGCAGCTCAGTGTGCACTTTTGCCAGTACCCTCAGCATCCTTGTGTGGATCCCTTAGGTGGATCCAATCTGGCCCCAGACTTGTGTGGGTCTCAGTTGCACAGCAGATTGCAGACCATTCCCTCCTGGATTGTGGGGGCTTTACTGTGCTTCCCATCCCTGTCTCCCAGCTCAGGGAGCTGGGCACCCAGAGAACAACTGGTCTTACTACTAAAGACTGAGTCAAAGAAGGCTTTAAATACCTCAGTTTTTCCTCATTCTTTGTCACTCTGCTTCCTCCCACATCCAATCAAGAATGGAGATCGTTCTTATTCCTCCTTTTGTGGCTGGTGTGTTTATAGAAATATTTTTGTTGTCTTTTATGGAAGTGGTCAGATTAAGTTCAGTTTGGGCTTTGACCCTTCTAATTTTCTCCCTGCATAACCTCATGTTATCCTTGAAGTCCTCCTGAGTTTCCTTCCAAAGGTGATAAACTCTTTTGTTTCCCAGGTTCCAGCCAAAGCTCTCTGTTCAGGGAGGCTGGTCTTCTTCCCCACCAGCTCATCTTTCAGCACATGGGGACAGCCTGCTCCTGCACCTTTAAGATTTCCTTCTTGAAGAATGTCCATCCCTTCTGGACTCCTTTGCCCTTCAGGACTGCCTCCCAAGGCACTCTGCCAGCCAGGCTTCTAAACAGGTCTTAGAACCTAAAATCTCAGTAATAAAAGACAGGAACCCACCTCAACACTGTTTAAAGTAATTTCAATTTTTTCCATTGACTTTACTAGTATATATATTAAGCTGTCAATTTTTTTCTCCTTTTCTCTCAGCAAAATTTTATTTCCTTGGTGCACACTGTGGGTCTCTTTTATGTGATGAAGAGCTGTGTAAGACATTTTCCGCTCTTCTTTATTTGATTCTTTTATAGCATTTTGCTGTGCTGGTGTGTGGGCCTTCTGTGACTGGTACAAATGCAGAACTGGCAGAAGATGCTACAGATGTAGATGAGAAGGGGAGAAAAAAAGCACGTGACATTTTTTAGGAGGAAGAATTTCTGTATTAAATATTCACTGCTTTGCCAAGCTGCAAAAATGTCAGTGTCTGGAAATAACAGAGCTCCATTTTTTCTTTAAATCTTAGAATATGTATAATATAAACAAAATCAGCACTGAGCAAGTCTAGGTGGATGAACAAAGCTCAAAAGGAGTCACTGACTTTCCAAATAAGCCTTAAATCCATGGTTAAAGCCAATTTCAGGGACATAAAATCATACTATGGAAGAGCAAAATTAGAGCCTAAATATTATGCTAGCCTGAGCTCGGTCTAATCAAATTCATTTAACCCCATTATTTTCTTTCTTGTGTATCACAGCTGAAAACAATGGAGCCCTCTTGGCAGGAAGCCAATCTGAAGCCATCTATTACCCTCTATACTGAAGTTCTGACAAGGAGAATAAGGCAGCTGCCCTTTACAGTAATTGATATTAATGACTCAGGTTAGAGACCATTGTGCCAGCTTGGGACGGACAACAAAGAGAAACAACAGCCCAGCTCCATGGCAAAAGGGACAGTAGTAGTCTGAAGACAGATGGACACAATAGCAGCAGAACAGTGTAGTAGTTTTGGGTTTTTTTAATATTTTGTCTTGGATGTTATTTGCATGAGACATAATTACACATTAAATGAGAACAAGATTTACAATTGTAATTGGCAGTATTTTTCTGTGCCATTTCTCTGATGTGTCCTGCACTGTGTTCTTGGGCTGGAAAAGGCAGATGTGGGATTGGCCACCTCCCTGGCGTGAGATCACACTGGCCAGGAGGATTGCATCCCCAGGCACTATGCATGGCAGGGGTGAACTGCCTACAGGTTCAGCCCCAGATGTTTCCCAGCAAGTCCTGGCCTAAGCCTGTCCCAAACTCCATTCCCAGGCTTCTTACAACATTCATGGTAAGGTTATTTTCAGTGTTTTGTGGAAGTCTGTTCTAGTTTTATCAGATGCCTGCAGATTTCACACATTTTTGCTGAAAATTAGCTCTTGCTTTCAAATTTGCTGGAGCTATTCTAGCCAGCAGAACCAGCAATTTGCATTGGTGAAAACTGAAGTGGTTGTACCTATTCTGTTTTACTTGTGACAGGCTCTGCTCTGACAAAACGTGACTCAAGGTTGAAATGAAAGGATGGAGAGGCAGCCCTCACAGTACAAGAGACAATATTTACACCGGGGAACAAAAATTTTGCAGTGCTGCTTGGTTTAGTTTGTGACAGGCTTTGGTTTTCAGTTTATTTAGGGAGAAGTGGTAAAAGGGACAAACACATGCAAGGGGCCTTTGTTGTATCAGTGTGGAGACAGATGCTGTGTTGTGACCCTGGGAGTGATACACCACTGTGTAGGCTCTCTCAGGCCCAACTCAGGTTTCCCTGGTCTTCTTCATGTGCTGTTTTCTCTTGCTGCCTTATCCTGCTCCAAGCTTTCATATCCCTTAGCCCCCAGCCTGTCTGGAGCATCATGCAGATCATGTGAATGGTGATTACCACAAACCACTGTTCTGCCTCTTGGGGTGTTGTGTCTCATGGCCATCCTATCATCAAGGTGTTGAGGAGTTCAGCAACATACACTGTCTGTTAAAATAAATGTTGTGTCTGTGTTGTCATTGTCGTTGAGGAAAAGGCTTTCTTAAGTAGGTCCTTGAGAAATACATTTTCTTCTTGACCTAATTCTCTTCAAAAGACTGAAAGAGTCAAGTGTATCACACTTTTGAAATGAAAATAGCACTCAAGCTTGCTCTATAATTCCTGATCTCTCATGTAAACATCTACTGACATTCCCTTCAAACCTTGCCTGCTTTTGCACCTTTGGAGTATTTAGCTTAAAGTGAAAAGAATGAAGTCTTTCAAAAAGAAAAATGAGTCTGTATGTCCTCACTATTCAGGAAGAAAACAAATCCCTGGGTTACTATACAAATATGAACATTTGAAATACTCTTGCTTTCCCAGCCTCTTCTCTACTGTCACTCCTCTGAAGTCCAATTAAGACAAAGCATTTACTCCATATTTGTCTGGGCTGATAATTATTTAATGACACAATAATCTGAAATATCAAGACACAATTCAAATCTGATTCTTGCTGTTACCTTTAAACCACGAGATATTCAAAACTGTGATATATTACAGGGGTAGGGTAAAATTTCAGGAAGCAAATACTTATCTGGTGGAGAAGACACCATGGTCATGCAGGTAATTTTTTCAAAAGGAGGCTCATCCCCTGCACTACTTTTTTTTTTTTTTTTTTTTTTTAAAGATTAAGGATCCAATCGTCTTTGAAGATATTTCAAAACTTGTAAAAAGCAGAGAGGTGATTATGCAAAGCCAACCAAGGGCAAATCCTGCCTGACTAATCTAGTGGTCTTCTAAGGTTAAGTGACCCCATCAGAGGACAAGGTAAGAGCTACGAACATCCTCTCTGTGGCCTTCTGTAAGTATCTTGATAAGGTCCCCACAACATTCTTACCTCTAAATTGTAATGATATGGATTTGATGGTTGAACTGTTAGATGGGTAAAGAATTGGCTGGATGTCCACTCAATGACTCAAAGACCAAGGGTAAGCACTGGGTCCAATACTGAGTAGCACCTTCATAAATAGAGTGGTACACTTGACACACCTGAGAGAAGAGCTGCTATCCAGGGGGGCCTTGGAAGGCTTCAGGGGTGGACTTATGTGAAGATCATGAAGTTCAATAAGGACAAATGGAAGGTCCTGCACCTGGGTGAGGACAATCCCTAATACCAGCATAGATGGGGTGAGGAATTAATTGGGAATCACAGAATGATCCCCCCTGCAAAAGGAATTTGGGTCTACTGGTGAGTCAGCAGTGCACATTTGCAGTAGGGAAAGCCAATTGTAACAAATACAGGCAGCAGGTTGAGGAATTTGATTGCCCTTCTCTGCTCCGCTCTGGTGAGATCCCACTTTAAGTACTGCATCCAGCTCTGGAGTCCTCAGGACATGAAAGTCCTGGACCAGTTGGACCAGGTGCAGAGGACCACAGAAATTATCAGAGGACTGGAACATTTTGCCTGTGAAGAAAGACTGTTCAGTCTGGAAAAGTCTCTAGGGAGACCCTCATGTGGCCTTTCAATATATAAAGGGGAGTTTGAGAAAGACTTTTTACCAAGGCCTGCAGTGACAGGATTAGGAGCAATGGCATTAAAATGAGAGTGGGTAGATTTAGACTGTATATAATGAAGAACTTTTTGTTTTACCATGAGGGTGATGAGACAACAGAACGGGCTTCTCAGAGAAGCTGTGGATGTCCCATCACTGGAAATGCTCAAGGATTGGTTGGAAAGGGCTTTGAGCAACTTGATCTTGTGGAAGGTATCACTGTCCTTGGCAGGGGAGTTAGACTAGATGATCTTTAGGGGTGCCTTCCAATGAAAACCATTCTAAGATTCTATGAAATCCACTATGTATGGTATGTGTAGGCACATATATCTATATCTATATCTATATCTATATCTATATCTATATGAAAAAAAAGTAATGTCCCAAACATTTCCAGACATTTGGTGCCTTTCCCCCACTTTCTTGTGCTTGAGATACTTTTGAGACATTTCCATTGTCTCTAGGATGCCACAGCTAGAGAGTGTTAAAAGATTCAATGGTATATTGTGACTTCTGGGTCAAAAGCAGCCCATGAGGAATTCATACAAGGCCAAAGTAAGAGACCATAGCTTGTAGTAAATCTGTACAGGTCGATAATCCCAATCCCCAGATATGAAAGGAGACACAGGAGCCCCCAGTGCCACAGCCATCTTCTTATGGCAACATCTCCCAGAGTATCCATAACCTCTCAGCTGTCTGAGGTCTGCCATAAATGTCTTGTGGTTGTCAGACTTGGACAGCTCAACTTTGTTTTGCAGAGTCGGAAAGGTCACTGTATCAACTGTACATGATGTCTCTTTTCTCAGTCTTGGCAAGTTCACCTTTTACAGCTTCCTCCTGAGCTTTGGCTCTCCTTTCTCTTTATATTTGCCTTCTAATCTTTATTTACACACCTTTTCACACTCTGTCCTCTGGGGTCAGAATTTCTTTCCTAATGGACCTGGCAATGTCTTCTCTCAGCTCTCTCTATAGAATTCTACCCTTCTGTGAATTGCCCAGATACAAGACTAGTTTTTTTTCAGTTCAAGTATTCACAGACAGAACATTCCTTTGTGTCTCAAGTGAAGTCTTGTCGTCACAACAGAATTACTGACATTGTTTACAGAAGTCCAGATTGTACATTAACATGAATTCTTCACTTGTGCCAGATTCTGTAAGAAGCAGCTCATAAGACAGTTCATAAAAAAAAAATTAAAATATATCTGTTTCAGAAACAATAGCATTTAGTGCCTGGAGATCTGGATCTTTCTGCTTGAATCAGTGGTTTATTTTTTTAAGCACTGTGGATGCCTGAAGGCACTATATGAACATCATCCATTTGCCCATATTTTTCTGAGAAAAGCTGAATCTGTTTCACTTTTGCTTCAAAGACATATTTGGCAAATACTGAAGTGTCTTGGTGTAAGAGATTGACTGACTGGGTTTAAATCTTAAGGCTCACAGGCAACAGTAAGGCCACCTGTTACACTATTAGTGTTCAGATATTCTTCAACTTACAGTGGAACAAATGGGTTCCAGCCTGATATGTTGTCTGACCTGTGATCGCAAGGTAAGTTCAGGATCACGACTTCCCTTCAAGCCTGGTATTCATGTGTGATGAGATCTGGAAGAGTTGCTTGATTAGGATTTTACTTCAGATTATGGTAGGTTGTTATTGAAGAAAAAAGCCTTAGTTATAAATCTTAACTGTGCTAGTCAAAGCCTGTCAAACCCTTCAGATAATGTAATGAATCTTGTAAATGGAGTCACTGATATGCCTCTCTGAGTGTCACTTTCCAGCTAGTCTTTAAAAGATGAGAATGGCACTGATGCTGTTGGTTACTAGGGTCTACATTGTTACAGAATCACAACTGGTGTTTCCCAGGGCTCAGTAGTGGGGCCAGATCTGTTTAATATCAGGGAATCACAGAATGTGCTGAGTTGGATGGGACCCACAAGGATCATCAAGTCCAACTCCTGGCCCTGTGCAGGACCATCCCCAAGAGTCACCCCATGTGCCTGAGAGTGTTGTTCAAACACTTGTTGAACTCTCTCAGGCTTGGTGCTGTGACCACTTCCCTGCAGAACCCCCCTAGTGACAGGTCTGATGTCACCCCATTCCCCATAGCACTTTGCCCCCTGTACTCAGCACTGGTGAGGCCACACCTCGAATCCTGTGTCCAGTTCTGGGCCCTTCACTATGGGAAAGACTTTGTGGTGCTGGAGCAAGTCCAGAGAAGGGCAACACAGCTGGTGAAGGATCTGGAGCACAAGGCTGATGAGGAGCAGCTGAGGAAGCTGGTGGTGTTTAGCCTGGAGTAAAGGCTCAGTGGAGACCTTATTGCTCTCTACAACTGCCTGAAAGGAGGATGTAGTGGCATGAAGGGACTCTCCTCGCAGGTAATTAGTGATTGGACAGGAAGAAATGGCCTCAAGTTGCACCAGAGGAAGTTTATACTGCCTATTAGGAAAAATTTCTTCACAGAAAAGGTTGTCAGGCACTGGAACAAGTTATTCAGGTAAGTAGTGGAACTACAGTCCCTGGAAGTGTTCAAAAAACGTTTGATGTGGCACTTGGGGAGATGGTTTAGTAGTAAACACAGTGGTGCTGGGTTAACAGATGGACTGGATGATCCTAGAGTTCTTTTCCAACCTAACCAGTTCTATGAATTTAAGTGCTGCATTAGAAAGGTCATAAATAGCTATCAAGGGCCTTTATACCCATATCTCAGATGATTTAAACACCATTAAAGGGAGCAGTGAAACAAAATTTTTACCACCTTCTACCAGTAATCCATTGAAGAAACCCTTGGTGTTAAAAGTGCAGGTTTTGCGGGACTATCATCTCCATCAAAATAATTTAATTCTAGCTGGCGCTGATTTTTAGATTTGCTGTTCACAGAGGTTTAGAGAGATCACACATTGTCTGGAGAAGGGAAGTCCCCCATTAACTGCTGGCCTGCCAACAAATTGACCAAGGGTATATAACCTATAAGCATGCATTTGGATTTTTTGCTGTGTTTAAAGCCCCTTGTCATTTATCAAGTGTGAGTTGAATTAGTGTGTAATTTGGAAAAAGCAGTTTCTCTCATGAAGAGATGAGTGGACACTGACCCATAGTATTGATCCATAGTTCAGTTTATTCTGTTACACACTTGATAGAATTGGGATGATAACTTGTACATTTCAGTGTCCACATGATAATTACTTCTTTTCTCAGTGGTTTAAACTTTTCTATTACTCCAGCTTACTAGCAGCTCAGATGAAGCATAGGTTATAAAGCCTCAATTGCTAAGGTTAGATCTGAACAAACAGTGCAATAAATGTTGATGATGTTGATTTGAAAAGCTTAGGTACATGATTTTGGTTTCTACTCCCTTGGCACAAGGTTGCCAGAATTACTGAAGCCCTACCAGCATAAGACAGAAGTACAATTTTCTCCTGCTGTTTTTCATTTGGTAGACATACGCACGAGCAGGAACTCCAAGTTCCCTTTCTTGTAAAGACGTCATGGGCAAAATGTTAGGCTATAGTATTACCTGGTATTACAAAGCCCTCTGAAGCAGGCAGAGTCCGGTGAGTTCTCAGCTAGATGGGAACAGTGGCTCATTCACGTCACAGCTATATGCTATTTTTGGCATGCAGTTGACTTTTCCTTATTAGAAAAATAAAAACTATTCAAATAGAAAGTTCTTCTAGCTTGGTATATATACCACTGTGGCTGCTTTCAGCTATATTGATTTCCTTCCACCTGCAAAAACTTACTTTTTTAAAAGTCTGCAGAATTTTGTTTGAGGCTGGTTCTTTTCAAGCTCCCTTTGTCTCTTTACTTCCTCTCTGAATGTGGAAAAGGGTTATCCCTTGGGAATGATGATGGATCTGGTTATGTGCCCAGAAGAGAAGGAGTTAAGGTAGACAAACAAAGGGTGGTGTACACTTAGACAAAATTTGGCTTTCTGTGAGCAAAGCACGTACCCATGTACAGAAGTGGTCCCATGTACAGAGACTGTGGGGATGCCATGTCTAGGCAATGTGTCCATACCATCCCCAGTGTTTCCCTTCTGCATAACTTCTCCTCAACTTGAACTTCTAAAAACAAGCCCTGGAGCTGGCTGGGCCAAGAATTCTCGAAGAGCTATGACAATGTTGATTCTGTGCCTTCCATAGAGATTAAGCAGAAAATTCTACCAATAATGTCTGGAAACCTTGTTCTTTTATTGTTTTAATTGAAATACTGTATCTGAGCACTAAAATAAGGCCTGATTCAGAGCAAGTCAGCTCTAATGGCATCACACCAAGATGGTTTTTGCTTTATCCATACCAATCCATTTTTGCACAAAGGTAGCAACTTACTAAATTAATACTTACTGTCATACATCCGCATAATATATAAGGTGTAAAAAAAGATGTGTTGGTCTATATTTCACAGACTTAACTGAGGGAATGAGATTTTACAGATGTACAACATGACTTTTCCTTATTAGGAGAATAAAATCTCTAATGTTGGAAAGCATCTATTGGTCATCTCCTGAAGTATTTTAGATTTTCTCCAGTGTCTTCTTGTTTAAAGGGAATGTAATTCACATCCATAGTGGTCATGGGTTATTTTCTGGACTAGTTCTCTGTCATGATGGCAGGAATATATTACACAGTAAAATCATGCAGGGCCAAGGGTAGTTTGCATTTTATTCTGAATGAATGGAATGATAAATGGAAGATGGAAAGTTCTTTATTTCAGCATGTGTTTATGGTCCCAGCTGGAGATCATCTCCCTTAGAGACTAACACAGAAAAGGGAATGGAATTTTGTTCAAATTATCCAGTTTTTTGTTTTCTTATACATATTGAACCTAAACTGCTTTTTGAAAGTTCTTTTGAATTTAACCAGAACTAAACAGGAGAAACTTACCTGCCTGAATTGGAACTCACCCACTATAGATACTGCTCTGACTTACCAGTTTACAGAGGAGGTTAGCATGTCCTGACACAACTTGAGCACTGCAGGAACCACACCTCTTGTGAGATTTGGATTGAGCCAGGTCTTAGTTGTGGTTATTCCAGAGTATGAGTACTGCTTTACTGTTGTGCTCCTCCTAAAGGTGATGACTTCATGAAGAGAGGGATTCATCTCAACTCAGAACTGGATGTTTGATTCGAGCAAGTTGTCTTCTCCATTTACAGAGCTAGACAGAGGGATATCCAGGGGGAGATTCACAGAGAGCCCAGGTGACTACTTTAGACTAATTTCGTTATTACCAGCAGATTGTTGGACAAAAATTTCACATTTGGGATATCTGCATATGTACAGACACCTTTTGATGTTACAACCAACTACTTCTTTGTTCCATAACTCTCCAGCTGACACCATCCTTGTTCCTGAGGCACCTCAGGGCAAGAGCTTTGAGAAGTGACCGGCTTCCATGTCATATGGAAAGTTCACATTTTTTTCAAAAGATGGCTCTTTTTCCTCTGTTTTATCGCAAACCAGCAGCACCAGTCTGAACAAAACCAATGGATAATATGCACTGGAAAGTCATCATGAACTAGAAGAAGGGACAGAAGGAGATATTTTAATTTTTATTTTAATTAAAGTTTTCATGATTGTATGAAAACAGGATGGTGAGAATCTCTCTTGCCTCTTTCCTTAGTTCTTGTACCATCTGTAACAAGTCAGGAAGAGATTACAAAAAAAGAAAGGGTTGTTCATACTTGTTTGTCCATGAAAGTATCTGTTGCAAGAATTATTTTTTCTCTCAAAGATCTAAAATTCTTCATTTTACCAGCCAGACTGGATGAATGCTGTGAAGTAGTTATACAAAAATAGTTGAAATTTTTTTAATTAATCTTCTTTAGTTATGTTTGCATCTGGTCTAGTTTTGCTTTCCACAAATATTCATAGAAATAATTTTTTGGAACAAAGTCTTTTTCAAAGGAAATATTAAGTATGAGCAGTCAAATGTATATGCAAAGGAAAATTTACACTGCCTTTCTGCAAGGCTTCAGAAGTGAAATCTCATGAATATTTGGTTTATTCTTGATGTCAAGAAGCAGTAAGAATGCAGAGTAGCTGAAGTGACACATCCAATCTGGAAAAGCCAGGTCCTGTTTCAAGGCTGAAATCTTATTTCCCCTGAATTCATTAGTGGAATGCCCACACATTTCACAATGACAAGGTATTATCGTACTTCTAAGATACAGAGCCCACTTTTTTTAGCTTAAGGGTTAGACAATGCTGACTTAATAAATTCAGAAGAATCCCTTTATATTGTGCGGACCTTTAAATAGCACAGAGTAGGCAAATAACCTTTTCCCACTACTTTTCCAGGTTAATTTTAGATAATTTTTGGGCTGTGCCACTGCCAGGAAAGTTGTTTTGTCAGCCCTCCCATTCCCACCCTCACAGCTGGCACTCTGGTTGATTTGTTTAACTTGACTGATGAGCTGATTAAGCAGAAATTAAAGATTTGTGAGCTGAGTTAGAGACAGATTGGATTCATTGTGATAAGCCCCCCTGATCTGGCTGGCAGGTTGGCTGTACAAAAAGGTGTTTGTGGAGGGGAGGTGTCCAGAACACAGGGTCTGGAGGGGCAGCACGACATGGGACTACCTCTACATCACTTTTAAGCCAGCTACCTCCTTGCCGCCTGATAATAAGCAAGAAGTGTGGAAAGAGACACCTTTAGCTGCTCCTCTGACTCTTCTGGTCATTTTGTCTCAAAAAGGTGGAAAAAGCAGGAATGCCATTTCAGTTTTCAGTAGTAGACAAGGGTTGTTCAGGCAGCAGGCAGCAAAGCACCACACAAAAACATGATGGTTTAGAAAAGGAGGTTTTTTAGCCCTTTCTCAGAGACAGGGAGGCACATTCTCCTCCTTCCTGGTACTGGTAACATTTGTTAAAACAATGAGGTGTGTGCTAGTGGCTCCCCTCCATACTGTGTGCTTTGTCTTTGGGCTGTGCTTGTGCTCCAAGGGCCCCACAAGTCCTAAACATGGCTGGTGCTCCAGGGTGATGCATCTGAGATGTTGTGTTGCAGCCTCATGGGGAAGAGCTCTGTTCTCCTTTTCCTGCTCCCACAGCACAACCTGCCACGCTGCTCCTGCTCCCCTGCTTTCAAGGCAGCAAAGGACACACTGCCACTGAACTCACGTGGCTGCTACTGGATTCTCTGTTACCTATCTTGGCATTAGTCCCAAATGTCAATTTGGAAGTCAGTGCCTCCACAGAAGCAGGGCAAGCGCCTCTTTCCACTACCAGTGGAAATCCCTCCAGCGCCAGGATGTTAAACCTTTGGCCTTTATCTAATCTTGTCCATCCATCCCTTCCCACCATTCACTATCGATATCTCCACAGCTGTAGATGTGTTTTGCTGTAGCCAAACTCAGTCATTTCAGGTTCCCACAGGAGCACTGTTTCCAGACCCTCATAATTTTCCATGGTGCCTCTGTTGAAATAGAGAGCATTGAAAGTCTTTTATGGAGGAGGCTTATAAAATATGAACATCTGTTTGTTACGAAACTTAATGCTGTCAGCTTGTAAGAGCCATCTAGAAAAGTATTTAACTCCAAGTGCTCTTTGTGTGTCTTGGAACAAAAAGCTTGTATAGGTATGTTGGAGGTGACACCTGCCTCACATAAGATTTATTTCAAGACAGTGTCACTGGGGACTTAGAAAGGATTCATATCAGAGAATGTTAATTCTCCTGAAGCTTCTCTCCAAGGTGCACTTAAAATGCCAGATTTTATTGGCTCAAGACCACTATTAGACATGCTTTGTTACCTGGATATATCTGCATTTTTTCAGTTATGGCTTTCTGAGGTGGTTGCATTTTGAAGTGAAAATCACTGACATTCACCAGCTGCAGGTGATGGTTGACAAAGTTATGTGTTAATATTCTGTGACTACAAAATGCTCAGATGAGTTAATTCCAATGGAAAGTTAACAATGTGCTTATTTTTGAAATTATACTATTAAATTACATTTGGTGTAGCAGTTGCTTTTATACCTTGCTTTTACATCAAACCAGTTCAATAAGCAGCATGAGAACAGGAAAAGAGTAAACAGTGAGCTTTGTTCAAAGCATTCATCAGCTCATCTATGTACCCAAGAGGGGTGACAGCGTTATTCTTTTCTAAAAAATACATCTGTCATATTAATAGACCATTTGATACATTGCCACATGTGAGTGTCAGATTGAGTTGCCAACACTGGTGACAGTAGGATCCTAGAAATTAGAAATGGAAGAAGGTCATTAGATTTACAGTCTGCCCTTTTGTCGATATACCGCTAAATGACTTTCTCTGGTGTGTTCTGCAGTTGCATTTTAAATGAGCCCAAAGTTATACTCTGTTAGTCAGTGATCAGGACTGAGGAACTCAGAGCCAGAGGAAGTGTGCAGGTGAAGTGTCAAGTCAAAAGAATTTGTTCCCAGTGGAATTTTTTTTTCCAAAGACTATTTACTGTTTTGCATTAATTCAGATGGAGCCAAGAAGACTCAAATTGACAAAGCTGTGCCTCAAAAATAAAGTGAAAAACAAAACCTGCTGGTGATGTTTTAAAGAAACACTGAAATACAGTTGGACCATATTGCGTCTCTGTGTTCTCCAAGTATTATCACTTTTTTTATCATGGTTTGTGTACTTTTTCCACTTTTTGCTTTATAAGCAACAAAGAAAAAGAGGGGAGAGTACAGGAGACACAAAATAACTGTATCACACACACAGAGTTAAAAAAGGGAAGGTTTCTTCTACTCTATTTAGTCAGATTGTCTCAGGTGTAACTTGAAACACTAGGAAATCCAAAGGGAAACTGAACAAAGGGCAAATTTAAAAGCTTTGAAGAGATGGTGCAAAACATTTCAGCTCAAACTTTGATGAGCCTTTATTTGTGTGCACACTGCCAGTTTAAACACTGATGTATAACAAAGTCATTCAAAGATTAACACAGCCCATAGCACATTGTCTTTCATACCATCGTATGAAATGTCAGCTTAACAAACACTATACTTTTGTAAAATTTACCAATTGTCTTACAAACCAAGCTAAACCTCTGGTGCCATGGCCAAGCTCAGTTCACCGGTGCTGGACCACACAGGGGCAGGCTCATCTGTGAGATATGAGTGCATATGTATGCAGGACATGCAACATCTCTTGTTGTTTTAATAATGCGCTGGTATTATTATCCCTGGGTCTGTTTGGGCTGGCTGTTATTACGTTTCCAACGTGTTATCTTTTATCTATCATTTCTGGATTTGATAGCCTTAAATTGCTGAACTCACTGAAGAGATTACTAAGGATACGTTCACCCTGGAAGGCACCAGAGCTAGGAGACTTCTGGAAATGTGTTATACCTTCCCTCCCCTCCTAAGCTGAAAGAGGCCAGGATGGGAGGATGTGTGCTCAGGTCTCAACCTCACAGGCAGCAGAGCTGATTCCAGCTGTGTTCTGCAGACCAGGGCCTCAGGGCATGCAGCCATTCATCTGCCTCATGAATTGTCCAGAAAGGCACAAAGACAACAAAAGGGCTGCTTCCTTAGTTCTGCAGTAGGCACACCTCTTTACCAGCTCCCAAAGCCTCTCAGAAATGCACCCCAGTTTGCAGCCCTGTGCTATGAGCTCCACGGTTTGGCACAAAGTCAACTGTACTCCAGCATGCAACCACATTAAATGTGATTACTTTGCTCATACTAACTCTCTTCTAAATAAGCCAGGCTTCACAAAATGAGAAACCACAAAAATACCCGAAGCAATTAATTTTTTATTGACATGATGCTACCAACTGCAAGTGCCAGATTAAATTAAAACTCACTCTCAGTGATCAAAAGATGCCCAGCCATCCTACTGCTGCGTCTGCCCAGCAAAGCTACGCTCACTCATGGTGTTTTGAAAGCAGGAGTAGACAAAATCCAAGAGATTTCTTACAGTCTTCTGACTGTATCTAAGGCTAAGGGGAATGGGCCTTCATCACAGTTTCTAACCACAGCATAAACAAGAGTTCCTGTTAATAAAAATTACAGAGACCTTTAGAAGATCAGGTGAAGGGATTAAATATAGAGCTCACCACCTTCCTGCAATTATTCACTATACTATAGCAAACATACAGCAAAGACAATTTTGGAACAGAAGAGGCAATGAAATGGGTTACTGATTTCTTTGCTTTTTGAATAATCAGTCTTGGTTATTTACAAAATATTCCCCATGGACACCTTTTAAAATACTACCAGAGTCTCATTCTCTAACAGTGTAAGTGATTATATTTTTAAATACAATTAATTCACAGAATTGCATTACAGTGGCTAATTCTATATGATTTGGAGAGAAATTAAGCTGTAGTGGCTAATACAGTCCTTTGCTTATGGTTTTCTTCATTTTCTACCAGCAGTACTCAGAGAGTAAGAGTTAGCTTCCACTCCTGGACAGATAAATTCATTTTGGAGAAACAGGGTATCTGAACTATGTGCAACTGACACCAACATGAGAGACAATCAGGGCCAGTTGGGTTGGAGAGACTTCAGGAGTATTTGCAATATACTCTCTTTTGTTGCAGCTGCATTTGCGCTCATCCTAAAGGAGAGCTTGGGCCCAGCTCTAAAAGGGTTTCTGTTCAGTGGAAATGCTCTTCCCTTTTCCAGCTTCACAAAGCTCAGCAGGACTCTGCAGGGTGGCTCAGATGACACCAAGCAGATACCAAGAAACTTAACTGGAAATTACCTGAGGCAAGGTATGTTAGCTGTGGCAAGTCAGTCTTGCTTCTAATTTCAGGTTGTCAACTGGAAGTAATCCAAACAAAGTGAAGCCTAGATATACCCACAGTGATAAATGCATCATTTTCAGAGGGTGATCCCTGCCGGCTTGAGGTGATCCATAACCAGTGGCTGTCTTGGCAGAATCCAAAGAAACAGTTAAATTCTGCTTGTTGAAATGCTCTCTGGGCAAGAGTCTCCTCCCAGATCAGTGTATGTCACTGTTGGAGGTTGAGGGGTGTAGAATTTTTCCCCATTCCTGGTGCTAGGTTACTAATGGCTGGATACTTAAGGACTATTAACTCCTTTTGTAAGAGACAAAGAGCTAGCTGGGCATGGGGAGGGGAGAGCAGATGTGGTCAACAGACAAGGCACTCGATCACCGGCAACCGAGGAGGCAGCAGGGGGGAACTGCGGGCTTCTCGGATACAGCAGCAGAAAGGTGTTTCGGATCTGCTCTGTTTTCTTCTCGTTGGTGAGTGAGCTTTTGTCTGGGAAGGGGACGTTCCTGGAGGGCACATCCTCCTGGCTGTGCCTGCGGTTTTCTGCCCAAGGGGGCCGGCAGCCGCCATCCCACGCTCTCCCTGTGGGAGCACTGCCATGGCCGGGGAGTCCCTGCCACCTTCTGCCGGCAAGCCCAGGTGNCCAGAGACTTCTGTCACGGCATCTTCTGGTTTTTGTTTGTTTGTTTGTTATTGCCACTATTGTTGATTGTTTGCCTTGCTATAGGTACTAGTAAAAAACTGTTATTCTTTTTCCCCGCATCTTTGCCTAAAAGCCCTTGATTCCAAAGTTATAGTGAATCGGAGGGAAAGAGGATTCACATTTGTGGGTTCTAAGGGAGGTTTCCACCTTCCTTAGCAGACACCTGTCTTCAAACCAAGGCAGTCACACGCGGCATTGCTGTTTTGCCTTTCCTACATGTGAAGAGGTCTCACAGCTGACAGCATCAAAGAGCAGATATCAAAGCTCAGGGGTGCCCTGCGGATCCCAGAATAGTACTTTGCCTCCTCACAGCAATTTATACAAGGTGCAATGTATGCTACGTGTGGCATGAAAATAAACTTGTCACTTTCATAAGATTCCTTGTGATTTTTCAAATCTCAAGAATGAACACCAAGCTATATGTTTGTGTGACTGGGACACCCTTGTGCATGCAGTCTCCTGCTTTCACAGATTTTTGGGCTCGTCGGGTATTCTTTTTTCCAGTGAATCAGGTATTTGAATATTAAGCATTACACAAGTGGAGAGGTATAGAAATTTTTCAGGTTTAAGTGCATTTTCATTTCCCTAATTTTTAATTTTTTCCCTAGGACCACTTGTTCCTCAGTGTTTTTCACACTGCTGTTCTGAAAACAAACACAAACTAGATAAGACTCTCTCTGTCTATCAAGAATTAAGTCTAATTTAACTGGAAGGAAGAAGATGGGGGGGAAAAAAGTAGCATAAATATGCTTGCAGCCATACTTTAGGGCAAACTTCAAAGTAACTCCATGTGGGGCTCCAGGAGATACTTTGCTACGCACATAGAGGCAGCAGCTCTGTGCAGAGCTGCATACATGAACATTAAAAATAAAAAAGTTAGACTACTTCAGTAATTTGTCTATAACTTTGATGTAGATCTCATATTGCTAACGATATGTGTGCCATGCCTTTTGGGAACTGTGTTTTACACTACTAGGCCAATATTCATTGGTATGTCTTCTGGCCCTTGGAAGAGGCACTTCTATCAAGCAAAGTAGAAATGGAAATACTATATATTTTTTTTCATTTGAGGCCTTAGACATGTTAATATCTCCAAATATATCTTCTGAACCCCTGGACTTACCCGAGAACCTGCTCCATAAATAAAGTCTCTCAGTCTGTAAAAATTCCTTCATAATCAAATTTGAGGGAGAAATGGTGTTCATTTCTCACCCAAGATTTTTCCATAATAAGCCTCAGGAGGAATAAAAAAAAAGATTCCTTCCCAGACAACTCTTTCTCCGGACACATCCCTGTAAACATATTGAACACAACAGAAATAAAATTAGCCTCACTGGCTCTGCTCCCAATGCGTTACAATCAAAGGACAGTTCATGTATAGATATTGCTTCTATTGTATCCTCAATGGACAGCAAACACATCCCTAAAGGAGCAGTGAAAGAAAAGACATAAAGTTTAAAGAAAGGGTAAAAGTGACAAAAAGCATGCAAGAAATGCAGATGCAAGAATGGCGACAGCTATTTCAATAAGCACAGCATGAACAGGCTGATGCCCAGGGCAATGCCAGGTGTTGTTAAGGGCTAATTTTGGACTCAAACTTGTTTTGGAGTGGTTTTGCCAGAATAGTAAGCACAAGCTCAGCTGCCATCAGCACGATGCCTTTCCCTGGCAGCTTGACTGTTGAGAAACTGTTTCTGTGGTTTCAGTTCTAGCCGAGATCCTGCACTGGCCTCTAACAGACTTCACATTTATAAGGCTTGGGAGACATCTTCCCTGCAATACAATTTGGTGAAGATGAATGGAAGCACAACATAAAATCCTTGTCTAGTGATGTTTCTGCAATGTCAGGATAACACATTAAGTGCCACACCCATTCCTGTCCTCTTTCTTCCTATGTCCCACTCCTGGGGCAGAGTATATGAAACACTAAGTCTCATTCTAGGATCTGAGACCCATGGATGCTCATCTCCATGAGAAGCAAAGCGTGCAGGTATCTCTTGGGGGAGGACTCCTTGGTAGATAGATGCATTTGTGTCACACCAACAGAGGCAGAAATTGCTTCAATTTCATATGCAATGAACTACGCCAAACTGATACAGCAGAGAGACCTGGTAATGCAGAAATCTGGACGCTTTTTGTGTGTTGGAGCAAAAATAGAAAAACAATTAATCAAATGCATTACATTAAACATGGGGTCTTGATGCTGTGAGAGAGAATAATGGTGACTATAGTAAAAATACAAATTAGGCAGACTTGGATTTTTTATTATTGTAGTTGAACAGGTGATTGCTTAAAAGACTGAGCAATAAAGATCTCAAAAATGCTTCAAATACATCTTGACTAACAAAAGCTAGGGAAAGACTAATGTGTTTATTTGCTGAGCAGAGATTTACCATCTAAAACTGCTAAATCTCTTCTGTCTTGAAGTGACAGTAATCAAACTTCAAAGAAAAGATCAGGCAAGTAAGGAAAAGGGATAGGAATTTCTTGGAGACACACAGACTTTTTAATCTCATAGATGAGATCTCCAGCACTCCTGACATATCATCTACTGTGCCACACCAAGCAGCATGACTCAGACCAGTGATACTGTTTAGTCTCCAAGTCCCGTTAAATTATATTGAGAACAATTTTGAGAACTATGCCCTCACAAAAAAAATTTCCTTTCCCAGCAGTAGATCTTCACCTTTAACTTACTGAAATATTCCCATTCTTCTCCTCCTCAAGTTTAATTTCCCAAACTTTCTGCTTTCTCTTCATTATGCATTTACTTTCCAGCGGGTTTCATTTGGGGAAACAATGCCTGCATCATTCCTCCCAGAGAACAAATAATACAATAGACTTCTGCATATGATATTAAGCCAAATTGCATTTTTGTTTCCTTATACATCCAAGGGAACTCATTAAAGGATGAGACAGATCTTATTCTCCAATCAAATAAACCAGGTCAAGTTTAGCACAGACCAGTAACTAAAATGCTGTATTGTGGCTCTACTGCTCATGCAGACAATAAGGACATACCCAATAAAATAAATTTAAACAGTTAACACAGAGTTGTGAACTCTAATAGGCTTTGGCTTATTGCCTTTGCATGAGACCACTGTGCCAGTGAAGTACCGAAATTAGGCATTCAGGCAAATGATATGGGGGTTGGTGACAGAGTGCGATCTTTCAGACCTTTGGAGTATTTAGCTGCTCTCAAAACATATACACAACAGCTCTGATAATTACACTCACTACAAAACCTAGGCATGGTGCACTGGAAGCCTTTTAGGGGCTCTTCATAATTTCCTGCCTTTGCCAGAATAAGGCCAATTTACTCCTATTTCAGCAGGCCTGGGCAGAGTGAGAAAAGAGAGACTGGGTCGTCAGCATTATTGAAAAGATTCATGATTAGTCACACTCACTTAAAGACAAGTTACTTGCCAGACACTACACCACTCATTAAAAGACCTTCAAGTTGGCAGCCCTCCAGCAGCTGTGAAACAGCCCCAGAGCTGGCAGACCCAAGAGGACCCCTGAAGCCTGAGGCTGTCCCACACACTGGAATGCAAAAGGCCAGGTCAAGCATGCCTGGGTGTGACTGGCACCCCAGGAGTTCAGCAAGTAAGACTCGTGTCCTACAGTGAGGAACAAAAAAGAAAACATTTCATAGCCCAGCTGTTGCTAATGCCGAGGTAATGTCTTTTGAGACTAGTCTGAAATTGTTCCCTTTGCATGACTCTCATTTCTTGGTAAAGCTCACACTTGGGTGGGCAGAAGATTCTTTCAGGGATCTGGGATTTTGGACTGTTTCCTAACCTGACTCAGCTCTGATCTGGTTCCTGCAGGAGACACTGAGATATGTTGGAAATGCCCTGCTAGCTCAGGCCCACAAGAGCTGGCTCCCCATTTGCAGTGTCATTTCCATGCCCTTGACTTTGCCACTGCTCTTATGTGAGAGCAGAGTATAAACATTTTGTTCCTCTCCCCCACATGCTTGCTTTTCGCTTGCCCCTTCTTGTTCAGTGCCAGCTCAAGCCAAACTGTCCCGTTTTTTCCAGCACTTGATAAATGCTGACCTCCCACCTCCATTCCAGAAGCATCAGAAGAACCAGATGCTCATATGTACCTTACTACATGCCCAGGCTATTTTAAAACAGAGGAGGTAAGAAGAAGCATTAGCAACCCATGCTCATCTCAACCCAGGATGTTTCATGGGATGCACAGGAGTGAGGGTTGGTGAGATGGCCAAGCCAGGCCAGCAGCTCCCTGGCTATCAACTGCACAGTCTTTCTCTTCTCTCTCCCTCTCATCTCACCATCACCCAATTCAGCTCTCCTATCCCCCTCCCAGCTCCAGTTCTCGTGTCCATCTGATCTCTCATATATTCAAAAAGCTAACCGAGCCCTGCTAGCTCCCACAGCAGTCCACACAGTGAGAGCAAGTGGCTCCAGAGAGATGGTCAAGCCACATCCACCATAGTGGAGGTAGTCACTGCCCTGGTGTATCAGCATGGACTTAGGCCAACATGTGCTTTATTCTCAGCTGAGCCAGGAAAGACCCTTGAAGGATTTAATCTCAAATGGAGAGCAGCATGTGTGAGTGTGTATGGGGAACAACTACTCCTAATAATCTGAAGCAAAGTAGAGTTTCCAAGGAGAAAAGTTCTTTTTAGTTAATCATTCTTGCTTTTCCCTACCCACCTTGTGAACAAGCTTTTAGTAGAAAACTAGTCCACACTAGGGTCCTATTACACTAGGTTTGTATATTGCATATGCAGGGAGTGTTCATCTTCACACTGAAGAAGTTAAACTGCAGTATATGAATAGCAGTCCCCATCGAGGAAAAATATCCTTTTTTTTTGTTTGTTTGTTTGGAATGGGTGAAAAATCCCATCAGCGCCGAGTTTCCACCTTGAGTGGTTGGTTGGACATAAGCTTTTCTCCTGTCTGCAGCAGTGACATTGTGTTGTAATATCTGCATTGCCCAAACCTCTGAGTTATCCTCACAGCATGGTGGGGATGGCAGGGCTGAACTTGTCCTCTGTCATCCTACAGAGCTTAGAGCCAAGCCATTCCCCAGCAAAAGGCAAGAGAGAACCATTACCAACACAGAATGCTGGATGACAACTCTCCCTCTTTTCCTGACTGCATTGTAACTCTGAAGAACTTCTTGTCCATTTGCGTATAATGGACACTAAACATTATATGTTCCAGCTTGGGTTTTATATACTTAGTGCCTGGCACATTCTCTCGGCCTGCGCAAGTTTAGGAGCCATACTGGTCACACGTCATCTATTCCGGCTATCTGCCCCCATCTTCACTGAAAAAAAACCTGAGAGTGCTTCTAGGCCTAGGAAAAGGTTGCCTTTTCTTTTTAGAGACTTGGTGCATGCCAGAAGGTAGGTTTCTCCAGTGGTCCTCATTTCCACTCACTGGGATATAAATCCAGGTCGCTCCCTCCACCCTTGCCTTCCAGAAATACTGGTCATGGGACTGCACTCTGAAGTGGCTCAGTGACATCATTTGAACTCAAAGCAAAACAAATTTATTTCCCCCTATATCTACCTATCTCTTTGTGTTAAAGAAATGAATGGTTGTGGTGCTTGGTGCCATGTTCTGGTTGACAAGGAGGTGATCAGTCAAAGGTTGGACACAATCTTAGAGGTCATTTCCAACCTAAATGATTCTGTGATTCTGTGATTCTGATTCTTGATCTGTACATGGTCTCTTTGTGGGCAGTTTTTTTTTTCCAGCCTTATCCTTCCACCATCACGGTTTACTGCTTGTGGATGCTCTGGCAACAACTGGGGAGGTGGTGAGCAATTGGGCGCTGAGACACCGGAGCACAGGACACTTTAAACCGGATTAAACCACTGAGGTCAATATATGGTGTAACAATGTTATCCCAGCCCTGCTGCTGGACTCTCCTGGCAGTGTGTGCTACCCTGTTCTTTGCCCTGTAATTGCATATTATGACTTTCCATGACAATCCTGACTAAGAGCTTCCTACACCTGCCCACTCCCAGCTGCTTGCTACTGTGTCCTCCCCAGTGTGCAGATTCAATTGAGCATGTGGCTACTGTCTAAAAATGGATGGGTGTTGTTTCTTTTTTTTTTTCTTTTTCAGAAGGAGAGGAAGTGATTTGGGTCATTATAAACAAACACACCAAGCTGAGAAGTGGTAAAATTGGAACTGAGGGGAAGGGTTTGGGGAGACAGGATGGAAACATATGATTAGGATACAACATGGAAACACACCTGGACAGGCTTGACCTTCCATATCTGTGCAGAAACACAGGAGAAAATGGGAAAATCCTGGTGTAAAATTTAAAGCTTTTCTTTCCATTACTGGAATATATTTTGACGCCTTTATTCTGTTTGCTAACTGAAATTAAAGTTGTGAAGGCTTTGGATTGAGCACATATTCCTTCTACAATGTTACACTATTTCAACAAGTGAAAATTAATTTCTTCTCTCTTGTTTCCCATTCACTCAAAAGCCTGACAGGTGAAATGTGTAAGGTACAGCAGCCTGGACCCCTTCAGCTGAGAGTGGCCTGATTCACATTCTGTGCTTGCACACAGCACTATCCCTGGCTCCTGCCACTCCAAGAAGCAGTTTTTAAAAATAAAATAACCTACATTCTGAGGAAAATTGAGATTCAATATAGATGTTTTCTCCAGCCAGAACTTACGGTTGAAAGGTTGTACCCTATTCCTTCAAGCACACTGTGTTACAGAGCTTTCCACATGTGGGACTCAGGTGTGGTTATGGGAGCCAGTGTGGTGGGTAGGGCCCATTCACTTCTGAGAATCCGTATTCATGCACATGTCCAGGGTGCACATATTCAGCACATATTTTAGACAGCTGTTAATGCTGGTGTCACTTGGACAATATTTTAAAATGCAGTTTCTCCCTCTCCTCACCACAGACAAATTTAAAGCACTTACAGTGATAAAATTTCTAACCATTTCCCTGAACAAGTGACCTTTATCACCTTTAAAAATCCCCTTTTCTGGTCCACCCCCCTTGCTGTCAGCATGGATGCTGGCCATCTGCCTGTTTCCACATTGCCATGCTGGACTTCCCCTGGTCAGCAAAGACTCTTTCATTCCCTATAGAAGATCTCACTGGCCAAAGCCGAGCCTCTCAGTCACAGGTTCACACCCACGATTTTCTGGAGACTTCTGGAGATGCTATGAAGCCTTCCATAGAGCTGCCACATCCCATGGAGTGGAGAGGGAGCATCCAGCTTGTGTTGGGTGAGCACTGGTAGGTTTTCAGTAGGCGGAGGGCAGACAGAGAGTGCAAGAGCGTGGGATGTGTGAGCTGCAGCAGAAGGTTGGTGATGAATACTAAAGCATCCCAAAATTATGAGTTGTAACCCACAAGCGGTTCCAGGGGAGTTTCCATTCAGGACTGTGATTCAGCAAAGCTGCTGTCACAGGCAATAGCATACCAGTCTAAAGTCACCACCAAAACCATATGTGACAGTCAGCCTCTTCTCAGATGGGTGGTTGCCTTGCCTCCATGGTTTTTCACTAACTACCATTTTGCTCTCATATAAAATGTTGACAAGGCAAGAAACCAGAAAACTCTAGGCTTTGGCAGTTTTGGTCTCAAAGTTAAAGCACACAACCCATGGCAAAAGACATTGGCTGCTTCTGGAGCTGCAGACACGGCTCATTGAGAAAAGCCTCCTCAGGAGCAACCTGGCATGGAAATGGGCAACAGGGAAGGTGAACTGAGACTACTGGAGCCGTGCAAGGCTCACCATGAGATGGCAGCCTTCCCCACTGCCTTTGCGTGCCCCGCATGCCGGCAAGATGTGCCAGCACTGCTTCAGCACAGAACACTTCTGTCTTCCCGGCAGAGATGTGCTGCCAAGATTTTAACAAAGGGCTCCCTCAAAAAAAAAAAAAATTTAAAAAATCAGCCTCTCTTTGCAATATATAGAGGAAACCCTGGGTGAAATCCTTCTCCTTCGTTGAAATAAAACCCCAATCCAGTAATTACACATTCCCAGTGCATATTCTCCCCACACAAATCTACCCACTGCAGATCGGCCTCACAAGTGAATTTGGCAGTCCTGGGCTGCTCCAACCTCAGGCTCAGCACGGCACATTGTCCTCTCCCTGGTACTGCTTTGCACATGGCAAAGGCCTCTGAGTGCTGCCAGCCACATGTCAGAGAGAAGAGCTCCATCATGGGCTGAGGGGCAGCAGAAGCTGGGGTGGACAGGCAGCATCCTATTCAAATGTCCCCACGTTTCCAGTGCCTTCTGGAAGCACATTCAATGTGATGTCAACAGGAAATGCTGGCATGAAGGAGTAGGAATACAGGGCTATTGGCCCCACGGCAATCCACTTCAGGAAAATGGCTTGTGTTGCAGAGCCCATCAGGATTTACACTATTGAACAACCAGTGCCACTCTTTCCTTTAAGAACACAGGGACACCAGGCAGAGCTCTACCCCATGCTGCCTTCAGCTGCATGTTATTATCACAGAGAGGATCCAGAGAGATTTGGAAACATCAGGATATCTTTTGACTCTCCTGGTAGTTGAGCTGGTAGGAGTTAACCCAGGGGACAGAGACACTGCAAACCTACAAGCAAATAATGAAAAAAAAAAATTATCCGCAGAGCTGACTTGTCCCTGTCCTTAAACAGATGGAGTAATTCCACACGTAGGATTGTGTCTATTTAAGCCCATTTCAATGAATTTTGATTTGCAAGTGCACTAATGCGAACCTGGAGAATCAGCATTGCCTTGGATGAGTCAGAGTAACCCTCGTGTGTCAGATGCTGAATTCAGTCACATCACTGCGACTCTCAGCTCTTACACCTCTGCGGGTAGCAGCGTGATTTCAGTGTGAGAATTGCACAACCGTGATCAGAACCTGCCTCGCTCACCCTAAGGTGTTGTAACGGTATTACTGACAGCAGCATCTGACCTCTTCCAGCTTCAGTCTTCACTGGGTTTACACATGAACAGAGGTCAGCCGCTGAGCATGCTGCTGACAACAGGAGGTGACAGTATAAATGAGCAGGACTTGCCTCCAAAATCTGCTTCACATATGCCACTGTACAGCTGTGTCAGCAAGGATGTAAATGTGGCACAGCCTGCTGTCCTCTCCAGGCTCTCCAACCTTCATTTTCAGAGCTAAATCCAGAGTCACTTCATAGATTTCAATAAAACAATTCCCAACTCACTCTTGTATAAAGAGACGCTGAATCTGTCCCTTTGGTTTTTCATTAATGCCACACTTGATGACTTTCTAATTGTGCTAGAGAGTCCTTATGCCTTTCACAGTTTTCTTCAGGCTATAAGTACAGTGGGCAACTTTAAAATCATGGGCAGCAGCCAAGCTTGTATACAGAAAACATTCAAATATAGGTGACTTTTCACCTTTACTTGCCAGAGGCCAAATTCTTTCAAACAATGATAAACCTTATTTAACCAGGAAGTCTTCAAATGCTGGAGTGAGCCTAAAGGTCACGAGGTCTGAGATGACCTTGAAAAGTGACTTTTATCTCGGTGGACATCCTGGGGACTCAAGGCTTAAACAAATATGTTCTCATGTCTAATTCTCCCAAAAGCAGATCTCTAGTGCCAAAGGTTATATACCTAGTGAAATATTCTGTGCAGACATGCAGAGCTGTATGTATTTCCTCATAATTAGCAAGGATTACTCCTAATTAATAAATACAGGTCTTTAGGAGAAGGAGGAGGATTTGGCCCTTGAAGGATATGCAGACTTCCTGCAAAATGCATGACAATTGGTATGATGATTAGACAGGATCAGAAGATGCAGAGCCAGAGGCAGAAGGATGATCACTAACCCTTAGGTCTGAGCATGGTGATTTTGTTATATTGCAGGACAGCAAGGGAATAGCAAGAATGCAATTGGCACTGAGGACACTTCAGCAGAGAGCAGAAGCAGACTGTGCACAAAGCTGCAGCCACTGCTGCCCATGCTCACAGAACACACAGGCCAAGCAAACACGGCAGCAGAGGCAGGAGACAAACCAGGGCACACGGTGAGGAGAGGCCCGCATTAGGGTCGGAGATCTGAACCCACCAAAAAGATGTGGAAAAGAAAGGAGCTGCAGCAGCAGAGTTAGAAGGCTGCAAGCCTCCAGCGTCCCAAGGCTCGGCATGAGTAACAGGCGAAGCATGCAGGGCTGGGTGGAGCGCCACTGGGCAGCCACCCAGCCGGGGCAGCCCCGCTGTAACTCCATTTATCTTAGGACATTTACTCCAGGGATTAATTGCAGAAATAACCACAAAGGTAGTAAGGTGCTTTTAAAGTACCTGAGTATTGCTGGGCAATCCATTCAGACTCTGACCATGTAGGTATTCTGGCATTCGGAAATGTCTGCCTCTCACTGACTTTTAGAAGGGGCTTTCCTTTGCTTGTAACTGGAGCATCTCACTCCATTTACTGTAACATTGCAGCCTGAAACTCTTTGATACCTAACCCTGCATCTTCTCCTGAGTTCTTCAATTTGTATTGAGCCTGGCCAGATGGGAGATCCCTGCAGTGCATCCAGCAGCTGCTGTGTTTCATATCCAGGGCCTGTGGGTGTCTGTGAATACCTTGTGATTCCTCACCAGCATGGATTATAAATATACGCAGGTAACAATCTGAGAAGTTGGCTCAAGGACTCCTTCTGCAACAATCTTCCTTGTTTTCCTGCATGTTTTTTCTCCTTCATTTAAGGTCTCTTTGGCTCTGACTCTGGTTTTATCATGGTTATCTGTAGACATGTATGTGCATCACACATGAACACTGACATTTCTACTCCATAATAAATGCCATTTTTATTGCTGCCAGAGTAGGCATTTAGAAGGTGCTTTACTTAATCTTTCTTGCATATGTTGCAAACAAAAGGATGCATTCCAGGAACCACAGGCTGGTCTCAGGAGCCTGTTCATTACTACAGAAAGTAGGGGAAAGGCTTGCCTTAAGACAACTGTTCTGTTGCTGTAGATCAGACCTGCATAATGAGTTTGATGCTGAGGGTGCCTGTTAAGTGAATAAGGGTAAAAGGACAATTGCCAGCAAGTTGCATGGGGAGACACCTTATCTCACTAATAGGATATGCCACATAGAAAGTTGAGTCTGAAATCCTATATCTGGCAAGGACCTCAGTGCTTTATTCTTGTCTGAAAAAGGGATGTTTCCTTTCACTTGGAAAGCCCAGTCCTATTTTGTTTTTCTGGAGCTGGTCATTCAAGCCCTCTAAATTCTCTCCTAAAGAACATCCACCAAAGAAGGTGGGGTTCACATTCATATCATCCTCCTGTCCATTAGCTCAGAGTTCAGAGCATAACTAAATACCTCTACTCCTCAGGCAGTGGAGGGAACTAAGCCCATGCCCCCAGGCCCTGACAGGACAGACCTGCAGGACTGACTAGGAGGGGAGAGCCAGCAGTCACAAACCTGCCATCACAACTGGTTGTGCTGAACCCTCATCACTCCAGTAAATCCTGCTGCTCTCACTGCCAAGCTAGGCTGGCAGCCAGACAACACAACAGGACTAGAGAGGACAGACAAGGCAGATCCTGAGGTGATATCATGGTAGTCAAGAAGATTCCTTTCTGAATATATGCAGACAGAGCTGTGCTGGAGAGAGTTTGGTCCCATTTGATTAAGTAATGGCTGAAATCAGAGATAAAACCCAAACTGCCCATTACAGCCTGTTTCAGTGTCCCCTTCTTTCTTACTGCTCACTTCCCTCTCACCACATCATTAGCCTTCATTTCGGGAGGCAGCTCCTTTTGCTGTACTGAGTCTCAGATTTATACATGGATGATGATGCCCCATGTCCTGCAGCTTCTCTCCATGTTTCTTCCCTTGTGTCCCTTCCACAAGGCCTCTTTCTCCTCTTTCTGAACAAGGTGCTCTTGAAAGTTTGAAGTTCTCTTGTGTGGAGAAGCAGATCCTGATGAATCTGTGGAAATTTACTTGAGCACAAAGGTCGCTGGGATGCCAGGTGCCACAAAGGTCCAGTGACAGCACCTCTGAGCATTTGAGAATCATATTTCTGCATACAACATCTAAACCCTCTTGTGGCTCTAGCCACAAATCTTAAAGCCTTGCCCCCCAAACAGCAGAAACATGCTTTGGAGGAATATTGGCTGCTTCTGTCACATCTAGGTTTCCAGGGAAACTGTGTGTTTTGCTGGTTCTCTGAAAAACAGGGACATCCAAAGTAAAAACTTCTCAGGAAAATACTGTCACTGAACGGGTAAAACAAAACTTGATTATATTATTTTGTATAACCAGACACTACCACCCTGATACTGATTGTTAGCCATATTCAAGGCATGCAAACAGCAAAGTGTTTACTCATCTACAAAAAAGGTGTCACAGTCAGGTTGCAAGGCTAGGATCATTACTTTTTTTTGCTATACATCAGCAGATTACACAGAAAAGACATCACTTCACTTAATGGCAAAACTCATTCAAAACAGGTCAGTGTAAGACACTATATTAATATGGCAATGAGCGTGCCTTGTAATTCTGTATCATTCATATGTCACCCCAAATTTATACCTGTAAATTCCTTCTCTAAATTCTCCTGGCATTTCTGTGGATTTTATACACTATCAGCTCACCAGTGTGTTTACCTTTCCACACTTGTATTGGTTTTGAATGCCAAAGAATCCTTGAGTCAGAAAGTTCTCTGAAGGATGGCTAATCAAAGAATAAGCAGGCACTGCCCTTGGTAGAAAATGGCAAAAATTTACTTTCAGCTGAGGTTTCTTTGGGCGCACACACACACACACACACACACACACACACACATCTTAGTAATAGCTGTGTCAGATAAATCTGGGAGTAGCTAGGCTAAGCAAGATTAATATGATGATGTTGATAGGTCAGCTTTCAGTGGTAAGGTCCAGAGCTAAAAATTTGTTTCCAGTATTCATTCTATTCAGTCCCAAATCCCACCACTGGGGATTTTTGGGTGCATCACATTTTCAAGATTTCTGAGGTACGAGAAATAGATAGGAAACTTGGTTGTGTGTGATGGCAAGTGGAACCCCCAGACCTCAATGGTTTTTTTCTAATCTATGCTTGGTGTTATTGCAGAGTTCATGGGGCACCAGGGGTGATGGAGGGGAGAGGTACCAGGTCACCTGAGCTCTTATCCAAGAGGATGGAACAATACAGTCAGAGAGCATATGTGGAGGTAGAGATTTCCAAGCTCTCCTGCGTTTGCTGCATAAACTTAGCCTGTGAAAGGTGATCCTACATGTATCTACATTGCTACAGCTGGAACCCAGCTGTTAATCAGCTGACACTGCAAAATCATGTTTTGAAGAATTGATGTATATTAATACTCCTCAGCATAGCGCTAATAACAATAACAAATATTAATGAAATAAGACCATTCTTTTGGGAAGGAAGTATATGGAGCAAGACACTGAAAAGATTTATTGCCAGACTAAAAATGATAACAAAGTGCTTTGAAATCAGTTCTGAGGTGAAACACTTCCATCTCATCATGAAAGGTTCTCAATGCATTTGGGAAGGATGCATATACATAAAAACTGTCCGTTTCTCCCATTCTAACAGTACTTTATTAAAAGATACCACAATTCTTCACTCATTTATGTACTTGTATTGCCCTGACTACACTAACTCTATGATATGTGTTTGCATTCTTCCATGTGTAAACGGTGATTGAAAGATCGGGATGTGGGGTAGGTGGAAAAATTGCTAAAGTTGTTCAGTCTGTTTTATTAAGACTTCCCCCTCCCCTCATAAATTCATTTCAGCATTATAGTTATACTTGCAAATGCCCAGTGTCTGCCTTAAACTGACTGAACCCTCCTATAAAGAGTGCATCAGGTCCTGGTTCATATTAGAGCTGGGAGAAGCAAGGCAGAGGCTGTTCAAGGCCGTCCCCTCAGAAGCCTTCTGTCAAATCCATATGTTTATCCCACACTTAGCTTCTCTGCCAGATTGCTCACAAAGGAATCACCAGTTAATTCTGTCAATATTTGAGAAATGGGTGCTCATCACTAGGAATTGGCCAGATAAAAGCTAATTTGGTGCACCCAGCCAAACCAATCCACTTCGAGCTGCTCATGGGGTCTGTTTGGAAGTAGTCTGGTTGGGTTCAATGATTTTAAAGGCCTTTTCCAGCCTAAAGGATTCTAGGATTCCTTGACCTACAGGAAAATATTTTGTTTCTCCCCTGCAACATTGTGTTAGGCTTGAAATTAATTTTTTCTGAATGAGTGTGCTCTAGTGATTGCTGTGGCAAAGATACTGTGTGTCATAAGTTCTGCCCTCTTACTAACCACAGGCAGATTGTCTTTTGGTGGCAGTAAGGCAAATATGGGCTGAAAATGGACAGTATCTCTTCCTGGCCAGTACCACACTCTCTCTGTGCAGCTTCCTGCGGAGCCTTGGGGATCCCGATCAAGTTTCTGTGAGTGTTAAACATTTTTATACAAGTGAAAGTCATGGAATGACTCATGGAATTAAGAGAAATTCAGATTATTTTCTCCATGAAGAGCTCCATAGTTGTTTTGTCTCTAATCAAAATACAAGTTAATGCTTTAACATTATTTGAAGTATTTCAAGTTCCCCCTCAAATTATTTCTTTAATGCAATACAAGGAAATTTCAATGTTATCAACTAAAATAAAGTGTTTGACTATTTCCACATCCAAATATTTCACTCTGTATGCCAATGCATTTCACTGAACATGCATTCAATTTAAGTCACACTCAATGCCCCAATAAGGTCTTGGTACTCCACTGTCTTTTGTTGTTCATTTTCCTTGTTGGATTGAACTTCCTAAACAATGAACTTCCTATAATGTGTCTGCAAGGGTTCCCTTAGTACCCACTACTGCACTCAGAATGCAGAGACAGTTTAATGGAACATTTCTAAAAAAATACCAAAACAAAACAGAGGTGGATTTTCCTGAAGAAAAAATACAGAAAAAGAAGAGAGTTAAGGAAAATTTAGATTTTGTAGAAACTACAATTTCATGTGCAAGTTTTCCACATGAGCAAGAGCTATTTGTCATATTGACAGTGGACTGGAAAACTCAGGAAAGTGACTTGGACTGTCACATGCCCTGCCCCTTCCACCCAACCTGGCTCCCTCCTTATTCCTTTCTGTGGCAGCATTTGCCAGCCCTAGAGGGAAATTTTCCTCTTTCCCTAGGAGGAAAGCAGGCAGCTGCCTAAATTACAGGGGAAAAGGAGGAAGAGTGAACTGAACCTCCTGGAAGCTTCCATTTTCATAGCTCTGCTTCTGTGCAGTCAGAGACAGAAATACAAGTGAGCCAGGAGTAACTGAAGAAAATAAAGAAAAGACTGCTCTGAGCTCTTCCTTTAATCTATTCGCTCAGGCAAAGGTTAAATTACCATTTGAATGCCGCTGTAGAAGAGCTAATAATGTTGCCTTTATGTTCCAAGGATCCTCTCTTAATAATACATTCCTTTCAACTCCAATTAAGGAAAGCTGTGGTTCCAATCATCTCTAGGATGAAGATCCCTGTTTTTTCCATGCACTGACTGGCTGTCCTGTTGTTCCCTCATTGATTTCCTGCAGCGCTTTAGGTAGTGATTCAGGAACAGCTGACTGTGGGGGTATGTTCCTGTAGTTAGGGAGACGGGAACTATACTTTGAGGTCTTTATGAAATTTTGCCAAGTGGCTTGTGACTTTCAACTTCTGGACCCCAGGGAGAAATCTGAACCCCTGGCTGAGAGCTGAACAAAAATGATAGTACTGTATTACTATCCAAGAAAGCATTTTTGGACCATGTTTAAAGGTACACTCTCCCTCCTGATTAGGAGATTGTGTTTTTACTGCCATTTAGAATGGATTTCGCTATCTATGAGGTTATCCTGCAGACTTTCCAGGCTTTCCCATTGTAAGTTATATGTACACTAAAGAGGAAATCAAAACAAATGTGTATTTGTCTTCAGCACTGACTATGGTGTCAAGTGAAAGACAAACACAGCCAGAGCAGCAAAAGGAATAACAAAAGTATTACAAAGAACTGAGCCAGTATATATAATTTTTAAAAGGGCTGTTAATTATTCAGGACAGAAATCTCCAGCTCTGCAGTTTGCATTGGGAAAGGACTTGCAGAGCAGTGTATCAGTATCCAAGTGAGGACAAGGCACAGTCCGTCCTAACATGAGTGTTTGTTTCTGACCTTCCCCATCCTCGCAAGTCGCTGCTGACATTCCTCTGGCTCAGAGGGCCCACTGGACCTGTATCATGTCATTCTGCAGTTGGTCCTACACTGCTTTGAGCAAACAGGAGACAATGTGTCCCATTCACCAGGGACTTAGCAGGAGAAGAAGTCTACCCCAACATCTCCTGAATGCTCCAGTTAGCTTCTGAAACTTCTGTCTATTCATTAGATTTGGATAAAGTGAGCACATCTGGGAGGATTTGCGGCAACTCTGAGTCAGGCCTCTGGTTTCCTTGATCCGGTAACCCACCCCTAAATGGAACCTGCATCCAGAGACTGTTATCTCCGAAAGAAGCAAGGCAGAAGTTTGTTTAAGCCCTCTCATATTTTCCTTCCATGAAGGTCTTCTTCATTGCTAACTGAGGGTATTTACATATTCTGTATTCTCATTTATGAACCCTTTATGAGGATAAAGGCAAGAATGAGACTCTAAGGACAGGTTTGCTGTAGAAAGTAACAGATCCTCTTCCATACCCCAGATGCTGATGGCATGACCTCTTTCCCAGTGCTCAGGCCTTCCCAGAGATGCCATGGTGGAACTATGTTCTGCCTTTAGTACATTAATGGATGGCTGGAATTGATGGGACTTGCAGAAATGGAGGAGGGCCTGAATCAACTTACAGTCTGTTCAGTTCTGTGTGCATCCTCTAATTCGGGGAGCTCCTCCTATGAGCATTACCTCACTCATCTCAAAGCCCTGAATAGCGCCACACCTATGTGCTGCGCAAACAAGCCAAAAGAAGCAGACCAGAGGGCTCCCAATTACACAATATCCCTGAAGAGCCCTTCCATGAATCCCACAAAGGTCTTGTGGCAATAGGTTTTGCAAGACAGTTCTGAGAAAGGTCAAAAACCTCTGTCCTGCAACTGAGTATGTGAAACTGTGCCACCTCATAAACACTGTCATTATTACATTGCAGTAGCATTGCAAACACGATGGCCTTGCACACACTCGGAGGGACTTCAGTGTTTCCTGTCATGGCTCAGCTCCACCTTTGGTAGCATTCCTGGGAGCCATTGGATCAGCAGCAGGGATCCCAGTTTTTGTATGGTGAGTGTGTGGCTGCATGGAGGCAAACTCCAGAGGCACAGGCAAAAGCAAAGCTGCTGCATCTCTACACCTCACTCAGGCTAAGCCCAGCTGGCTGCCAAGAGCTAGAGCTTGCTTTGCTATTACCCCAGGATTGCTGACCCAGTAAGGCACACTGGACATCCTCCCCACAGACTGACCAATCTGGAACCCACACAAGGTTCAGTGACAGCTGCTCAGAGTGCCACTCAAGGGAAAGCACCACTTACCTAGTCCATTCTTTACACGCTTTAGCTAACTAGCTAGAAATCTCACCCTGAATATAGCCAAGCAAAAGTAAACTGAACCCTCAGAAAAGGCTTAAACCATCAAGCTTTCATGCATGCAGGACTTCTTTAAGCATGTTGTATGTAAAGGAATGGATGACTGAGCTGAGGTTCAAGAATCCCCAGCCCCATGTTTATTATCCTCCTTGGAAAATAAGACACATTTTGAAACATTTTTGGGTAGTATGCAGGTTTGCACTTGCACAATGTAGGTCTCCTATGTCTAGTAGGACGCTTCAGCCATTGATGGAAGGGTAGCTGTCCTCTTCCTTTCCTGGTCTGTTTCAGTAATACAGGAAAGCATGGAAACCCAGGTTTTTATCTTTACGAGGTGGGTCATATGGCTAACCAAGGTATCAAGCATTACAGAATTTAGGATGGTAGCACCCCAGTCAACTTTTGCATCTGTTTCCTGTCAGAGTGCATGTGACTCACTGTTATCCAACAGCTCAGAGGAAAGGAAAGAGGTACTTTCCCATATGGCAGGTTTGTTTTTTTTTTTCTGAAGATATTATAGGAAATTCTGATCAGAAGCTTTAAACACATTGTCGTAGAAATGGTCAAAAAGTTAAGTTCTCTTCAGGTTTGCTTTGCAGTAAAGTACAATAATGGTTAGCCATATGACAAAATCAGTATCAGAGTTTGGCTCGAAGCTCTCAGACTGATACAAATAGCAGCAGACCCTTTAATTGTTTTCAGACCCTTTAACTTATTCTTTGGTTTTCTTGGCAAATTAATCTATGCATCTGTCAATTCACAATGCAAAAACTCACAGGACTTCATGGCCAATTACACTCTTCTGGCAGAGGAAGAGCTCCTAACGTTGGAGTAAATTGTATTAAAATCTATTATAAAGCCTTTCCACATTGTTACAATGGGGGAAAAAAGTGTCAGCTTGCATTTGGATCAAAGCCACTTGCAAAAATCTCATTTTATCCAGTCAAAGATCTTATATATCTTAATGACATCTTTGCTTTCTGTGATGGGATGAGAAGGGAAAAGAAGAAGTTCTGTGAGAATGGATATCACTGATGCCTCATACTCCACAGATCTGTGTTTTGTGGTGTATGGTAATCTTCAACTAAATTTATTTCTGTGACTGGGGCATCTGTATGGTCTTTCTTCTTTGGTTGACAGCATATGAATTCATTTGCCAGACTTCCTCTACTTGGGCCATTCATAGGAGGCATTTATGGACTTTTCCACCTCCACCTGCGTACTTATGTTCTTGAAACAGTAATGTTGCTCTCTTTCATTTGTTTTCCTTTTTTATCTTTCCTTGGCCAAGAACAGAAAAACAATTAGTGAGAGATGACGGGAGAGAATGATCACACCACACGATCCCATAATTTTCATTTCACTAAAATCAGGTTAAAAAATGAACAGTTCATTAAAACCCAATACTGTGTCAGTGATAAAAAAGAACATTTTCTTTTCACAATATATTAACAGCAACTGGATTTTTTTCCCCTTTTATTTTTTTTTCCCCTGGAACAATGAACAGGAGTTATCTCTTACATTCAAGTTAACATGGCCCCAAAACATTTCCTGCATTAATTCCCTATGGAGAAGGCAGGATGTTTAGGAATCGTGATGTTGAGGACAAAAGTTGGTCAAAATACTGCACCAGTCTACTGCAGAAGTGGAATAATGGCTTCAGTGATATTTTTTCCATTTTTTGGAGAAAACCGAAAGTAAATGTAGTTCAACTCTGTTCAGTGGTGAGCCAGAAAAAATCACTTTCGCCTCTGACAGAAGCCTGCCTCAAGTCCAGGACATGTCCAGAGAAGAGTGTATTTCTCACATCCCTGATCTCCAATATGAGACTAATAAATTTTTGAAAAATATGTGCCACAGTCAGTTAACACATATATTGCTCAGTGGCAAAGCAGACTGTTTGATCTTTGCTCTAAGGGTAAAGCACCATTTCAGGGTTGCTTGGCAGTTCTGTTTTCCTTCCCTTAGGAAAAGAGATGGATTCATTTAGAATTGCGGGCCACGAAGAAGGGAGCACAGGTGTGGCAGAAATGGGAAATGGCAGGTGGCTGGAGCTGACTTGACAGCAGTTAAATGTACAAATCTTTGATTACGCTCATGGGAATGGAGTCATTAGCTACAAGGAATGGACCAGCTTGCTTTCCACTGCCTCATTAGCCATAATACTGATATTACTTTAAAAAGCCTGGAAAAAAAAAAAAAACCAACCCACCCATACAGAATTAGGAAAGTTGAGTTTCAAGGGAAAAAAATAAGCTAGTGTAAGCACTTTCTAGCCGAACAAACAGAGCCTGGCTTTTCTAGTCACTGACAAAAAAAGCCTCATGTTTGCTGTACAATGTGATAGCCTCGTATCCAGTGCCGCAAGCAACGATTCACAGAGATCAACAAGTTGCTCTTGGCCACTGAAATTTACTGAGGACCTCATCAGGCAGTGTCCTGCTGCGCTCCAGTTCCGAGTACTGGTGCCTCTAACAACATCCTACCCTGCAAGTGAAGTCAGTCACACAGTGGAATTATCAGGCTGAATATAAGTTGCACATAAATCTCCAAGCTAGCAGGCTTAGCCCAGGGGAAGATTTGGCTTGGGCTTTATTTATCTTCCTGTAACATGACTGGTTGCAGAAGGGCTGCAATAACAACATTCTGCCATAAATTAATATCCTCCTGTCCCCAGCTCTACCCTTGGTATTTCATGGAAAGTTCACAATGAAATAATCTGTACCCACTTGCCCTTTCTCTCCCACTCTTCCTTTAGTACTCTCTATCTCACCACAGTAATTTCTCTAACCTGCTAAACCAGAGTCCTCTGAATTAAATCAGAAGAAATATTTTCCTCCAGGGTCCTCATGCAGGGGTTCACACCAACAAGCTGATGGCACAAAAGCATTTTGGGACATAATGAGGGCAGTGGCTTCTCGCCTCTCACATTGCTCAAGCAACTGGTAGTGCAGATGAAGCAGGGACAGAGGGAAGTGATTTTTTGTGATTTGGTAAAAACACTGCTGGGCCAGCGTTTTGTCCTCTACAGCAAGAGCAAGATGAAAAAAAAAGATGCCACATTCTCTAGGGATTTATATTGCCCTGTCATGTACTTATGACACCATCCCTTGCTTTCTTGTGAAGTCTGGGTCCAGGTTCTCCTGTCCCATTGGTAAGACAAGATTGCCAGTTCCATGACTTGCTCCTTCCTTCCCGGGTTTCACAGGGACTAGCTGCTACAAGAGAACTACATGTCACAGGTGACTTACCCATACAGACACTTGGCAGAACATTTCAGTTTCAACAAAGATGTAGTTTGAGAATCATTACACCGTCTCCTTGCAGTAATGACAGCATGCTTCATCTTCTTTAAGTGCATTTGTTACTCATGTGCTTTTTGATATGTAAAAGCTAAATATGAAAAGGGGATTGAGCTGAAAGGGATGTTTTCTATGTTTTCTTCTATGAAGAAGGGAGTTCAAGTTGTCAAAGAAGTCTAAAATACGTGGTACAAATTGTCCTATGGAGTTACCTGTAGAGATAGGTAACTCCACTGAAACAGAACATCCAGCCTAGCCTCGGTGTGTCACTAATTCCCAAGGCCAGGGGAAACATCCCATGTTAGCTGACTAACTTACACTTCAGTTGTAAGATTCCCATCAGGATAGCCTTTTCCAAGACCCTTACATGGCTGATTGTATCTTTGTGGTTTGAGATAGTATCTAAACAGCTCATAAAATCAACAAATACAGATCAATCTCATCAGCTGTGCAGCACCACTTTTCTTTCCCTGATGGTAATGTGAGAAATATAAGGTGAGATTCAGGCAAGAGTGTCTTTGCTCTACTTCAATGAGCAGTCAATTTCCATGTTGAAACAAAGTACTGTGAAACAAATAGAAGTGGTCTTTGAGGGAGAGGAAATGCCAGGAAAGGGGGAATGAAGAAGAATAAATTTAAGAGGAACAAGAAAATAAGAAAAAGCAAACAGTTTCTAAATTCTTTTACTGTAGAAAATACAAGCTGCATTGCTTTTGGTTTCCTGTGTCCTCCTTTGCATTTTAATGATGGTCGAGTGTCCAGCCTGATTGACATTTTTACAAGTCTTCTTCAATTCCTACCTGCTTATATACGCATGCAATTTCTTTTGCAGACCTGACCTTGAGTGGTTTCACCCTAGAATCAGAACTTTGATGATCCTTCACCACACCACAGGTCACTTTTTACATGGACATTAAAGCCTAAAAAACTTTGGCAGATACAGAGAAGACCAACCTAAGTTACTCCCACTTCTCCTATGTTTCTTTCTCTCAGCACTTGCTTCTTCCCAGAGCAGTCAGCAGCAGGAAATTGACTTCACTTCAGTCACAGTTTATTGCCTGATTTCTTAACTGTAGCTGCTGTGGGGATGGCATGGAAAAAACTTTGGTGGGCTGCAATATCTGGAATTGCCACACAGAGTTTCCCTGGAGGTCATTTGTCAGCATGATAAGTGATTTTAAAGCTTTGGAGAAGTTCAGCCTCTGTGACTTATTATGGCTTTTCCATCTCTAAGTTCTGTGGCTCTGAAGAAAGTGCAAAATTTGTAAACAGTGCAGGAGAAACCCTTTCCAGTCCACTTTTATTTTTTCCTTTGCTTCCCATTCACAGCAAATATTTCAGTAAAATGACCCACTGAAACAGAAGACAAATATTAAAAATCATCCAGAGCTGCAACTTCAGAACTTGCAGTCCTCCACCATTGTGCTGCCCAGCCAAAAGCTGTGTCACAGACAGTGTGGAAACAGGAGGAAAACGGTTTTTTTCACCATGTGTTTTGACTCTGTTCTGGATCTTAGATGACCTGTTGGTAAAAATGCCTGTGTCCTGTCTCCATAACAGATACATCAGTTCTAAATTATCTGTCCAGTTTTGCCTTTGTGAGTTGGGTCCCTGTGGGAAATTATGGTACTGTATTATTGTTGGTTTTGGCAGATAGCCTCCAAAAAAAACTGGTTTCCCCACTGCCAGGGAAGGGACAATGCTCGTGTCAGGAATATTTCTATTTGGGGCAGTTACATGTTTTGGGAAGAGATGGACGTGTGGGGTGCCAACCTCTCCAGTGGGTGTCCCACATCAGTATGGGCAGGACCTGCCTGTACCTCTGCCAGCTCCCTGCCGTGCCTGCTCGGTGTCCTGTTACACATAGTGGGAGCCTTGGAGTGGGGAAGTGAGGCAATTTGTAGTCATGTTACATTTCCTACTTCAAAATTGTTTTTACAACTATTGGCCCAGCCTGCCCCAGGAGTGCTGGCCTCTGCAGTGGGCTGTGTTGTTCCATTTCTGTCAGCAGTGGGTCTTTTCTCTCTGCTCCTGCAGGAAGGCTTTTGTTTCATGTCTTTCCTCCCTGCTGCATGCTGTGTCGGCCAGGCAGCCTGCCACGTGCTTGAAAGCCTCCATCCTACCCCTCTGCCCCACATGGCCATGGCCTCCCTCTCAGCTCGTCCTGCAAACACTCATTAGGTGCTTTGGGTGCAGATGCTTGGGACCTGCACCTGTGTCTGATGGCAACATGTTGTGTGATAAGAGGGTGGACATCTGGACAACGGCCAGTCCAAGCATTAAATTACGGCCCTCTCTCTTGTGCTGTTTACTTTTGTGACAGTTTCTCCTTTCAATTCTCATGTCTGCAGTGTTGATCTAGGAGGGTGGCCATCTGGATCCCTGCCTCCACTGCCAACCCCATCTTTGCCCCATCTCCATCTCCACCTCTTCATTTCCCTGTCAACTGGTTCTGCTAAGTTTTCCTCCAGCCGCTCCCCGTGTTGGGTCTTGCCACAGCTGGGGGGACTCAGCTTTCATTTCTCACCCTTGCTTTTTGCCCTCCTCAGGTTAGACTGACCACAAGGATCACACAGAGACTACCTCGGCTCTGCATCATGGCAGTGGTTAGAGCCAAATCAAGACTGATCCTCAGCTGATAACAAGCTGAGACCCATCTAACCCTCAGTCCAAAAAATGGACAAAGCCTATAGCAAGGGATGTGAAGGGAATGCACAGACTCACTTTGTTACTGGGATTGCCACCCCCCAAGAGGCCCTGGCCTCGGAGACACTGCCTCCATCTCACAAAGGGGGTGAGCAGAGCACAAGTGTCTGACCTCATCTGGGTCTCCAGGGTGTGGGGCGTTTTCAGAAAACATTGCCGCAAGTCAAAAAAGCAGAGAAAAATCTGCATGAGTTTTTCTTTTCTGTTTTGTTCCAAAAATTCTTCTTAGAAAAAAGAAGCAGAATTTCCTGCCAGATCCAGCTATTCTCTTCAGTCCTCAGCTGGCCTCTTCACAGGTTTTGCTGCCAGGGTCCTGGGCTCATGGGAAGTGCTGGTGGGACATCTGCACCATGGTGTGGAGATACACACACTGGCTGGGACCGAGCGAGAGCTGGAACGCACGAAAGTACAACTCTATCAGCATGGCTCCCTGCCCAGCCTAATTACACCTGCCAAGAAAGGCTAATTAGCTAGGCTCAGTGCCACACCGATGTGACTACACCACTTTCAAGAACCAGCAAGCATCATGTGCAGCTCACTTTAGCATGGAGATGCCTTGTGAAACTGGACAGACAGAGTATATTTTCACTGGCCTTTCCAGCAGGAGCATACTGAGGTTGTAAGAGCCGATTGCACATCACTTTGTGTCCATTTATGTGGAGAGGGGTTTTATAACAGGACCTCCATGGATTGAAGCCTCTTGACACCCACGGTGAAAGAAAAAGCAGTAGATTTTCTCCTTCATTGGAGGGGAAAGCTGGAGCACATGGAACATGAGAGGAGTCGCTGCAGTTCCCCGAGGGAGCCCGCGGCCAGCCTTGTCTCACAGCCCAGCCTGCCCGCCTCTCCCTTCCCTTCCCTTCCCTGCCCGCACCCGCCCCGCCGCCTGCCCAGCGGCGCTTGGCTGCCTTCCCTCACCTCCACCGCAGCCGTGGCCACTCCTGCGAGGCTCTCACAGGACAGTACTGAACGTGCTTTGGACCCTGCTCAGGCCTTCCTGAGGATGCCTTCCCCTCCTTGATGAAGGCACACATTGTATTTTTTCCCTGACCTCTGCTGCCATACAAAATGCTGTCTGCAGCCTCTCATGCTTTGGGGGGACACTTGCAGCAGGGCACTGGTTCCACCGTGTCTGCGGTTCCCCGCAGCCATAGGAGGGTGGAGAAATCTGCTCTTAAGGTGCGTAAGAAGGTAGTGAATCATAGGAGCAGCAAGCTCTTGTTTACCAACACCTCGCTCTGTAAAGATTTCGTTAACAGGGTAATTTGTGAGATAGCCAAAGTCTGGTTTCCAGTTGAGACAAGCTAAGCCCTGTGCTCAGCTGGGGGAAAGGTTCTTCTTGACTAATGTAGTGAGGACAGTGACCGTGGAGCATGATGGCCCCAGCTCCTCTGGTGGATAGGACCTTGTGCAAAAGACACACACACACACATGCAGACTTTTGCTACTAGAGAAAAGGCTCCAAAAATGGTCCCTTTATTTCCCAGGTCCAGCTGACAGCTTAGCAGGGGTAAAATAGATGAGAAGGAGCATATGGAGATAGTAATATTCCTACCTTTGGACCATCATGTCGAAGTATAGCAAGAGGAAAAACCACGGGTTACACATGCACAGAATACCATGACATATTGCAGTGCTGCATAATGCAAGCAACATAGCAGCAACTTGTTACCCTGACTGAAGGCTACAGTGTAATTAGTGTAATTACAGTGCCGCTGGCTGAATTCACTCAAGAAGTATGGCATTCTCAGTGCCCTACAGGGTAATGCATAATCCCAAATACTTCATCAGTTGAAAGCAAGCTCTGAGACACATTCGAGCTGCAATGCAGTCTCACAGCCAGTGTTTTACTTAATGGTAATTGTCCCCATCTCTCCAGAGGATCCAGCTGGTGCCACCGATACCTTTACTCACTTTGTCAATTTTGGGGACAGATTGTGACACTTTCTTTTCGGGGGAGTTGCGAGTGGGTCAGGGATACAGGGCCACAAGCAGCAGCAGCAGCAGCAGCTGCTTCCTGCGTACAGGGTACAGCGAGAGAGCAGAAGTGCTCAGCTGGCTCACAGCTGGGTTGTGCCAAGGGAGCTCAGCCCCAGAGCTGCTGTCCTGCTGTAAAACAAGAACTATTCAGGATGGCTCCAAGACCTAGTCAGCCATAAACCCATCCTTGCAGCACTAGTTGGACCTTCATCAATCACTTGTTTTCATCTCCAGTTCTGCTCCCTCATCACCTTCCCCCACACATTTACTGTTCCGTGAAACTTCACTTCCCAGAAAAAAATAATTCGCGATAATTTTTTTTCCTAAAGAGCAGCAGGAATAACTGACTTTTGAATTCAGCACAGAAAGGCTACAATTACAAAAAAATGTTTTGGGTTGACAGGAAATTAAACTGTATTTTCTTGGTAAAACAATAAAACCCCAAAATTCCAGTTTGGATCAAGCAAACTGTTTGGTTCAACCTGAAACAAAACACTTCATTTTTGTGTTTAAACTTTTCACCCCTTTTTATTTATTGCAGGCAGGAAAACCTCAAAACAAAAACAAATGTTTCAAACTGAAAAGTTGAGCTGTTTCCCTTTGAAATCATCACACTGCATTGACTGCGATTTCTCAGAATTACCCTCCTTGTCTTTGACTGAAACTCTTTGCTAGATTTCAGGCTTAATTCACAAAAGGTTTTACACAACACAAACCAGCATCCCAAGGATTTCACCTGGCCCCACTTATCTATTATTTGAATTCACATCCTGAAAAAATTTGGAATAATAATGCTATTTTGCCAACAATATTCTTAATACCAATGCCCTCTCAAAACCATGTTCTTCTCAAGAACACTCTGGTCTTGTCTTCATAATAACTCATGCAGGGGATGAAAGAGAGAAGGGGTTCCGTCTTTGGTGTGGTCCTTATGTGCCCTGAAGGCAGGGCCAAAGAGCAAATGTCAGCCTCTATCACTGCTCTGCAGACTGCAGCCGGGATCCTGTGGTTGAGCTGGCCAAAGTGCCACTTCACACTGGGCATGAGGCAAGTGGGATCCAGCTGTGTGGTGCCGGGAATTGGGTGCATCTGGAAATGATCTTCAGACTTAAGTCCAGGAAATAAGGAGCTATTCACCCAGTCCACTTTTGTCTTCCACTGCTCATCATCGAGTGGGAAATTTTAACTGTATATGGGGTTTTTTAGGCTTAAATCTGTCTATGGGTTTTGTCTGTTAGGAATAGAGGGAAAATAGCCTCTTGATTTGTTTTGTTATTTCCATTTCTAATTGCACATGAAACAGCAGAACAGGGAATAGGTTTGGCTTTTGACCCTAAAAACTTTAGGGCAAAGATCCCATCTGTTGTGCATTTTAACTGAACCTATTCACTGTTTCTGGTAACATCTGGATGTGTTAATGCTTTAAAGAGTGGAAACAACCTTCAACATGGATCTCTCTGCCTCTAAGCAAAACTGTGTCTTCCTTATCCTAATATCTCTGCTGAATCACCCACATCATAAAACACATATAAAGCTGCCTGGTCATAAGCAGATATGCCACAGAATGAGGGGTTAAAAGAAGGAGCAGATGTGAAAGAGTTAAAAAAATGCTACAGCCTCTCCCAGTGTTTCCTTGGGTGGAGTGTGTAAAGGTTAACGATTTCTAAATATTCAGGAGTAATAAATGATCTGAGTAGTTTTCTGGCGGTACCTCATGTTCTCAGAGAAACAAATGCTTCAAGGATATGCACCATTTCAGAAGAATGTGACAGAGAGAGGGAGAGATTTATTTTAAAAACTTGTGATGATCTGTCTCATCACTGATAATAAAGGTGCAGGTTCTTTCCATCCAGAAATACCACTAGGTAAACAATGAAGAGTGCAGTGCCTTGGGATTTATGTCTCAGAAAGGCTTAAAATTATATTATATGAAGGTTTTCTGTTTCCTTCACATGCATTTTCAGAATTCTCTCTTCCTCCACAGTGTCTTTCTCCTTCTCCTTGTTTAGGCAGCACATTGGGTGTTAATACATTTAACAGTAAAGAAATCAGCTGTAAGGCTCAAACACCAGTGAAAAATCTTTCAGATATTTGAAGTGTGGTCACCCATGTCCCCAGCTCTGGGTTGGGGAAGGACTGACTTATGAGGGAATTTAATTGTCTTTGCAGCTGCCAAGCTTGGATGAAACCAGTCAATCACTGAAGAAGCTACCGAGGGAGTCAACAAGAAGACATTCCCAGGCTGAATTGTTGAAAATACTTTCTTTTACTTCCTTGACAAAAAGGAAGAAGACTCTTATCTCTTGTACACCATTTACCTCAGAAGTAGATTAAGGAAAGAGCCAAGGAGAAGGAGTGTGGGAGGTCAGGTTAAGACCTGGAATGGAGAGCAGCACCAGCTATCTTTCTTCTCCTGTGTTTGGATTGAGGCTAAAAATGGGGAAGGAAAAGGGATGCAGCCTGTGGCCAAGATAAGCGTCAGTAACATGACTTGTAAGTGATGCGGCAGCAGCTGTAGGATGGTTAAAGCAGCTCCTGGGAGAAAGGGCAGAGTAAGGTTTACCTTCCATGAAAGAAGAGCAAGGGCAACATGAGGATGGGTTGAAATAAGAATCTCAGGGCCTGGCTGAGATTGCAGGAGAGGTGCAAGTAAGCAGATGCATTTACTTATTTTAATGGGGTTGATACCTGGGCATGTCACTAATGGAAAACCCACAACCAGAGAGCTGATGATTTGGCATCTTCACAGAACATACCCCCCTTGAGTGAGAAGGATCTGGTGACCCTGCTTGCATAAATGCAGGGATGCTATCTGATAACAAGCCTCTCTCAACCATGAGCAAGCAAGACTGGGGTTTCTTACACAGCAAAAGGGAAAGCAGGAAAGGCCTTCAGAAGATTCAGGGAGATCTGAATTAAGTCACTGTGGTTAATTATGCAAACATTAGAGAGGCCAAGTTAGATTGGTATCCATGGGGAAGGACCCCTGTACATCAGATCCTAGCTTCTTATCTGCCAGTTCCAGTCTTTCATTCACCTCTAAATGCACTTAGGCTGTGTACATTGACCTAGATGTGTGCTAAGTACTGTGACGATGATCTGCTTCAGTACATACTGCACCATGGGTGTGACAGCGCCCCTGGCTCTGCAGACATCCCTCAAGGTCACAGGGAGTTCACCCAGCTGCTCCTGGCATATCCTTGGCTGAAGATTTGGTGAAATACCACAGAATCAGCCTCACTTCTGACCAAACCCTTACCTGTTGCTGGTATGACAGTAGGAGCAGTGAGGGACATCAGCCAAATAACTCCCAGCTGTAGTTCCAGGGTCTTCTCATGGCAAGGGAACCAAAAACTCTTTTCGGGGGGGTTGTTGGGACAACAAATCTACCTATGACCTCACAGATCCCTCGGAAAACATAACAAAAGACAACCCTTTATACAGCGCTGCCTTTTAGCAGGAACTGTGTGATTGGCACTGAAATGTGTGTGGTGGAATAAACCCTTCCCTGTGCACTCTGTGCAGGTTGGTCTGCTAGAACAAGTCCATGGCTGAGTGCTCTGTGCATACCTCTCTTGGGTAACAGCTGGGCTGAGGTCCAAGGAATCTGTATAAAACATGCTCAGGACTGCTCAGCCAATTAATCTTTTGTAACTTGTTGGGGGAAAAAATGGCATGTGATCATGTAATTAATGGTTGGCTCCTAAGGTGTGTGCTCCAATTAAGGTTCAGACCTATAGTTGCTCAGCAACTGTGTTTGCAGCATTTTCTACCACTGAAATGCTTGACTTTGTGGCCTGAATAAATGCTCTCCCAGGCCCTTGTGTGTGTCAGTACTCCCCAGCCAAGAAGGGCAGAAGCAGACAGAGCAGGCAAATGGCAGCCTAGAGCACCCTCTGTCCATGTTGGCTGGGATGAGTGAGACCTCTTACTTTCCCATGCCCTGAGTGCTGGTAGGAAGCCATGGAAGGCTGTTGTGCCCTTCAAGACCTCCTGCTGCTGGAGAGGCAATGCCTGTCCAGAGTGTTCTGCAGACCATGGCTGTCAGCTGGAGAACGGTGACACCAAGAGTTTGGGGGTCTCTTCCCAGCACCACTACAAAGCAGGACTCATCTGCCTCACTCTTTTTGGCTTGTTTCTCTTTGTTTCTCCCCATCATCTTCAGCCTGCCACTGTTTCAGACTTGTCTTCTCTTCCTGGCTGATTTCTTCCAGCCCTCAGCCAACTTGCTAGTTTTGTCCCTTGTTCATCTCAGGTTTCTTTGGCCCTCCCCTCCACAGACCCCTCTCCCTTAATTCCTCAGAGTCAGCAAATGGAGAGGTGTACGGTGCATTCTGAAAGAAGGCAGGAAACACCCAGGGAGGCCTATGATGAGCCTAGCACATCCTGTGCCCATGGCTGCAGGGAAGTGTGTGTTCCGCCCCTCCATCCATAGGGAGACATGCTCTATGTGGTCAGAGTCTTTTGCTGCCAGCAGTCTACAATTAATTTTTCAAAGGCTTACAGCTTGGCCAAACTTGGTGAAGATTATCCTGGACACAGCAAATGGTATATTTCTACTTCAGAGGCCCCCTCCTGACAAATTTCAAGCCTTCTCCCTGTCTCTTGTGGGAATGCAAGCACTTCAGAAAGAATACGTTCACCAAGATATAATACAGAGCCTTCCCTTAAACTCTCAGAAGTCCCTGGAACAGTGTAGCAATATCACTCGACACAGAAAATGTCAGCTTGCACTTAACAGCCTGGTGATGTAGTAAAACCAAATAAAAACCTGCATTATAATGTGCAACATGAGGGTAGGTGGGCATTGATATCAAGGTACCAACACACAAGATAATGCCGCCTCAATTAATAGTAAACTAAAAGGCATTGGGTGGAACTGAAACTGGGAATTGTACACGAAAGCCCCAGGGTTTGAAATGGGATGGACCTTGATGAATAGATCTGTTGATATATTGAAAAAGAGAGCAGGTAACTCCTCCCTAGATTTCATTTTCATTCTTTACATAGTTTGCTGAAGCTTAATCAAAAAAAGATGCTTTTCTCATCAAAACCCCACATAGCCAGAGCTACCAGTCCCCCCAGTCCAGTCCATGTGCTGGACCATAGCCATGGACACACTGCCACTGTGGCTCCCAGGAACAAGCACATGCCAGAGGGAAAGTTTGTCTTATAACTGTCAATGGACTGCACAGCCAGCATTCTACACCTACAGAGAGTTTTGTGAGCTGAATTACAATGCTTTTCTGCAAAATCATTGCAAAGCTCTTGGACACTTTGAACTGGAAACTTATTGTGAGAAATGAATACTGGGATTTTCTTCTCCCCATCCTATCAGGTGCTGTTGATGCTTGCCCAGCTTGAACAATCTGTACTTATTTTTGTTTTTGAGATGTACTCATTGAGGTTGTCTGTCAAGCTGCTCATTTCAAAGAACATTCCCACGTTTTAAAAAAAAAAACAAAAAACAAAAAACAAAACCCAGAAAATTCATTATTTCATTCAATTCCTGCCTTCCACTATCTACACTGGAAATTTTATACAGCCAGATTTATTGGAAACTCGGCATTTTAGGTCACAGAATGGAAAATTTTACCATCAACAAGCTGATTGTGATCTTGCCAAATTTCACTTCCTTTGAAACTATCATTTATAATTTTTCTGGTTAAGAATCTAATTGGATATTGCAAATGTTATCAAATGACACAGAATATAGCCAAGAAATGCATCGCGATGTCTATAAAGAAAATTGTCTTTCTAAGTGTCCAGAGGCATGGGGGAAGGTCTTTTAAGACTGGATGAGGGGATTTTAAATTAAATTTTACATCTGAAATCTTCTTCACCTTATCACAAATGTGATAAAAGTGTGCTTTAGCTGTCATGACATGCCTGCATTTTATGACTAACTACACCAGGTCATTACAACCATTCTAATGTGCATGCTTGTGTGTGTTGTTGCTGATTACATATAGAAATGTCATTGTTCCATCCAAGTGGGCAGTCATTTATTTTGAGACCCTTTCATTATGATAGGATAGTCTGGTGGAAATACCTGAGATCAAATACTGCTTAAGTTCATATGCCTAAATTAACTCTGTTGGCGTCTCAAAAATCATAGTCCTAAATACAGAATTCAGTGAATCCAGAAAGGCTGGAATTTGTTGTGTATATAAGTGCTAAATCTAAGTGCTAAAAATCTCACCCATTGTAAGCCAAATCCTAAGCTCTTTCCTCTAGATTCTTTTTGTTGTTGATGAAGAGAAAATTCAATCCTTCCAGAGGGAAATTGTTTCCAGTTGTATTTAATGCCTATCTTTGGATAAGGGAAGTGTTTTCTCAAGTTGCAACTCTATCTCTCTGTCTCTTCCTCCCTCGTCGTCCATTGATGATGGACGAGATGCTTAAATCTTCAACATCTAAAGTCACTTGGCATAAGTTCTGTGCTTAAGTATGTGCATACTCTGGTTACTCATCTGGGTGAAACTACAGTCAAGCTCAGGCACCTGCTGGTTCTGGAAGCAATTCTTCCTCTGTTCCTCGGCTCTGGTGAGGCCACAACATGGGTACTGTGACCAGTTCTGGGCCCCTCAATTGAGAAAGGATATTGAGGTGCTGAAACAAGTCCAGAAAAGGGCAGCGAAGGGTCTAGAGGGTGATTCTGTGAAAACCTGTGATGAGAAATATGGACGCAATTTTTAAGTGAGAGGCAAAAGTATCTTCCCATCCCTTGTGGGAAAAGGTATTAAGGCCTTGGTCCTTTATTCCTTCTACTGGCTCCTGTACCCAGATGTGTTATGTGTGAAAGTGCAGGTCTTCCTAACCAGCAGGAAGAGCAAGTTTCAATCAACATGGGATGCAAATGAATGCAAATTATGCATTTATCAACCTCAAATATTTTTCCATGAAAATAAGGCAACACACACACCCTTGCTGTTGCAGAGCATTTTGCAGATCAGTCTTCAGTAGATGTGCAGAGCAGAACTTTCTGAATTACTAAGTGATGCTTGTCTCCAAATGTCTTTGAAGAGTATTTTCTTTGATCACCTTTCAGCTGCAACTCATATTTCACAAGTCTGTGAAAGATAGTTTTTCTGAGCCTACTTTTATAAGTTGCTGGATTTTTGCAATTTATATGTCTTTGCCGAGGAAGATTACCCTCTCAGTGAGCAAGTAATGGTCAATTGATTTCAAGAGCAAGTCCTGTTGTCACTTAAGACAGAAATGATTAGACCCCTTGTTATCAAAGTTCCAAGGTCAAGTCATCATCAAATATGACTGATTACATTTTCTAATGGTTTTTCTATGCTCATTAAAGAGCATTCAAATATTCAGAATCACCTCTGATCATGACATTCAAAACCCACTCTGATGGCTCCTGACAAGCAGAAATGTATTCTCTAATCTTTAACCACATAAACAATAGATAACTGCTTGTAATTGGGTTCAAATTGATTTCAGGTGGCTTCAGAGAAAAGCAATTTCTACAACAGATTAACCTTTTAATTAATGTTTATTAAGGGTATTACCAGGTGCAGGAATCCTCCTAAAGCAGAAAATTACACTTCATTGACATTCATTTATGATAAAATAGTTGATCCATTCCCAGGTCATTATTCATGCATTTATCATAATTTCTTGCCTTTCATGAAAATGCCATAAACTCTAATTAACTATTGTAACACTGTACGTTTTAAATACATTGTTTTATACTGAATAGAGGAATGGGCATGTGAAGATGTCCTTTGGCACAGGTTTTTAGAGAAGGAGCCAGCACTCTCTGCCAAGTGTGACTGTGGTTGTTCAGCTATAACATCAGCCTTCTCTAAAATCTTGTGGGTACCTCATTCATGAAGGAAATGCAAACACATGGAGAACTCTGTCAGAGTTCACATACCATAAAGAACTTCATCCACAGATGAAAGATAGGCTGTTCTATTGAGAGGAATGCAAGCTGGGCTACAGAAGCATTTCTTTACCATGTTTGTGGTACATTAATGTCTCAGTTATTGAGTGTCTGAATCCAAATTGCAAGGGAAGTGATTTCCCAGATATATTTGGAAATTTCCAACTCTAACTGAGGTTTGAGGTGATCCACCTGAGGCTGATGGTGATACCACCTCTGGATACATCACTAACTCTAAATTAAAAAAAAAAAAAAAGAAGAAAAGAAAAAAAATGCCAGTTGTTTTCTGGATATAGCTGTAACACTATATTTTAAAAGTGTCAGTAATTTGCCATACTGTTCAACTGCCTGCTCTTTCCTGGCTTTGCTTTGGGCACTATCAGCTTGTTCTCTCCAAGACACATCTGCCATGGAGAAGGCTGGCCCTGGCTGATATAGAGGTAGACCAGCACTTATAATTTGGCTTTGGGGCCAGCCAGGATCAATCCTTGACCCTCTTTCTTGTAATGATGTAGATAACAACTCTGTGGCCTTTACTGATTTGCTGCCACCCAAAAACTTCCTGCAGCCTCAGGCCAGTCTTTGGATGAACAAATTAACAAACCTTGTTTTTTCAGGGGGCTGATATATTTTATTTTGCTATAATTGTGGAAGAAATCATTCCCAGGCATTGTACATTGCTCCTCTACCCATGGCTTCAGTGCAGCATGCTGTATACACAATTCAGACACTGACTAAAACTTTTTCCTGAAAACTTCTCTTTGTTCCACAGTATGCTTACCATTCCATAAAATTATGTCAATTAAAAATTAAAAATTGCAGAAGTCTGTTAGTTGTCTCATGATAAAGCTTGTAATTTTCAGTGGGAAACTTTGTTCAGCTACTGGTGGTATATGTTTTCCTTTCAGCATCCTTTCTTATCTGCTCAGTTCCAAATGCAAACACTATTTCAAGTGATAATATAAATGTATTTTAAAAAAATACGGAAAGGTTGATACTGGCTTGCAGAGAATTCCTGGGCATACATGGGCAAGGACTCTCATCCAGCAATGGGAGAACCTGGTCAGTCTCTGGCTAGAGCATTTCTTCCAAAAGACAAGGGCTTTTCTACCAGGAGAGTCAGACTGAGTTTGGAGCGTCAGAAGTCACATCAGAAGATGCTTGCAGGAGCTGACAATATTCTTCGCACCCCTTTGTGACTGATAACTTCCTTGACACCACCCAGCAAGTGTTACCTTTTCTCTTTTTTCTCAGCAGTGGTATCCCATAAATTTCACTGAATATGCATTACTGGATGGGTATCAAGAATACAGACAAGCTAATCCCAAACCAGAGCATAGAACCTTTCAGGGATCACCTACAAATGTCTTAGAGTTTAGGCAGAGGAGATCCCAATTTAGAGGTTATCTGACATTCATATGTAATTATACATATCATCCTAAATTTCAGTACTTGGGTATATCTATTTACTAGAAAGATTTTCGTACTGAAATAACCAGTAAGGGAGCTGGTGGTACTTTTGTACTTGTTTTAAATAGGTTTTCTGATGCTACAAAATTCTATCAACTTCCTAAAGAGTCCTATTTTTAACCAGCTTAAAATTAAATTCCTCCTACCATTTCCATTCAGTTTCTTTGATTCTTGAAAGTTTGACAATTTTTTTTAGGTATCCCAGAAATAGAGTTCATTTTCATCCGTTCATTTTTTCAACTCTCAAAGGAGAGTTATTTTTCTCTTTGTTAAACTTATCTGAACTGCAACAAGAGCAAAGTGAACTCCTCTGCAAGACTTACACAAGACCACTTAGCACAAAGGAAAAATGTCTATGAAGCTGCATTACTAGGCTCTGCTTAACAATATGCTGCTTTCTGATTAATATAATTGAACCGTAATGCATGAATAAATTGTAATTTAGATGATTGCATGCATGTACTATCGTATCAAAGCTAAAATGAGATACTTAGATAATCATAGCTTTCTCTTTTTTGTCTTTTTTTTTTCACTCCTCATCTTTCTCCCTTCTAACAAGGGGATTTGTATGTCATACCTTATTCTAAGATTGTCTGCAAAGGCTTGGCTGGTTACAAAGCAGAACACTGACAAATTGAGGGGAAAAGGACTGCAGATGCAACCGGCTTTTTGGACAACCAGAAGCATGTTACAACCTGTTAAGCAAAAAGAGAAAGGAAAAGTAAGCTACTGTTGTTAAGGCACCACCCTGGGACACAAAAGAACTGGATTCAAGTTCCTTCTGTGCAAGAAAATTCCTCTGACTCATCAAACACATGCTTTCCGCAGTGGTTTGTGAGAAAGCAGCCCCAGGGAGAACTGAAGTAACATATCTAGGCTGTGAGGACCTGTGAACAAGGTTGCATACCTTTGCAGGGTCCAAATATATTGCAGTGTCCTGGAACCAAACTCAGTTGTCCATCCCTTACTGCTCTCATTCCAAAGAATCCGAAGTTATTTGGATATCAGAGCCTGGCAGTACTGCAGGTACCTGAAGAGGGCTTGGTGCAGGGCTGAACCATGAAAAGGCACCTGGGGTATAAGCTCATGGACCCTGTAGTTGATGAGTATTTTCACTGAGGGAGAAGTGACATAAAGAATTGGCAAAGACCAGTTACTTAAAGGAAACTTCCAGTGTGATTTTATTTTCCAAGCACAGAATCTGTAGTTCTCAGATAACAATATTGATTGTTTGGGGGAAAAAAATAATAAGCTTAAACTGATGCTCTTTATACATTTATTTTGGAATGGCTGTTAACTGGTTGGTCATCAAATTGTTGGAGAGGAAGCAAGAAACACGATGATTATGGGTAGGTTACAACATATCAGGTAGCACTTGGGATGGCTCTTGGCTTGGCCAGATTGTAGATATTTCAGGTGAAGAAGTTGTTGACATAGGAGATCATGTCCTATGATGGGAAAATGGGGAAAATGGCTTTTAGTTAAATGTCATTAATTTTTTTTTGCAAGGTTATATCAAATACTCCAGTTGTGTGTGCATATTATATCTTGTGGTTTGCCAGGCACTCTACTTTAGACATGGTATCATTACAGAGAGGACCACAAAAATGCTTTAGATTCTTTAGAAATCTGAAGAGGAGAAAAAAACCGCAAGAGATCCAAGAAGAGGGAAAAAAGAGATAAAGAAAGAATAGACTGTTTGTTATCCATCCTGTTCTTGGAAACTGAACCAATGGGGATAAGACAACAAGGGCGCATATTTATAAAGCACAATAAAAGGCCTCTGTGCAGTCATGTCTGCGTAGAGCAGATGAGCAGAGGAGTTCTGGGAAGAATTACATAAGGCGTCTTGTGTACACGTGCCCCCAAACACAGAAACCCTCATTTGCACACATACTCACAGTGCATGCCCAGATGATGCCCCACTTCACACACAAAACCTCTCAGTCTCAGTCAAGAAACTCCACAAACACTTCAGATGCAACACATGAGAACTCCCGTTTCCTATAGTGCTAAACCACCCGAGTCATAAGCAGCCTAAGAGCAGGACTGTGAGCAAATTTTCTCAGAAACAAGGTTATTTAGCCTGGCTTCAGCTCAAGAAAACCAAGAGTAATTATACACAGACAGTTAAGTGGATGTTGCGGACTTGACAGGCTGGAAGAAAGGCAGCTAACATGCACATCTATTCAAGAGTACTGTAAATTAGAGAATCTGCTAGCAAGATTCTTTCAGATGGGTTTGTTGTTTGTGTCCATAGCAGCTTGCCATGTGTCCCATCTGCAGTTCACACAGATTCCAAAATCTCAGTGCAAGTCTTGTGTCCAAGTGATAACTAGACTGCATTTTCTCTGAGGGCTAAATTTCAACAACTAGAACTATCTGGAGACCCCAAAGCTCTTGCACTCTCGTCCTCTTTCATATTCCTGCTGTCCAGCCTTTCTGTTCTGTGGCTACCTAGCCCAATAATTGCTTCATGTGAACCTTTAACCTTTTCTCTGGTATATGTTTTCTGGATATATGTCATCCCAAAGGTGCCCTGCTATACATTCATTTTCTTCTTCCTCCCTTGTACAAGCTTCCACATCTTTAACTGTCTCCTTGACAGATGCAACGACCTGACCTAAAACAGCTCTTGATTTTCTTTACAGCTTTTACAAAATTATCCTCTTTTTCCCCCTTTGGGTTTTCAGAAATAGATGACCAGTGAGATGATGCTAAAAATTCCCACTTTTCCCCCTCTCTCTGTGTGACCCATAAGTTTTCTACTCTTGTCTACTCTTTCTACTCTTTAGATGTCTTTAGCAACAGAATTCGTCTGCTATGTTGTATTCAGCTCCATGTCCTATCTCTGCTAATATCTACATAGGGACAAAACCCAAGTCTCCATCCACATCAAACTCCTTCCATGTGTGTAACACCCTATCCATGCCACAGAAGCAAATGAGAAGGACATGAGCTGTTTCTGTTGGCACTCCCAAGATGACTGATACCCACGCTGTCTCAGGAGATGTGAGTCTCAGCTCCCTCCAGCTATCAGCATTTCCCAGCATGACACCCTGCTCATCCAGGAGTTAATAGGTTTGTATACTCATTAGTTAGGCTCAGAGTTAGAGAGCTGTTTATATTGCCAGTTGGCTACTGCCTCTTATCTGTTCAATACCACTGTAGAGTTTTCCAGGCCCTACAAGTGCTTCTGTGTTGTAGCCCTTGGTCTCTTTCACAGCCCAGAAATGCACTTCTGGTCCAGAAGTGTGAAGGTGTTTTTAAAGGGCCTCCTCTGAGCAGCCAGGGCTGATTGTAACAGGCCAGCATCAGATTCCTGGAAAATAAGAGTGAACTTTTAAAGCACCGCCAGACCATAGTTGGAGATTTGAGCTAACTGTTTAGCTTTTGGATATAAATGGGCATCTTTGTCTTACGTGGAGAGTTTTCTGTAAGATCTGTAAATTTTCACCTCAGTGTCTTAGCAACCTCCCAAAGCACAGCCTAGGCAGTAAAAACACCACAGAAACATTTGCAGAGGAAATCAGTAACCTAACCAGGTAGAACTCACCTGGCCAATTGTAGGTATCTAAACCAAAATCTTTAAAACTGCTTTCTTCATAGTAGAGGACAATATGCACTTACAGGGTGCAAAATATGTGGCATTCATTAACATGAGACAAATTTTGTCTTACAACAATCTATTTCTCTTGATGACTCACAGGAAGAATGGCAAAATCACCAACTCAGACTAGAAGGAGGAGGCAAAGAAGATGCTGGTGTGGCACAGGAGAGTGCTGGGCAGCAGAATGTGACACATGCTGCAAAGGAATTGCAAGGCCCTGCACATACTTAGCTATTGTACAGGCCATGAGTAATTGTCCTGGATACTTTCCCAAGCTCTTGCCATGGGTGGTCTTGCCCCACAGCGTGGATGGCAAATTACGGTGTCCCCCAGCCAGCTGTGCCCAGAGTTTGGGGTCACAGGGCAGGAGGAAACACCCAGTGCAGCACTATGGAAGGGTGCTGGACTCCATCCTCCTTGCCTGGGTGCTGGAGCAGGAGCCATCAGAGTTAACATCCCCTCCAGAGAGGGCAATTCACACAGACTTTTTCTTTGTATATGAAGCCAAAAAAATCAGACTCCCTGTGCTGCAGACTGCTTCAGGCACTTTCTGTCTTTCAGTGTTCCCTTCTCTGAAGGATATTCTAAGTTAAGGAAAAGAAGCATCACTATCCAGACTATTTCTGCACACTGGGTGCAGTGTGGACCTGACACACAGATGCCCAGGTCCCATAGAGTTACTGACAGCTAGCTGCAGCCATCACAAATCCCATGTGCTGTTTGGACTTTTTCTTTTAACACACAGGCTGGAGAGAGGATTTCAGTCCCTTGCCTGGAGCTTGACTTTAAGGAGCAGCTGCAGGAAAAATGAAGCAACTGTACCATAAAAAACAAGCCAAAGCCAACAGCACAAAACCAAACCACAGGATATGGGTACTACACTTGAGAATGCTAAACTGGGGGAAACAACTCATTGAAAAATCAAACAGCAATATAAGTTAGAAACAGTTGCTTTTGCTTTGACCACTTCTCTAATATACATCACAGGTGCTTCAGCCTATCAATTTCCCTGCTATAACGTCCTGCACCCCAACAGGTCAAGAAGAGAGGGTAGCATTTGGCCAGAGAGGAATGATTAACCAGGTGACTTCAGCTGCAAGGGCTGACATCTGACAGGAGGAAAAACAGATGTGGAAGAAAGAGCCTAGTGTTCTCAATCTAAAATACGGGCTCTGTTCTTCCTGGGGCAAGCAGTTAAAAAGAAATCAGAAGCAAAAGTACACACACTAAAGCTAATTTCATGGCTCAGAAGGGTCAGATAGCAGGACCTCAATCCTAGGCAAAGGTCTTCCCTTGAAGATTTTTGGTAGGCAGAGGTTTGTCGTTTATTTTCCAGCTCCACTGGCTTCCTTTCTCCATCCATTTCCCTGACATCATAAGTGTCTGAGGACTGTGCTCATGTCTGAGGGCACTGAAGGACTATGAGGCTGATGGTGAACCAAGCAGCTGCAAACATGCAAATTCCTTCCTTAGAGAAATACAGGATAGAGCCCAGGATAAAATTTTGACTTTCTGAAGGCAAGTAGCCCTATCATCCTTAATTCAGCTGCCCAGCTCAGACCCTTGCAAAAAATGCCACAGATTTTTTTATTTTCTACCCCACTGGTAATTAGGACTTGACAACTAAAGCCATTTCTCTGCAATGGGGTATTTGTGAACAGCCCATAACAGGTGTTCTTTGTCTATAAGTGATTAAGGTTTAGACAACGTTGGCTTCAAAATGGAAATAGATGCGGCAACTTCACCAATTTCATACAGACACTCACTGCAGAGAATTTTTAGATGTGCTTTCAGATTACACCTGAAATCAGGTTTTAGTGTTACATATGTGTTTTGGGACTAGCTGAATATCAGTATTTTGAATAAGCAAGGATGTTAGTCCCCACATTATAGGAATTACCATTCAGTATTCATTCTCATGCTATAAATCTTACCCAAGCAGGAAAGAAAAATTATTTCAAGTTATACAAATGGCAGATGAACATTAAAAGTCAGATATTAAATTTGCTCAGATCTTACAGGTTTAATGAATGCTTACTAGTTGTTTCTTAGTTAAACCCACTTTTCACTTACTTTCTTTGTATTGTCTACCATGTTTGACTCTTGCACCTGCTGAATCTGCTTGGCCATTCATACCTCTGCCGTCTTATACTCATTGTTTTGCATTTGATTACACCTGGGACAAAAAAGCTTAAGTTTTTGCAAACAACAAAGGTAAGATGTTGAAAAACAACAGTATGGATGAGCTCTAATTATGAGGCTGGTTCAAGTCCCTAGGCCAGTCATTTATTACCTGAAAGTGGGAACAAGGTAACTTCTTCCTCACATGTTCCTCGATTCGAAGAGCACTAGAAAATGTTGCATCAGATGTACTTCTAAAGCATACTCTAACCTGTGGTGGAGTTTTATATTAGACAAATAAATTGATAGAATGCATGGTGTATTTTACATGGAAGGTTAAGGTAAATCGTATTCTTGTTATTTAAAAATTACACCTCTTCTCTTTCACGTTCAAAAGTGCAGCCATTTTTATTTTTGCATGCTTAATCCTCAATATAAACAGAAAGCATCAACATTTTTTGAGACTGATGACTGGAATATGGACCCAACAATCTTGGCCAGTGTTTAGCAGAATGTGAGCTTTTCACACAATGTGGTACCTAAAGGACCTTATGTTGTCTTTGGGTGTATAAGTTACCGGAAGTGAAGCAGAAGTGGGGAAGCAGTGTTAACAGATTTTTATAGTGCTAGAGAGACATTTACAAATTCAATTCAGTTTTGGTACATGTATTTAAAAAAAAAAAAAAAGATGGTGAAACTAGAGAAAGGCTCACTCAAGAGCTAATGCTCTCCATAACAGTGATGATGAGAGTAATGTCATCTAATTTCAGCCACCAAAGACCTAGGTATCCAGTCCAAAATAGAAATGCAATCTATGGAGGCAGATAGGTGTCTCCAGAGAATGATTCATCACTCTCTAAGGGAGGTGTCTAAAACAAGTTGGATGAGTCTTCTGAATGAGTCATCTTTCCTCATTGACTACAGGAGGACTGTAGAAAACTACCTTAGGCTAGAGGTTTCTCATGTTTAGGTAGCAGAAGATACATCTCATCCCAAGTGACTACACTTTTCTCCCATGCATTTAATTTAACCAAAAGGAGCCTGTAGTTGATTTGATTATACATACCACCTTGAGGAGATAGGAGGGTTTGGAAAAATCTTAGTGTAGGGCATGGTGGGTTATCCCTTGTGTGAAAAGCCCAGACTAAGGGATGTGCTGTAACTCTGCAGCAAAATCTGAAGGTGGTGCAGGATACATCAGTGTGTTCGCCAACCCCGGATTATGGAGATCAGACCAGATGTCTGAAGTAGTCCATCCCAGCTTTTAACTCAGTCTCATGTCTGGTCATATTCTGTGTACAAGATGATTCCCCTCACAGCAATGGATATAGGCAAAATATAAAATAAATGAGGGGATATTTTATCAAAAGAAAAATCCATATGTCCCTAATAAAATTTAATTTTGGGGGGTTTCCTGGACACAAAAATAGGTGTTTTCAGCTTTGTAATGGTTATTTTTAAATACCCTTGGTTTATTGCACAATTCTAGTGCTATGTCCTAGGAGGAAAGAAGGCTCACCTGGGCTTACAGGTGGCTTTGGATTTGCTTCTCTGGTCTGAAAGTCAACACCAATTCGTGCCTTTAAGGATAACCAGTCACTGCTGAAGCAAGTTCATTATATGAGGGCAGCTAATCATTATTCACAAATAATTTTGGGGTTGTAAATCCACAGATGTCATGTCCCTCAGTGAAAGTGTATTTTTAGCTGTGGAGCACATTGGCCTTTCCTGTCTCTGTTTGCTCTGAAATTAACATTAATCAGCTTTTGGCTCTATGCATGCAGTATCACCCCAACCAGTTAATTACAGCAAATTTCTGGAATAAAGACCAAAAAAAAAAAAGTCAAGTTTAAAACTCCTTGCTTTTAACCTTCAGTGTTTGATCAGTCATTTCTTTTGGTATTGTGTCCAGTACTCATTAGTCACATTGAAACTCAAGGATGTGCGTGCCTGGAAATGTGTCATTTTCCCTAGCACATCAATCACTTAATACAAGCCATTACCTCTCCCTATACACCTGGCCTCTCATAAAAATAATAAAACATAGGCTGCATGTAAAATGCTCTGTGAGGCAGGAAAATCATCCCAGAACTCTTCCACGGACTGACAACTTTTGCAGTAGCAACCTTTCCATTACGTTGTTGAGAAAGGATATATTTAGCTGCTATATTACAGGAAAATTATACGGAGAAAAGCAATAATATTTTAAATTATTACCACATAGAAACCATCAAAATAGTTACAAACAGATGCAAACAAGCCTACATATCTTGTTGCGTTCTCCAAGTTCAGAGAAGATGAAACCTCAGTGGTAGAAGACTTAGTTTAGCCAAAAGATGCCACATACTGTGACTCTGAAGATCTCAGTGGAGCTACAATGTGGCTGGTAAGTTTGATAAAAATTGCAAATGTTTATTTTAACAAAACTGACAAACAACACTACACTCACCCTGTCCACCCACCTGCCCTGCCCAAAAAACCCAAAGCCAGAAACAGAAATCCAACAGAAGAGAAATTTCTTGAAAAATTCATCTTCCTGGAAAACCTTACTTTCCCTCCCAGATAACTGCTGCAGGTGAAGGATGCTCTTCACCTGTTGCCATTATATTGTCTTCATCTGGGGTTTTCCCCCCCACTTTTAGTCAATGAATACAGTGCAAATTGATGTTAAGCAAAAGGTTTCAGCTCTGGCTCCTCTGCAGCATGTATTTGCAGGAGTTAATATCTGGAACAGTGTTGCTCTTCCTCACATTTTTAGGAAGTGCATTTTCTACTCCAGAAAGGAGTTCTGGACAGTTGGCAGGTGATAGCTTTGGGTAAGCCCAAATGTGAGCGGGACGGCAGCACACAGAGTAAAGCCTGCTGTTCCCCCCACATTTCTAACACAGACTTAGCATGTCTACCTCACCTCCATGACCATTGCACCATTCCTGGACTCCACAGGCTGTTCAGCAAGCTTTTTGTGCACTCTGACATATGTCTAATGGCACAGGTCAAGAGCCTGAGCAGTGTATGCTAGTTTTGATAATAATTACTTCCCTGTCTCTGCCATTGGACTAATACATGTTGTTCCTTTATTTAATTTTATGTCTCAGAAGTCCTCCTGTGGCCCCCATTACATAGCAAAAGGCCCCCTCATATCCAGGATAAACAGAGGCAGTGCAACCTCCTTTTTTGAGAATAAAACTTGGTTTTGTTGTGTTTAGCTGTAAGCTCTCCATCAGCTGTTCTCAGAGTCACACCTGTACCAGGCCCTTCACTGCCACCACCACAACCAAGCGTGCCAGAGGCACTGAACCTTGCAGGTAAATGGCCAGTCAGCTCCCACAAAGCACAAATTCCCCTCCAAGTCTCTGTCTTTAAGCAGTTGACCATCCATGATGGACTTTGCTCCTCAGACCTTCTGCCACACCCCTTCCTCACACAGATTTGTGACAACTCTGGGGTGCCACACAGTAAATTTTTGTCATGGCAGATCAGCATGTCAGAAGACAAAGAAGTTCATAGCCTCACCCACTCAGTGGGATGCGTGACTCAGATAGTGATAACTGGTGAATCATCTAATAGTCACCCAGAGCGCTTTTTGCATGAGCACTTGCAGGGAAAACCTTGTGATAGTAGATAGGTGGTTTTTCACTTTCTGTGTCAGTATCGAAAGCCAACTAATGACACCACCCGGTGTAGAAGGAAGGGGGAGGTTGGCTGCTCAGTTTTTAGCTTTGCTACTCAACTGAGAGAGCAGTCATTACAGAAGTTCTCAAGTCATTACTTCTCTGAAGAATGACATTTTTGACACGACCTTTTCTCTCAGGTTTATTAATAATGATTGTTTCCATACTGTTCAAAAAATTCATCTGGTAGGGGACAATGTAGGTTCTTGACCAGATTAGTAGTGTAACACAATATGGTATGTGCATAATGCCCATAACACTAAGCTAGAAGAACAGAAATTTATGAGTAGTAAGACAATTGACAATTACACCAAACACATGTAGGAAACTTAAGTGAATATGAAATTTATTTCTAAAAATTGCTAAAATATAAAACTCTTTTTCCTTACTTGCTTCAGCATTCAAGAACATAACAAGTATGTCATGATCAAAACTGACTTTTCCTTCTCTTAGGAGCACCAGTCAATTGATTCTCAATATTGAGAATTCAATTGAGAAATCAATTGTCAATTGATTTTTGTTGTTGGGCCCAGAGAAAACAATTTTTTTAAAAATAATTCATCCTATCTGGAAGCATATTTGCATAGCTCTTCTATTAAACTGTTCTTACAGATCTGCAAAGTAAATATCCTTCTTTGCCATGTCTTCCTTCAACACGAAGCTGCCAGATTCCTTAATCCCACATGTTTAGCTCTGCCATATCCTTGCCATTTATACAATCATATTTTGAAAATGGCTTACCAGACTTTTTCAACATTATCTGGAAAAGAGCACCTGTTTGTGATTTCCTAAAGTGACTGGAATATCAATCTTCAAACATAGTGTTTTGCCTCATCTTTCCTGGATAAACTTCTGTTCATCTCCATCTAAATAACTCATTGCTGATGATCCCTTACCTTGCCTGCACCTCATTACAATGTATGTCATTCATTTCAGATCTAAATTTATCCCTCCTGCTCACAGACATCATATTATCTGACTACAAACTTCTGAAATCAGAAATGCTGAGTCCTAAATCTGAGGTTATGGAAAATTTAGTACATGTTAAGAATAATCCCATATAATTAAAGCTTTCTCTGTTATTTTTGTCATGCTCCTCATTTAAAGTGTCAGCTTAACATTTCACAGGTCAGTGTCAGAAACGTGGTTTCTGGCAGTTTCTGAAAGCAGGATGGGCTACTAATTGTCCCGCTAGGTAAATCATACTGGATGGCTTACAGTCATGAGATTCCAAGTTTGTTTCCAGGTCACTCACCTCAAATACACTCTGGTTGCCAGTGCCTGAAATTCATAGCAATCCAATTGTGCTCTATGTGCATCCAAAGGTAAACTATTTGGTCACCTTACTCTGTGACCAAGGTTTGAATGATCATGTCAGTGGAAACTCAGCATCATTTCTGTAAGAGACAAAGATATTTTGACAGAGGTCAAGGTTTTTAGAAGCTCTGTGGGGTAGACTGTGATTGCACAGAGACTGAGTGGTATTGCAATAGATGGTCCATTAATCCTGTCACTTATGATCTGTTACTCCTTTCTTTTGTGAACCAGGACTGAAAAAGAAATTATTGTAACCTTAGTCTCCTTCCCCCACAATTTTTTTCTTCCTATCTTTTTCTGTTGGGCAAACCCTCTCTGGGTTGAACACTTCTTTTTTTGAGCGATCTCCAAGTATTTCCCTGAGATGAGCTTTGGGCCCATGCCTTACCAAGTGTAGTATGGTAGATCTGTAATTTTTCTACTGGCACAAAAGCATTTGAATGGACAAAACTGCACATGCTGGGAAGCGAAACTTTGCAAATGCAAGTACAATTTAATTAAAGCTGTAAAGGGGCCTGAAGGAGAAAAATAACATATTATTAGCAGCTTGAATCTGTAGCTGGCTTTAGGTCTGTACGACAAGCCAGCTGCACTTTTGGTGTGAAAAGGAAGCTGGCCAGTGGCCCTTACCCAGATCAGCTACAGTCTTCCAAAATACACCCTTTCTCATGCCTCACATCCTTGTGGCACATCTAGCATTAAAAAAGCTTCCAGTAATACTGTGCCTCTGGCCTATACAAAATGAAAGAAATTCAAGTCTAAACTTGCTTGCTCTTGCTTTTGGAAGTAAAAAATGAACAGGGCTGTGCTAATAGAAATTCTGCCATACAATCACAAGGAGAAAGACTACCACTTCTGAGCGACAAGCACTTTTTCCCTTTAGCTGTATAATTACTCTCTTTTCTGATCGTTACCAGGCACAGAATCTACCAGCTACTTTCATTGGTGTACCATGATGACAAACTTTTGTCCATACCACAGATATTAAAAAGGCTTAAAATATTAAAGACATTTTGGACCCTGTTGGGAAGTTAAAGACATAAGCTGGAGCCGGACTGCTCTCTACTAACATTATTGGAAAGCTTAGGGATGCTAAACAAGTTGCCTTAATATCAAAACCGACAAGTGATGAGAATCTACTCAATCTTTTTTTATATTCCCTGAATCAAGTGAATTGCATAGGCCAACACCTCAAAACTTGCAATGATGATTGGAAAGAAAGTTGGAACTGCAATGGTTGTCAAAGAACAGTTCCAGTTTGTCATTGTCTTGGCCTCTCTGTTACAAACTCGTCTACCTCTATCCTTTTCTTTGATTACATTACATTACATTTCTTTGTGTAATTACATTACTTGTAATGTAATTTAAGGGAATGATATTTACAATTGCTTAACTTGAAAGTTGGGCAATTATCTATTTTTTTTTCTCACTGATCATCTGGAATGAAAGAAGATGCCAAGGATTGCAAAAGGAAGTGGCCTTTTAGAAAAGGGTGTGTGGAAAGGAATCAGTCTGTGTTATTACAGACTAGAAACAGAACTGGAAAGGGCAAAATAAGCATTTATATGATGAATAGGTCCCATGTACCCTTGTATAAATTAAGCCACTTAATACATTCATGGATAATAATGTGTCCTCCATACACATTCGATAAAGGACATTGTCCTAAGTGAAGATTTCTGAAGAACCCGACAGCCACAGAAGTTAACACCCCAGCTGGATCACAAATCTGTGGGATGGAAAAGATGGCTACCAGGTGGCATTTCCAGATCCAAAGGCAGAGGGTAAAGACCATAAGGGTCAGGGTAACCTTGTGTCTCATTAGCCGCTAAGGAGGACCACGTAAATCTTGAAAATTAATATTTTAGTCAGACAGAAATGTAAGACTAGAGAACTGCTCCTGTGCCCACCAGGAAGTAGAGATAAGACCAGACTGTTCCCAGATGAAGAGAGTTGAGGAGAGGTGAGCCATGCTGTGCCATTTGGTCTGGCCACAGAACAGGCCCTAGTCCCATGGAATTTGTTAGCACAGGCACAGCCAAAGATTTCAGGCAGTTTCCCTGCAAAATTGTGCGTCCCTCTTCCCTCTCTGATGCCTTTTCTTCATGTTTGTGGTACCTTGCTCACTGTAGCTATTCTAAGTCAGATAATACAGCCTGTTTCTCAGTGAAGGACCAAGTACTGAGTTTTTGCACAGGTGTAGCTCTGCAGGACTCCCACATATTTCCACGCTTCTGGAGTCTCTCTCATTGTGAGTCACAACAGTAGTTGTCAACTGCTCTATTAAACTAGAGTTCCATTTACACACACATTCAGGAAAAAACTGAGGTCTGGAAACAGTGTTTATGGGATGGAGCACAAAAATTAGTACACCCAGGTGTACAGAGCAAACATTTTCATCAGCACATCTCACTTTGTGACATTGCTTAGACTCTGATCATGCAGATGATTCTGCATTGGTTTTCCCCTAAAACTAAGTGTAATTTCTCAAAACCAGAAAGTGAAGTATACACCAGTATGTGTTATATGGACACAGGTAAAACACCTGTGGCTCTAGCACTAATGCATAGCATAGACTGTGCATCATGAAGATTAATCAACTCATGTCAGCTCACTCTGGAAACCTCCAAAGAGACCACTGATGAAATACAAAGGGTAAGAAGTTTAAGAGTTACAAGGGGAAGGAAATGCTGAGAAAATAATAGGAAAATCACAAATATGGGAAAGAGAGGGAAACAAGAGAAGAGTGATGCAGAGCAAAAACTCCTTTGTTTCTAAATGAGTGCAAATTTTCCCACCAAATAGTTTCCTGTTTACTTGTTGCTATGAGGTTCAGTTAATGGGAAATACAATAAATGTCAGTCCACTAGATGATGGAGAATAGGTTTTGTCAAACAACTTTCAGGTTATTAGAAACACAGAAAAAAAGGTATGGAAGGAACTTTACAGTTCATATCCTCACTGAAGCATTGTTTGGTTGGTGAAAGTAAAATAGGGTAGACCATAATGTTTTTGATTTAGCACAACACACTCGTTAAAGAGCAGCACTGCAAAATAGCTGGCTTTATCTTTAAAGCTGGCCTTGTTTTGAGTGTGAGTTAGATTAGATGAGTTCCAGAGATCTCTTTCAAGCTAAATTATTATATGGTAACATGAACAAAACAATGAAAATGGGCAAAGGATTGGTGGAGGGAAAATCTAAAGAAGTCTTGAAAGGACATGAATGCTGGTCATTGAATAAATGTTCCTACAAGGGTGGATGACAGACAAAATGTTCTGCAGCATTTTGACAATAATCTAAGGTATAATACAGAACTACTCCTGGCAAAATTTGTAGATAATATTGATGAGAGAGCTACAAAAATTATTCAAGGACTGGAGAAAGTGCCTTACAGTACAAGTCTTAGCAAGATCAACCTGGTTAGCTTCTCTAAAAGTAGACAGAGAGGTGATTTTATTGGTGTGTCAGCACATTCACAAGAAGACAATACCAGTTAAAGAACTCCTAGGCAGAGAAAGGGGGAATAAAAAGCAGGGGCTGCAAACTGAAATCAGGCAAATCATACCTACGAGACACAACTTACCTTCTACAGTTCTTCCTGTTTTTGAAGGAAAGGTAGAGGCAAAAAAATTGTAACAAATATCAAGGGCAATGATTCCTTCTCTCTTCTGTGTGATTAATATTAGAAGTTAACGGGTTCAAAAAAGAGCAGATGGGAAAACTGTAATAGCCCATGATTTTTCACTAAGATTACTGGCCTTACAAATGAATTTACATTTGCCCTTATGGTCTACTTTTTCACTTATTTCCGGTCTTTAATTTTAGCATTGTTTGTTCCCATCAAACAACTTATTTGTCAAGTCTGTCATGATGCTGGGACTGAACTCCCAAGAGTGAAGATGGTCTTGTTACTGAGCAAGAGAGTGAATGTTACTTAGAGGACAAAACAGGGATGTAGGAGGCCCTTTCTTTGTGTCTGCTTTCCTTTGTGACTTTGGATAGGCCACTTGGGTGCAAATTCTCAGAGATACTCAGGTGGCCTAATGCCCTCTGGAGCCAAGGATTTTTTTAATGGAAACTGAGTGTCCCTCTAGCTTTAAACACTTGGGTTTGAAATGTCTCTGCGCAGCAACATGTCTCCACTTCAGACACTTGCCAAGGAAGCAGCACTGTAAAACTATTGTAGCATTCCAGTAAGTAGAGTATCTATAACATGTGTTGCTTGTTGTGTTGGTCACTTGGTCGTACTAAGGTACAAATATATGTGCCTTATGTGATTAAAATCATAGCCTGTCTCTAGCAATTTCCTCCATCTGGATTTTTCTAAAAGTAAAGAATAATATAAAAATTCTCACAAAGTAAAACGGCAGCATTTAATTAGGGCTGTAATCTTTTCCTGGCATTTCTCACAGACTGTCACTGGTTGTTCAGGTCAAAAGTCATGGAAACATCAACATAGGAAACATTGTTTTATCTACATTGTTTTGAACCTCAAATAATCTCTATTTTTTTAACTGTAGTGTGAATTGGCAGGCTTATGTTCTTTCAATATCAAGCATCATATATGATAATGTTCATGCCAGAGCCAGATTTTTAAAACCAGCTTTATTCCAAACTACAGGGAAACATCAATGAGATACTTATGCTGGAGAATCAGAGCACTGTCGTCAGGTATCCAGTGCCTGACTTCCATGTCAAGTATGCAGCATCACTGACATCCCCATGGTTCAACTGGGAAAAAAAACAACCCTCTTTCAAATATGGTTATAAACACATTGTGAAGTTGGGTAGAATTTAATATGTCTTATATGTTTTGCCTTGACAATATTTCAGCAAGGATTTGACCTACTTTGCTCACATGTTTTTCAATCAATATGGATCAGAAATCCATTCAAAAAGCACTAAAATAATTAAATATGTGGAAAGTTAGCAAAAATGCTAGAGTATTTTTTTTGGTAGCTCAGTATGCCTGAGTAATTTATTTTTTAACAGGTATCTTAAATGCATGTTAAATTGATCATATCCATATATGTGATATCTGAATTACAAATTGTTAGCAGAACAATTAAGTGACATGAGTTTTGGGGGGGGGAACACAGTATTCATGAGTGGCAAAACCAGCAATGACTCATAAAAATGATCCCAGACAAGTACAAAGTTATGGGGCAGTAGATGCAAATTTCAAAATTTTTGCCCATGCTAGCAATCTGTTAATTCTCCAAGTATTCCCAGTAGTTTCAGCAGGAGTCAGAGCTTGTCAAACTAATCATTCATGCACAAAAGTAGCTTCCTACACCAATTGCCACAATATATTGTTCTGTCTTAAAACTCTAGCACTACAAGTCTTTTCAGGACAAATGAGCCCAGAGTGTTGGCCTGTAATATAAGCCAAAAAAGATCTGGGTCAGGAGGCACTGTATATGGCTTGTAAGACATCAAGTCCGTTTCTCCAGGTCTCCTTAAACTGCTTGGTATTTCCTCCAATCGTCCCTTAAAAGCTGTCTGAGTTTTGGGTTTGGACTCTGTAGTAGGTCTTCCACACTCCCGTCTTAAAAGCTCCACTCCCAAAATGTAATCCTGCTGTTTGGGACCCATAAGCAATGCAACTCATGGCTGAGCTGACTTTGTGCAGATGCTGGAAATGCTCCTTCTAAGAGACCTTATAACTCATTGCATAGACCAAGTCTGCAGACATACATCCTCAAGGAATTTTGAGAATGCAGTATCAGAACAGCTGCACTTGGCCAGAGTGAATTTGGCAAACATCTTCTGAGAATAGCCAGTGGTGGACATTCAGAGAAAGAATAAGCAAACAGCTTCAAACTAGAAAATCTCTCCACATCAGTCTGTATATGAAATTTCTCAGCCAAATATTGCATCTGGATCATCACTAACGTGTTGAAATGAGATTGAAGAAATACATAATCCAAATAGGAAAATGTCTGCTGATACCTTTCCTATTGTGTTTTATCTGCTCACACACCTTTGAATTTCATATATTGCACAGCCTTTTCATCCTCACAACAAAGAAACATGCAGTGATCTCTAACACAACTCCTGGATGAAACGAATTCAGCTTTCCCAGACCACCCATTCATTTACCCTAGCAAAAGCCTCCACACGTTCTTCTAAGAAAAGAATCACACTGTGCTACTGTTTGAAGATGATGAGTTTGACCATCTCAGTTCTTATAGAACTTCTATCAGTTTCTCTGGAACTTGATTATGTCATTGACATATAAGAGTGAGATTTTTAAAATCAAGATACATGTCGATATTGGTTATATATAATTTTTCCTGAACCCAGCATGAGAATAGATATATTTTCTTTAGAGTTTTTCTCATAATTATTTATTTTCTGATTAAGTGTATTGTGCCATTCAAGAATCAGGCTCATCTTCCTTCGATGTGCTCGACCAATTCATTCATGCAACATCTGTATCCTCTGATATTTCCTGAATCGTGAGGGTTATTTGAGGTTCTCTTCAGTGTCACAGGGTATTCACAAGTCAGGTTTGTCCTGAGGGTTTCCTTTCAGACATGGTTACCAAATATGTTCATGGCCTAACATTTCTATAGGATTTCCTAGAGGCCTTGCTGCAAAGTCAAAAAATTACTTAATGGAAATAGTAACTTGAATGAAGTTTGTCATTGCATTGCAAATTCCTGTACTCTTTACATATTTTGTTTCTTCTGTATTTCCAAACCTCCTTAGATTTTCCCTTTCCTAAAATGGTAACTTCTATTCCTTTTCACATAGGCATCCCTATGTAAGGATGAGGGGAACATTCTGGTAAAGGAGTTAAGGTTTAAACCAAGTGAAGATGCCCATATTCCAAGAAAGGAAATAAACTTTTAGGAGAGATTTGGACACCTAAACTGGTGAATACATTCCTCTGCAACATATAAGGAGAAGGCTGCAGGGAAAAAAAAAAGGAAGAAAAACGATCAATCAGCAAAGCAAGTTCTCAGCAGACAGAGTGCAGGGAAAGGATAGGAATTGCCAAGTTTTGAGATGAGCTAAGCCAGCAGAAAAAATTAAAATGGTGCAAAACCAAAATAGTCAGCTGGCGCTTCATTTAGAAGACAGCCCAGATGTGATTATAGAACTACATCAGTCTGTTCCATTATTACCAGGAAGACCACCACTATTGTAGACTGGGCAAAGAATTTGGCCCACCTAGCATTAAAGCAACAGTGGACTAGTGGTAGTATTGCTTTCTGCAAAAAGTGCAGGAAACTTCTCAGGAGAAAACATATTCCTGCATCTGCTTCAGGGAAAGAATAATTGACTTATAAATGGAGAGAGGCTGGCTATGCATACATTGAAAATGTCACTCAGGACATAAATATCACTTGGGAATAAAGTCTCTAACCACCAAAATAAAGACTGCAGAGCATTCCCTCTTTCAAAATACTAGGGTAAAGAAATTCACTATTTTTAAGGAAGAGGTGAAAGGAGTCATATCTTTGACATGACTGATCAGGCTATTGAACAAAACAGGCTAGAAAATTCCTTTAAATTTTATACTGTGAAATAAAAGCAAAAGTGAAGAACAAATAAATCCAAAGCCTTAGTGGAGACATGCACCATAGTTCATCCATAGTTTTCAAAAGCACCAATTTGCAGCATCTCCAGCACAGACTATGTACTCAGAAGAGCATACACACATGTTGCAGAGCTTAATCCAAAAATTATTTCCTCTTTATTTGAAGAGGAAATTGCTCTGATTGCTAAAGTGACTCCAGCTCTCCAGGCACCAGTATGTGCCAATAGTTACCTTTCCAGTGCTTCTGGCGTAATGCAACTCAGTCAGCCGTTTCTTACTTTTGGTCTCGCCAACCCCAGACAGCCGTTCAACAGTGTCTGTGAACTTGCTCACATTGCTCTGCTGCAGCTTTAGTGCCCAGCTGAGCTTGTACTGTGCTTAGCTGTATGTGAGAAATTCTATATGGCAGCTGCTACGGAATTGCATCGGGTGCAAACAACAGAACTGAAATATGTGTGTAACATACTTTGCAGAAAAGGCCTCCATCAAAGACTTGAATATCATTGAATATTATTACTTCTTTGAAAAAAAAAAATCCACCAAACTTGATATACTGCAAACTCCAGGATTTCATCATAAATTCAAATGTATTTTTAGCTCTGCAGTCAACAACACAGGCTGTACAGAATCCTAAGTTACTTAATAGAAAAATCAGAGACAGGCATCACAATTTGCATTGCATTAGTTCCACCTCAAGAAAAAAAACAGGAGGAAGGTAATGAAATGGAACAACTCTCATATTAAGCAGATAGCTACAAGAGGAGTAGAAAATAAGCTGAGAGAAATAAAATCTACTCATTCAACAGCTTAATAACCGAGTAGATTAATGTTATCGAAATTGTGATGATTTTTGGTCATGGGGATGAAGATGGGAAAAGGTTTTTAATATTTTTTTTTCAGACCATAGATAGAAGTGGCCCCATATCCTGTGTCTTAAGACACCCTACCACATACCTTTAATGCAGTGCATAAATAAAGGGTGTACTGTTAATCCTACCACACAATGACCTGTGTTAAGTGCTCTGCTCAGCCAAGAAGGAAGCTTATTGATTGTATTGGAAGTCTTTGGCAAGATTTTGGTAGCAGGGGGGAGGAGGAAGGAAGTGCTGCAGGGGTGACCTCTGTGGGAGGAGGTCAAGGGCTGCCCTGTGCCAGTCCCAGTCAGCTCCAGCTGACCCCACAACAGTCACCCGAAGGGGCTGCAGCCCCTGGAGGACCCATGCCACAGCAAGAATTCCATGAGCAGGGTGTAGCCCCTGGAGAACCCACACCAGAGCACAGGAAAAGAGTAAGAAGGAATGAGGAACAGAAGAGTAAGGAACAAGGAGTGGCAGAAAGAAACCACTACACCCTGACCCTAATGTCCTGTGCTGCCTGTTGCTTTGCCAAAGGGACTCAGTGTAATCTGTGATAACATGAATAGCAAAAGTCTTGGAAGGGGAGAAGAGAGGTTCGTTCCTTAAGTGTTTGAATGTTTGTCATCTTTGTTTTTCAATACCTCAATCAGCATCTTTACTTAGATCCATAAATTTTCTTGCTCCTCTTCTTCCTATTTTCTTCCCCCCATCCCACTTGGGGAGACTGAGGGAGCTGCTGGGTGGATATTTAGCTGCCAACCAGGGTCACCCACCACACATTCAGCAGCAGTAAGTTTTAATGAGGAAACACATTTTTTCAAAAATCTAAGTGTTATTTTATCGAGTATTCTAAAGTGGTTGAGTCTTTTGTCTCTTCTGCCTTTTCAGAGTTTTGTTTCAGATGCCAGTGTTGTGCTGGGTCCCAATGTTATCATAAAGGAGTCTGACATTTGTGGTCTGAATCTCATTGTCCTGACAACAGATCTCTACAACACACCCAGAGTCTAAAGTTAAGTACAATAACAGATTATATGATCAAGTGATTATTGCTGTGATGGTTGGGTGAGTTCCTAAAACAACTGTATCATATGGGCCAGATCCACATATGGACTAAGTGGCATAAATCCATTGGTAACTTCCAATTTACATACCAGTGGGAGCAGAGTTCACAACCTCGGTACCATCAAGCTGACCAAATGGGGCCCTGCTATTTTAATAAAACTTACCATGTTTTCCTCTAAGGCTAAGGTGAAGCACACCTTTAGATAGAACATCACCAGTAATGAAAGGTAGATGGGAAAAAAGGTAATTTTGTCTGTTCGGAGTAGATTATGCATGTGCTCACTCAGGTCTGTGATGATCGCTGAAGAAGAATGTTTCATTTTGGTAAAGCTGAGAATTTTTGGTTGTCACCCCAGGGGCTGACTCTTTGGATCTTTCTAGCACTGAACCAAAGTCACAGAACTAAAAGTGACTTACTGGACAAGATTTGCAGCTGCTGGAAATTGGCATACATCCACTGAAATTAAATGGACCTATGCCAATTTATACCATCTGGAGGCCCAGCCCTGCATGAATAAATGTTAAACAAGCTGTTTTTAAACTAGGAAAATAATTTCACTTCTCAGTTGCCTTCCAACACATCCTTAATAAATTGTCTAAACAAATTACATGATAATTAAAAGGAAAATACCTGCCCAAGGAAAATGTACTGCTCCTGTCCTTTCAAATGTTTTGAGGACTCCATTCTTGTAAAAGAGATCTTCATTTATTTTGGCAGGCCATGCTGAATATCCTCAGAAAATTCAGGAATGTTTCCCCTTCTCCTTCATTGTGAAGGCAACTAACCAGCATAGGTCTGACATAGATTAATCTGGAATAAATACCAAGAGTGTGAGGGTTACAGTAACTCCTTGGGCCCCATTTCACTGAACTCATCTTTCAGATGCATATCATTGTCACACCCCACAAGCAGATGCACTTGGACATCCTCCTTTGTGGGCAACATTAAGTTATCTCAAGGGAACTAGAGGGAACAGAAGACTATAAAAGGAGATAAATCACAGGGGTACACAAATATACAATATAATAACATCATTTCACTCTCTCCAGGGAAAGCATCTAGGTTAACGTTGCTTATCAGTGGAATGTTACAGATCTTGTCAATGTAAATTTTCTCCAGTTCCAGTGACAAGCAGATATTGAAAAAGAAGGTATCCTTCAAGGAGGATAAAAATGAAGTAGAAGCTGTGAAGTACCCAAAAGATAGACAGGCTTATTCAAAGGGTATGTCTTCCATAGTGAAAACTGACAGAAAATTAACTATGTTCAGAAGAACAAAAGGAGAAAAAAATCTTGAGGCTACCAGTCTCCAACAACCAAATATTGCTTATGGACAAAATAAAATTTTAGATATTCACAAAAATACTCTGAAAATTGTCAGAAGGAGAAACCAAGATGATGACTGAAACTGGTTGACTAATCTGATTCAAACCTTGTCATTTGTCATATCAGGTAGCTAACTACTCATGAGTAAGTTTTTCTCCTAGCAGCTGACTTACTCTTTTTATTATGTGGTAGTGCCAAGACTCAGCACAGTTTACAACAAAATATTTCTGGATACTTTGAGGGATTTTCTCTAGCGAGTCTCAGTACCAAAGGCATAGGACCACTAACCACACTAAGGCACTGGTCTGACAAACTGTCTAGGATGTCCAGAAATAGAACAGCCTGACACTTGTCCTTTGAAGTGAACAAAAACCAGGTTTGTTTGGGTTGGTGTTTTTTTAATGAATATTTGGAAATGTGGAAAAACATGCAATGGGTTCTGCAGTGTGGTGAATTATTAGTATTAATCTTATTCTTACTTATGCTTACGGAGACTATTTTCTTGGTATTTTTGTGACAAACAGATTATGACCTTTAGTGATAACCAAATGTTGATAACCCTGGGCAGCACTATAAAATGTGTTTGCAACTTGACCTTGCCATCCCATGACATGTGAACACAGCTGTGGGTGGGCAGCACAGGTAAAAACTAGGAACCTAATAAAGGCACTCACTTCCATGAATTTGCCTTCTTTGCAGAAATGTAAAGAAATGCAGGAGAAATCAAATAACACAATCATGTATGCAAAAACCCCTGATTACAGTGAAATCAGAAATGTCAAAATCTACATCTTGCTGACTCTAGTGGTCATTTCAGAAAAATATTAATGTTTAAAGCAATATCAAAATAGAGGACAGTATTTTTAAATGTTTGACATACACTTTGACAGTTTTCAAATGTTTGACATACACTTTTCTCCATTTCTTCCAAATTCCTTCACTGAGTGGAAACTGCACAGATTTCCAGTGATGCAAAAGCAGCCCACAGCTACAGGCACAGCTGCACAACCCATAGCAACCAAATTACTGGGACTTACTGCAGTATCACCTGCTAGATAAGCAGGAGCAATGGTGTCATTGTCCAAGTTTTACACCTTTTCTGTGGTTTTATGAAATCAAATGGAGGCACCAAACATTTACTGGTCTTTTTAAAGAAATGCCTAAATATTCCCAGTTCCAAAATACAGACAGTGCTAAACCAAATTCCTTTTAAAATGCTCTAAAACATAAAAAACTATATGAAGGCTCCTGATTAATGACTTGCAATAAATTAACCTCTCCCTCCTCACTGACTAGGGTTTTGTACAAGACATAAGACAAGACTGAAATACTTGAAGGTTAAAAGGTAACAGATTGATAGAGATATCACTTAAATGCCATATCCTCAGTGCTATGAAGTGTTAAGACATATCCTATGATGAACTTGGTGCATACCAAGGTAGATGTTTTATGACTGTTCATTCAGATGTTTAAAAATAACCTAGCATTATTGCAAAATCTATGTGCCATTTTTTATACCAGCAACCTGCAGAACTATTTGTTTCAGCAAACACCACCCGAGGGAACTTTCAGTAAAGAGATGAAAAATGTTATAGGGTTGTTGTTTTTTTTCATTTTTTATCTTTGCCTAATTGTGTCTCCATTTTACACTACACTCTTTATTCTCTGCCCTTTTGACATAGCCAGCTGCCTTTTGGAGCTCTGTGAAGAAGCAGACTGGCTTCACGCTGTAACAGGCACCAGCTCCCAAAGCCTGGTCTATTGATGAGTCACATTGCTGCTGTGTGCCTGCAAGCACATCGCACAAGATCCTTCTCCACTTCCTTTCGAACTGCTGGGGACCAGAGGAGAAAAGTGTATGTGAAGCATAAACTGCAAAAACAGCCTTGCTAGTAAAATCTCGTGCCCCATCATAGAGCACAATAGCCAGCGACACAGTGAGTGGAATGTCTGCTTCAGAGTCAGTGCGGGTTCATCCTGTTATCCGCTGGGCAGCCAGGGGAAGTGACGTCAGGCGCACGCAGCTCTTGTTTGAAGGCAGGGAAATGCACCAAGATGTTTCAACATTTCTACCAAGGCAGGAAGTCTCTTTCTTAAAGATTGGGTTGTACTCATGTTAGGCCTTGATCCACCCCTTTTCCCAGCTGGGCACCCCCAGCTCAGCCTGGGACAGGGCTACAGCCCTCACCTCAGAAAATGCACTGCCTTTGGAGAGGCTCCAGTGCCACCATGGCCAGGCTTGCTCTGGAATAACACAGCCAAGCTGTCAAGAAGAAAAATTCACAGGCAGCCCTTGCTCTGCAAGTGCTTCTTTAAGAAGAAATTTCCCTGGGCTGATTAAGGCTGAGTCGAGAGCATGTGCACAGATCAGACTCTATACTAATACACTTAAAACTGCAGCTATCCAAAGCACCAGGCCTCAAAACCAAAAACTGTCCTACAGATGCGCTGTCCTGCATGCAGATACATCCTGAAGACTTACATTGTCTCTATCATTTGGCAGCGTCCAAATATCAAACCAGCATTATAAAATGGTCACTACTGAACATTTCCTTTCAGATTGGCACTGTGTGGGGAAACACAGGCCAGAGCACTCTTGGCGTTCACCAGATTTTCCTTAATGTGTATTGCTTAATGAGGTTTTCCCACCATTCTTCCAAGAGTCACTTCATCCCACACTGATACCCACAGGCCCATGGCTGTTCAGGCAAGGCACAGAAGGAGATCTCAGGAGGTCAAGCCCTCTTCTGCTCTTTTGGGTGTTCCAGTTTGTCTCTAAATAGTACTGATTCCTCTGCCCTTTTCAGAGCACATGTCTTTTCTCACCTAAAACAAAATTGAATATTATAGCTTAGGTTAGGACAATGTGAACTTCTAGTGACTAGTAGTGGCACTCCCTGTATCTGCTCTGGACAACCTGGTTCAGCTAAGCCCTCTGTGAAATCTCAGTTATAGATGCCACTAGTGAGAAAATACACTTAATTTAATCCATCTCTCTGGACTGACTGAAACCAGGCATCGTGGCAAACACTAGTTTAAGAGGTGTTGGCCTGCTGACCAAAACTAGGTTTTAATGACATGTCCCTTTTCACTGTGAGATCACTAGAGGCTCACAGGTATTTCTGGGAGCCTTAAAGTGTTTTCTCTCACTAGACAATCCAAAGGAGAAAAGCCAAAAGTCCCTTCATCATCCTCACCCTTTAACACTGATGCCAGCAAGGAAGTATTTGTCTGAGCTATAATGAGGGGTCAAACTGCAACCTTGGGCTAAGAGCAGCAAGGGCTCTTGAAAACACAGAGTTATTTTTGGTGCAAAACTCAAAGATTGGTCAAAACCCTAATAGGAGAAATTTACCTTTAAAACGTCTACCTTCCCAACAAGACACTGCAAGGTGTAAGTCAGGTGATGAGAAACATCTTGAAAGCCTCAAGTTCCTCTCTGCACCACCAGAACAGGTGATGCAGAAAGTGTCCCTGGTGTCATGCATAGCAAGGATGTTCCTGGAGCAGCCCCACATTGCACTCTGCAAAACCCTTGCTAACAAAAGGCATGGAAATGCCCACACATCTTTTGGTCTGATAACTCTGGAGAAGCAGTGGTAGGTACTTCACTGTGCTCACAAGGAGTGTACAAAGTGGTGACATGAATTTCCCCTGGGGTCAGAGCAGGTAAACTGAAGACCTGTAAGCCATCCAAACAGGAGGTCATGGTGACATAAGCTAGCACATAACTATATAAGTGCTTTCCAGTTTGCTGTTTCTTGGAACAAAAGCATCCGGCAAAATACCCACTGCCATCTCTGTGGTTGGTCCACCAGCAGCCCTGTCCACTGAATTATGGAATAAAGTTTTTGTGGCATTTAAAAGAGGCTTTTTTCCCCGCATATAACCCAAAAGCTGAAGTTTAAAATTCCTATTGTATGAACATTAATATGAAAAGAATGCTGTCTCCTATTATGGAATTGTGTTATAAAACTGGAATGCTATCCCCGCCCCGCCTGGCTCACAATCATCTGGACTTTGCCAAAAATCATCCTGTACTACAGAGCATGTGTCTCACGATGGGAACTGGCTCCTGACTCACAATGACAAGAGGCCTCAAATGTGTAAAGCTGGCAGAGGGTTTTTTTTAATCTGTCGGTAACAATCAGGCGACGTGCTTAATTGCTCTGAATTCTGATCTCTCCTCTGTGTGCAGCCTCCCAACCAGCAAGCTGCAGCTGTGTGCCTCTGCTTGTGAACTGCACCCATTGTCCTTCCCAGGAGACTGAGAAGAGGTCCAGCTAATACGCCTTTGTCTGCCCTTCTTGGTGCTCTTGGCTTGTAAGCAGTGACCTAAAAACATTATGTCCAAAGTTCAGAGCCTTGGAAAGCAGTCATGAGCCTTCTTCCTCAGTGCTTTGAGCTTTAGCAGTGCACCTTGAAAAGGCAGTGTGTGTGTGAAGGGACTTTCAAGCAGCAGGGCTTATTTCTAAAATCCCTCTTTTAGAGTAGCAACTGCAAAACAACATTTCCAAGGCCAAATTCTGACTGCAGCAGTGCCCATGTTTGGATCTGAGTTACTCTGGATGTTGTCTGCTGGTAACCCATTGGAGCTTGTTTACTGAATTAGGGATTGATTTATTCTAGCTACATTCTAAAAAATCAAGATGTGGCATTTATTATATGCCTGTGCATGTCTTTGCTTTAACAACTTGTTTCTTGCTTCAGATTTTTCTTTTCCCACCATTTCAAACCCCAAAGTTATCAAGTCAGCTAAGGAAAGGCCTCTTGGGAGCACTTTTTCCTCTCCTGCCCACAGGGCTACATCATATACCTCATAACCCCAGACAAGAACTGGTAAAATTGCTCGGGTATTTTTGAGGGAACTTGTTCAATTACACTGAGCACATTCTAAACCATACAGCCAAGTCCTCCTCCGCACAGTGATGATGTAAGCACATCCAGGAAACTTGGGATGCCAAAAATCTCAAATTGGAGGAAATATTTGCAGGTCGACATGGCTGCAAATTGGGCAGAATTTAGGACCCTGGGGAATGTTCCACTCACAGCTTCAACCCGAGCCTAGAGAAGACCAACACAAACAAAAACAACACTGGTCAAGTCTCAGAACAGTTTTGCTGGGATGGGCTGAAAAGCATCTTTCCAGACGAGGGCTGAAGAAATATTTTTCCCCAGCTTATGTGTCAGGAGGGTGCGCAAGAAAAACTCAAAAGGTTAGGAAGATGATAATTGCTAGGATTTTGCACTGACAAAGCTGGATAAAGAATTTGAATAGAGGAACACTGGATGTAAATAAAAATAGAATTGTGCTACTCTGACAGCACTGGGACGTGTGCCAAGGGCAGATACCAAGGCAATAGATGGTCAGGAAATATGACACATGGACCCACTTGATTACTTGATAGATGCTTTTTAAAGCCTCTTGTCTGCCTTCATTCAAAGTTATTTCCTATGCAGTTCCCAAAACGAAGGAATCTCTGGCAAAGATAAACAAGAGCAATCTGCCTTCCTCTGCAGGCTAAAGCAAAGATCAGAAAATACAGCACAAGCAGAGAAAATTAAAACACAGAAGAGGAAATGCCAATCATTTTCCTGACTAATAAATGCTAGGAGGAGAAATCCAAGGTTCACAGAAGGGCCCGTGTTTCTCTGGAGTCTGTGTATTTCTTCTCTCTGTGAATCTCTGAATTCCACAACTCTGACAGTTCTGTTTTGCCAATTAGGCAACTTTTTAATGCTTTTGTTGATTTTATGACATGTGTCAGCTGACCGTGCAATCAAACCAAATAAGACTACAATAATAAAATAACCTGCATTAACTAATTATCTTAATAACAACTCTGTTAAGAGTGAGACATCTGATAGGAGAGATAGAAGCAATAATAAAAGGGCACTGTCAACTGCATGAACAGACTTGCATTGCTTCCCAACGTGATGCTCCAAGGATATTAACCCTTGGACTTCTGGGTGAGAAGCCCTGGGAGGCACCAAAGGGTGAGGTTTTTCTAGAGACTCTTAAGGAATCCAGACCACAGGGATTAAAACTAGGGGAAAATTTGAGGGTGGAAATGAGATAGGAAAGACGTGCAACAGAGCTATTTCCTCTGTTGTCTGTGAGTTGCCTTCTGCAGCAGTGTGTGATCGGGCATGTGGGCTGCTGGGAATGAGCCATCCCAGAAAATAAACACAAGATGTATGGAGCAGGCTAGGCAGTGAAATCAGACTTAATACACGCAAGACATGAAGGATCATCCAAGGAAATCTTCCTCATCCTTCATCCGGCCCTGCTAATCTCCAGGACACAGGAATGCTGCTGTCCCTACAGAGTGCAAGAGCACCAGCCTCCCAAATCTGGGGGAAAAGCACACAGATATAACACCAACCACCATGTCCTTCAGGCCCAGAATGTGAGCTGAATCAAGACAGAGACAATGTCTCATTTCCTCCTGGAAATCCTTTAGAGGTCTTCCAAGACTATCGCCAAGTGTGAGAGTAAGTTTGCCCCACGCACACAGCCAGCACAATCTGTTCCACCTTTTGGAGCCTAAAATCATCCCTCAGCAGCTGAAAACTGACCTGACTGATGAAACAACTGAGTTGTGCTTGTCAGGATGACAAATAGAGAATCTTGAACATCTCTGACTTTTTTTCCAGAAGATCTGATCCAAAAGTTGCTTCTGCACTGAAAACTAAAATAAGAACACGTCCAGGCAAAGTCTGCTCTCTACAACCACTCTTCCTCATGGTGGTATCTATGATGCTCTACTGGCCTGAAACCATCAGAAGGTCCACTGAGACAAAATGCTCTGTTAGTCACTTTAATTAACCTGGAGGATGATCTACAGAAAGAAACAGATCCAAAGACACCAACACAGATCTGAGGGAGGACTCACACCACCAACTTAGAGGATCCTGCTTAGGTGCCTTCACTGAGCATTCCCCTCTACACTCAACCTAAAGACATCAAGTCTCCAAAGGCCATGCAAGAGCAACTCGTGGGTGGGTTGATATCTTTCTAAAATTACTATGGAGGAAGCCTGGAGCAACAATCACGAAGGCTAACATTAGCTTGGAAAGGCTAGTCTGCACAAGTTCCCCTTGTAGTCAATGAAGGGGGAAAGGCAGCTTTGGCAGGAATTTCACAGTACCTTACAGCTCTGCACAGCTCCTGCTCAGAGTCATCCATCTCTCCAGACTGTTCAAAGAGAGAAGTGAGGGAAATTTGATCCCTGGATCAAATACGCTCTTTATGAGTAGCAGTGTCAGTTATTTACATCTGCCACATTACTCTCTGGGAATACCTCTTGTCCCAAATCCAGCCCACTGTGGGCTGTGCTAGGGATGGCCAATTTTGATGACATCAGCAGGAACAGCTTCCATGCATGGCTCTATGTACATCAGTTTCCTTTGGATGGGTAAGTAACAGATTGTGTATCCTGTGTCATATTGCTACACAGCCCAGTGCAATGCAGCATCTAGGTGTTCAAATCAAATTTTTATTCCTCCAGCTTCTGCCTCTCCCCAGCTGCCCTGTGGGCTCACACTGGTTAATGTGGTCACTGTGTGCTATATGTCAGAGACAGACTCACTGCCATGGGTGGGCAGAGAGGAGTAAGTTAAAGGGCCTCCATAGCACTGCCATTGTCACTGTGTCTGCACCCAACCCATTCCGCCCCCATTTCCCACCTGGTTTTGTCATGTTTCTCAGGAAACAGAACCCAGGATCTCATCTTGGTTCAGACTGTTTTCCAGATAATACGTGGGGTGGTGGTTAGAGGGACAAGCACCTCAGTCACTCTTTTTAGTCAGCACATATCTGAATGCTGTAGATACAAGCCTTCAAGTGAAATTATATTTTCATGCAGCTCAGGTTTACCCAAGAATTAGACAGGACTTTTGTAAAATCACCTGCATTGTCCCTTCAGCCCAACCCACGTTCTGGGACTTTCCCACCACCAGAAACCTGAGTGCCCCACACTTGTGAAACTCCTGAATTGGCAAGAAGCTTCTTTCTCTTCCTACAGAGCAATCTTCATTATGGTAAACGAAACAGGCTGGAGGAGCATCGATGTGCCTGCTTAGTACTTTCACAAGCGCACTCAGCCCCAGGGCACAGCCCAGCAGTCCTTGGGCCCTTTCAGGGGCTGGCAGAGCTGCAAGGTCAGACACAGCCATGGCCACAGTGCAGGGGCTGCAAGGAGATTCCTTCCCAGGTCATGCAGAGCTAGCACTGAGACCAGTCAAGATTTCAGCCAGTAGCCCTAAGATTGTCTCTACTCTCTTGGATGCATCTGTGCCCACCAGGCCATCAGATAGAATGAAAATGCCCCATTTCCACCTCCAATGGCTAAGCATATGCAGACTTTTGTCCCACAGAACGTCAGTTTAAACTAGGAGACAGCAAAAGTCAGCTGGGGTCTTCTCCTTAAAAACACAGAGAAACCACAGGGGAGTGGATGGGTGATGGGGAAAAGGACACCTCAAAGACAGTGTGAACTGAGTGGGTGAGAGGACTGGGAGTTTGCTTGCCCAATCTGAATTTCTCAATCTTTCCTAGGTTCAGCTGTCACTTCCACCTGAGGGCTGTTTACCATGTTCAGAAAGCACTAGGAAATAGAGGTGTTTAATACAGAAAAAATGCTAAACACTAAGCAATGGTGTTCCAGAAATTCCTGTCTCACTCCAAACTCTCTATTTCAAGACACTGGGGATATTCTATGATAAAAGTCTGTAAATATATGTATGATGTGCATAGGAGTTAGCTTAAAGCCTTAGCCATGTGGTAATTCCCTCTCCTCTTCACATAGACCTCTCATCATTATCGGGATACAGCAAAGACTTCACCCCTTGGTGACTAGGCAAAAATAGGTCAGGCATCACAGAGCTCCTTCTTCCCAGAAGGGCATCCCCCTCAAAACTTTCCCCCGTCAGATGAGGTATGATTAGCTCGTGGAGCAGGCCCAACACCCTCTCCTTCAAGCTCCTTGCAATGCTCTGCAAGCTGGCATTGGGAAACAGGCCATCCTGGGTCTCCAAGGCTACACCTGTGTTGGGAAGCTGAACCAGTACAGGGCATAGCTCAAACATGAGCATGAAATCATCAAAGCACTTAAACGGTTCCCATGCTCCCTACTGCAATTTACTTGCTTGCCAACTAGCTTTTTCTCCGGCAGTGCCTGGGCATGATTCAGGCACAGACTGGGCATCCTCCTATTAGCATGGGTGAGACCACCCAACTTCTGGCAGCAAAGCAGTTTAGCCATGCAGACAGCCACACATAAGCCATGTGGTACCATTCATCCTCCGAGTCCGAGTGGATCTGGCCTAATAGCCAAGAGATTCATCTCATGGAGAGGCAAATGCTGCTGACCTAGACTGCCCACAGACTCTGGCAGTCATGCATTGGTGTCAAGTAGCCCTCATACCTACACTTTCTTTCACATACATTGGGTGTCAAAATTTCTTTTTAAAAATATGACATATCACGGAGACTTCTCTTCCACTATGCCAGCTTCTTCCAGCCACAGCCCCTCCAGTGAAGGCATAATATCCCAGTGATGCCAACTGAGATGACCCAGACCACATGCAGCACTAAACATGGAAAATATTTGCACTGTTGACAGTTGTCTTTTCATGTTGTTTAATGGCTGGAAATGGAAAGCAGACATGAAAAATCAGAATGTCTTTGGCAGACCAGCCTTTCTTCCTAGGCTGCCAGCTAAAGGTCCTTCTTCTGTACCAACCAGTGAAGTGATGGACAGCCTTTAAACCAGAACCATCGGTCTACATTCATAGAAGCTTGAGTTGGAAGGGACACACAAGGATTCAGACTCCTGTCCCTGCACAACCCCAAGAATCACACCATGTGCCTCAGAGTATTGTGAAAACTTTATCTTTCTTCTCTTCTAAGACCTGAAGTCAACAGGAGATTTTTACACTCTAGTGACTGTAATTTGGAGTGTGTTGGACTACACCACAGACCATTCAGCACAGGGGCAAGCACACTTTTTTATGAAGTGTGGCTTTATAAAGCCTTTCACAGAAAAGGTCAATCATGGAGAGAGTAAATATCGTAAGTATAACTTATTCCCACTAGAATCAGATTTATAAATACCTAGTAATTAGCCTTAATTACACAAAACATAACTGATAGACAAGAATAAAGGAGTCACTTATAACATTACTTGTGGCAAAAACAAGGGCATAAAAGTAGAAATCTGGCCCCCAACTGCCAGAGATTACACATAGACCATCTCTACATGCATTCTGGCAACCCAGGTCCTTCCTATTAAATGACTTCAAGGAGGCATTAGAAATAGTGTGGGCCTTTTATCATTGCTGCTTCTGAAAAACTGATGTAATGCTGAACTGTTTATCACCATAATCCCAACCTACATATCCTAACCACTGAGTCAGTATTTAACTGAATCTCTCAAATCAAAACAGTTTTGTAGCAAATACTGCATGTGGTTTTCATCCTGTGGGTTCACAAACGTCAAATGATTATTGCTTATATTACTCCAACAACATGGGTCAGTGCCTGTGTGCTGGCCTTGGGCTGGGTTGTTGCACTGGATTGGGAACAGGGATGCCTTGCATTTCAAATAACGTATGTTATAGCAGCTTCTCATGCAAAAGGCAACAGAGGGACAGCAGGATGTTCAGAGACAGCTTGAGCCACCATCCACTCCCACCATCACTGTCTTTATCAGAAGGCAGAAATACAGGCTTGCTCCAGGAAGGCAGCCTGAAGGACAGAACTGAGGAATTTCTAGCCTTAATTCTGTGATGTATAAGACCAGCTGCTTAGAGAATAAGTCGTACAGGGAGCACCTGAGAGAACTAGAGTTGTTTTGGCTGGAGAAAATGAGGTTCATGGGAGACTTTATTGCTCTCTACAACTGCCTGAAAGGAGGCGGTAGCAAGGTGGGGGTCAGCCTCTTCTCCCAGGCAACAAGCAGCAGGATAAGAAGAAATGGACTCAAGCTGCACCAGAAGAGGTTCAGGTTAGACATCAGGAGGAATTTCTCCATGGTCAAGGATTGGAAGAGGCTTCCCAGAGAAGTGTGGAATCACCGTCCCTGGAAGTGTTCAAGAAATGGCTGGACATGGCACTTAGTGCTGTGATTTATTTGACAGGGTGATGTTCAGCTGATGATTCTATGCTGTTGAACTGCAGCACATGCTGCTCAGCACATGTCTGCTCCCTTATGCACAGCAGGTCTGAAGCTGATCTTCTCTCTGAAGAATGGTCCTCCTATGCTAGGGAGCATACCTTTGGTATAAAGATCCATGATCAGCTGCATGTGATCAAGGTCTCTGGTACGGACCACTGGAAAGTCAGGCTACATCCACCAGGCATATATTCAAGGCTGGAATTGATACCAACTTGTAGGGAGCCAGCAAGGGCAGCTGGAAGACCTACAATAACTGTTTGAACCGGATATTTCTCCTGAAGTGAATTCAGAAGTAAGCGATTGAGTTTGCTGGCCAAAAGGATTCAGAGGTAAGAGGGCAGACGTGATACAAACTGATCAGAGCAGGCAGATGTCTACAGTCAAGCCCCCACAGAGTTGAGTGATTCCACAAAAACCACAGGTCCTGGTCCAAGTCTACTCTGAGGACCAGCCCCATGCAGTGCTCATGGGAGGTGAGGAACCAAAGCATGTCCTGTCCATATATGGATCCATGCTTTCCTATGCAGTCAGCCTGCAGGGGTCAAACCCACCATCACCCCCCATGTGACCACTTGATAATGGCCTCATGTCCTTGGTGGCAAAGCAGAGTTGGGTTTTTCCCAGCACGGGGAGGGACTCTATACAATTAAACCACGAAGGCAGACAAGCTGTGGCCAACCTGATGCCAGCCATGCAGGCGGAAAACACAAGGGCAATACCTTTAAACACATCTAAACCTGGCCTCAGGATCTTTACCCCACAAAGTGGTAGACTGGTGTGAAAGGTGGGCCAGGAGGATGCTCAGGACCTCGTGGGGCATGGGAGGCAGGGACAAAATCCGGGGCGTGCAAGTGACTAGTGTCAAGTGTCTGCCCTGGCATAAATAGGTTTCAGCTCTTCCTCAAGTCGATGGGCGTGACCCCAGCTCTCATCAGAGCCCACAGATGCCCCAGGCAGCACAGCCCAGAGAGGATGAAAATGAATGTGAGTAATTCTTGAAATTTGTGGGAAGACTATTCAGACGTCTGACTTCCTGCTTCTGCATGTACAGAGGAGATGTTTTTGTCTAAAGGAGTGGTAACAGTTTACGCTGATATAAAGCCTCATACACCAGGGTAGGGGAGTACAGAGTACAGGAGAAGGGGAAGAGGGGAAAAATACAGCAAAGTCTGCAAGGGAACAGTGCTGACCCTGTGTGAAGAGGGAAGTAACCTATGTCTGGGAAAGAGCTCATATATAGGAATTCCCCTTGGACCAAAGGGGAACCAGCCACTGAAGTGAGACTCTGAGTCAGAGCTCTTTTCTCATGGTGCTGCTGGCCAAGGCAGTCACAGAGTTACCTCTGTCTCAAGGGCAGATTGCATTATTTAAGAACAGCCTAAAAACCTTTTAATAAACGTTAATATGGATGGGAATGTCAGCTTTATAAAACAGTTCATCATTTCAACATTGTCAAAAGATCTTGATGGAGTTTGAAAGACTGCGTGAAGGAAAACATTTTGCTTTGAATGCAGCCAAAGGATGAAATAGGTTTTCTCTCTGCAGAAGCTCTTTGGCCTGTTCTGCAGGGCACCATAGGTAGGAAGAGAACACCTGAGGTTAACAACAGTAATAGTTTTTTACAATTTGAGCATGCAGAATCTCTTCCCAGCAACTGGAGCCACTTTAATATGAAATGCATCATTAGAGCGATAGGACTCTGGTGATGGACGACACTGACAGATCTCCAGAGTAACCCTGATGGGAGTTGGTGCTCAGGGAATGCACCACATTAATTTACAAGCCTGTCATGATTGCTCTGGGTTTATTTTTAACTAAAATAACCTGGCCTTCAGCAGTTTATGCCAGGGATACCCTGACTTTGCAGAATGTGCAGCGCAAGAGTTGCAGCATATGCTTTTGTTTTCATCAGCCAAAGGCTTCATGTTAGGAGTACTGAATATTAAAGTAATAGCTGTGTTTTTCCATCTCTGCTCTATTTTTAGCAGTTAGTGACCATCAATAAGTCCAGATCCATATAATACAGCCATTAGCATGGTGCCAAACCAGAGTGCATAAGGAAGTAGAGAAAGATCATGTGGTCCAACACCCTTAGCCCAGTGCAGGATCTTGTATATATCACCCCTTCCCAGCAGATTTCTCTCTAATTGAAGAACATATTAATACTACAGGGAGGGACACCAAGGAATATTTAACTTGTGCCTTACTACAGAATTGCCTCCTGCCTGCAGCAGAAGGTACTCTCCATCCTGCCAACCACTGCTCACAACCCAACCACCAGTACCCTGGAGAGCTGCCACATTGTGACAGTGGAGAAATTCATACAGGTGTAGTACAACTAGCATGACAGCTGCCCAGCTGCGGTACCAATGCAAGCTGGGGAAGAAAGCAGAGGAAAAATAAAACCTGCTTCTGAGTTCATGGCATGGGGCAAACACTGGAGACAGTAAATGCTTGTTGATATAAAGGCCCCGTTGATTTCAAAGTGACCAGCTGGCAGCAAGTGTTGATATTTGGGCCATTTAAGCTATCTTCGGATGATGACACAAACACCAATTCCCTTGAGGACCTGCTGGCAATTTTCCAATATTGTAAGGAATCACTTACTCAGACAAAAGACACTGCAAGTGACAACCAGAGGAAACTATTTGCAGAGTACAGTCAGATTGCAAAAGGGATAGACCTATGACAAGGATGCCAGGACAAGAGAAATGCCAGTTCACCATGTTCACACACACTGTGGTACTCTCTAGAGGCAAGAAAGCCTCAGAAGGCCAAGGCTCTATGAAAAACTGCTACCTACAACTTACACCCAGAGCTAAACCAGTGACTGCATTATTTTACAGATAACTGGACTGCCACAACTGGACATCTGGTCCCTGGAAGAGGAAGTCTAAGGCCATTCAGAGCAGGGTCCACTGCAAAAGAGAGCCGCTTTGAGACAAAACACACCTTAAAGCAAATTTGCTGATGACACCGTGTCGGGTCAGTGTCAATCTGCTGGAGTGCAGGAAGGCTCTGCAAAGGGATCTGGACAGGCTGGATTGGTGGGTCGAGACCAACAGCATGAGTTTCAACAAGACCAAGTGCTGGGTTCTACACTTTGGCCACAACAGCCCCACGCAGTGTTACAGGCTGGGGGAGGAGAAGCTGGAAAGCTGCCTGATGGAAAAGGACCTGGAGGTGCTGAAAAGCAGCTGAACGTGAGCAAGAGTGTGCCCAGGTGGCCAAGAAAGCCAATGGCATCCTGGCCTGTATCAGCAGTAGTGTGGCCAGCAGAACCAGGGCAGTGATTGTGCCCCTATACCCAGCACTGGTGAGGCCACACCTCAAATCCTGTGCTCAGTTTTGTGCCCCTCACTACAAGAAGGACACTGAGGTACTGGAGTGTGTCCAGAGAAGTGTCTGGACCACAAGTCCTGTGAGGAGTGGCTGAGTGAGCTGGGGCTGTTTAGCCTGGAGGAGGGTCAGGGGAGACCATATTGCTCTTAACAACAACCAGAAAGGAGGGTGTAGCCAGGTAGGGGTCAGTCACTTCTTCTGGGCAACCAGTGATAGGACTAGTGGACACAGTCTTAAGCTGTGCCAGTGGAGGTTTAGGTTGGATATTAGAAAGAGATTTTTCACAGAAAGGATGATTAGACTTTGGAATGGTCTGCCCAGGAATGTGGTGGAGTCACTGTCCCTGAAAGAGTTTAAGGAAAGACTGGGTATGTCATTTAGTGCCATGGTCTTGCTGACATGGTGGTGTTCAGCCAAAGCCTGGACTCGATGTTCTCAGAGGTCTTTCCCAACCTAATTGATTCTGTGTGAAAGCCTGGTCAGGACAAGCTCAGAAGGACAGGTCTCCAGTTTGTCTTCAGCAAAATCTCTGTAGGGTGGTTTGGAGTCTGCTCAATGCAGACTGCCTCAGTTACCAACTTGAAGTTACCTTCTTTCCATGCTCCTGGCCTCACAGTTCAACCCTTGCTCTTTATCAATTGCTGTCAGTCAAATGTGAACTCCAGAGGTTCCGTGGTCCCACAGAACAGGCGGCACCCAGGAGTTTGCTAGCAATAGTGTAAAGAATAAACAGGCACTTGTCATCTGCTCAGCTGGGATACTTGGGTAGGATTTGTCTCATCTGCTTAAAATGTAAACACTGAAGACAACTAAACATCAGGCAGTGACCTGGCATCCCTTTATAATCACTGGTAGAGAAATAGAAAATTTTTTAGAAAGTAAGTCATCTGGGCAGCTTTGGACATCTGTGGATATGATAAATTGAACCCAAGAGCTGCTGTGTCTCTTCATTGACAGCAGCCGAGAAGGCAGTGGTACTCATGGGGATAGAAGAGCAGGAGCACTGCTGATCCATCCCCCAGTGCCAGAGGGAGAGGGCAAGGAAGGCGGCCACTCTGTGAAATCTCTTTGGTCAACCCAGTGTGAATCAGCAGAATTTGTGAAAATTTAGCAAAATTCAGAGGCAGTATTTCTTCATGTCTACAAGTACAACTCTCATTAGATCAGTAAAGCAGCTGGATATTTTTGGATCCATGAGCTGCCAAGAATACATGTACTGAAAGCACTTCATAAACAGGTGGGTGTGAAACGGATAGAGATTGCAAGAAAATATCTGTGTCTATAGGTGATTTTTAATTTGTGGTGATATAAATGGTGAAAACAGTTGTTATATAAGCTAAGTCTTTTTAGCAGATAGTAAGAAAAACGAATGTATAACAGTAAAATAACAGGTAGCTATTTGCCAAACTTACAAACGAGGACCTTAAGAAAGGAAAATGCTCTTGCTTCTGCCCTGTGAATCAAGAAATAGACTTTGATAATAATATAAATTAAAACCATGTGTCCCTGGATTGAGTTTGTGGACCTGGAATAGAGAAAAAACCAAAACCATAAATAAAACAGATGCTCTCATCATTACTGGTTTCTGATTCAAAGACAGTTCTCCAGCAGTGCATAACTCACAGAAAGTGAAGCTAAGAGGAAGTCCAAGTTTCCATGAAGCAAGAGGGAATACGGCATTGTGTAATACCTTTTCCAAACCGAATGTACATTTAGGCATTGCCCAATCAAATGATAGCCAACAATGTATGCAATAAAGAACTGATTGAATCTCAGTGTAACACAACTCAAATGACGCTATTAAATGACGCTATTAATCTTGGACCTGACAGAAATTTGGCATGGCACTCTGTCAGTAGAAGTTATAATGAGACAGTGGTATTAGACACACACACAACCTCTTTCAACTTCTAACACAAAACTGGAGGCTGGAGGAATGGCATGTGGCATCATCAGACAATATTTTTCAGGCATAGGAATTTTCTCACACATCCAGCTGTAAGTTAGGAAACTGTCTTATTAATTTTAGCAGATGGAGAAGCACTTCTCTTAATACTCAAAAAAATTTCAGTAAATATGTCAGCAACACAGAACAATCTTCATGAATGGGATTGACCTGGTGACTTTATGAAAAAGCAGAGCAGCCCAAACCCCACAAAAATTATAGACCTCTTTTATGCTTTCTGGTAAAAGTCCATGCAGAAGACCAGAGAGCACCAAGCCAACTGCTCTCCATTAGATGTTATCCTCACAGACATCAGGGTGGACTGATTCTCCTCCCATTTCCATGAACAAGTCTGAAGAGGATTCTCATTAAAGTAAATGAGAATAGACTAAGTGAAAATAATTAATGTGAAATTATGTAATGTACTGAACAGAAATATTCTCAGAAGAAGGGCAGATGCATTTTGGGAAAGTATGAACTAGTGTATCACAAGTCACTGGAATGCAGGTGGAGATACATGGAATTGCACAGTATCTATATAAAATCACACTAGATGATTTGACAGTCCTTTTCAAATCTACAAATCCATTACTTGTTTCAGGAGAGTACAGAAAAATGCTCTATTAAAAGATCAACTGCTCCATGAGCACACTGGTGCTCTCAAGCAGCCAGACCAGGACCAGATGAGTAGCCTGACTCTCAAGGGAGGCAGCTCTGTTGGCCCCCCACACTCCAGGGCTCCTGGGAGCAGACCTGTCTTTTGTAATTCCCATTATACCATCACTTACCTGATACCAAGCCTCTTAATATTGTCTTGATCCATTTAAAATTTGCCTTACAAAAGTGATGTTTGAAGAAAACTGTTTAAAAACAATCCACACAAGACAGATGAATGATGCTGGATTTCAGGCAGTTTTCTCTGCAAACAGGCATTTAAATTTCTTTTGGTAATAACCCCTTTGGACTTGCCCACATGTAGACAGTAATTATTACTGCTTTTTACAGTGGGGGTATTTTAATCCCAACACATCTCATTCCCTCTCCCACACAGACTGTCTTTGAAGCAACAATAACAAGTACCAGCTTCCCTAGGCCAGTTTGCAAATTTGCCTCAAGGCTAAAACAGTCAGAGCAGGCTTAGTAGGTCAGAATTGGATTTCCCAAATATGAACCATTCCAGTAAAAAAGTCTTTTTCTTATTGTTAGCTTATTAATCCTTAGAGAAAAAGAAAAGTATTGGGAGGGCAGATGTCCCCCTGTGTGAATTACATATGGAAAATAAGTGCACAAAATGGTCTGGCTCTAGTGAAGTCGACAGGAGTTTTGCCACCAGCTTCCAGCAGAGCCACATTTTCACCCACTGTCTCCAGAGCAACATCTCATATGTCACCATTTACCAGCAGCAAAGGAAAGTTCACCACCAGGCCTGCCATTACTGTATAAAACATATAGGAAAGCTGAGGTATCTCTGTGGGATCTGTCAGCCCTATAGAACTCATCCAGATTTGTTTGTTTTTAATTTCCATTACAGTCAAGGACACTAAAAACTGTGTGGAGTCTGGGAACAAACTTTTTTTGTTGCCCTCAGACACATATTATTCCAGCACTGCTATGGAAGAAGCATGGTAGCAGTAATCAGTTGGAGGAGCTCCAGGGGGACCAGAGCCAAGGGGTTTCAGGCAGGGGAACCTCATCCATTTCCTACCTACCGGAGGGGAGATTGACACCTCAGCTTCCTCACATATCCCTGGGCACTATTCTCTTAAGAGCCACACAGGGATTGATGTATCTCTCTGAAGATGCAGGGTTGCATATTCTGGCTCCTTCTAAGTTCAGGCTGAACGCTGTTGCTGTCTGTCCCTAGACAGGCATGAGAGCTGTGACTCACCTTGGGCTCAGCAGGCTCAGGGAACATGAGCCTTTGGATAAGCTGAAGGAAGGACAGACAGAACAGGCAAGAAGCGTGATCACTGCCGAATTTGTTAAAAACCAGTCCACAGGGGGCACAACTTTGTTACCACACCTGGAGATCCAGCCATTCAGTCCCTTGCTGAAAGACCCAAGTTAAAGCCCTCATTCATCCTCAGCTGAAGCATTCTGTTTCTCCATCTCCTAATGCAGTCAAATCTTCGTGATGAAAAGCACCCCCAGCAGATGTATTGCCATGAAAATGTTGCTCTAATGAACTGGCAGGAAAGACGGTTTCACAGAAAGAAGATCTCTGAGCAGCCTGATTCACAATTACTCTTCATATCCACAGGCTCTCATGCTAATTAGGAGTGACACCTTTAATTACCAGTATTTAAACCCTCAAGAGCCAACAGATCATAGCCTAAATCCGTGATATTGTCAACCCAGAAGGCAACGCAGCAGTTGGGTTTGGGGTTTTTTTTGAGTCAGTGGCTTGTTTCCCTACAACGCCTTGAGAAAAGGTCTATTTGTGTAATGTCTACAAACCTAAAATAACATGGAATATTTAAATTGAGGTAGAGGGCAATTTAAAGCCCAGCTAAAACTTCTCTGCTGAAATCACTAATGGTAGAAGAAATGTGTATTTCCAACACATAATTAGGAAGAGACAAATAGAGGGTGTGGAGTCTTACTATGGAATGTTAATTACAAGCAGATCCTGAATCCCCGGGTTGAGTTCCAGCCAGCTGAGGACACGTATTGAAATGTACTTAGTGATATACTCATTTCTACTTAATTACTTGTGAGACAAAGTGCTCACAGCCAAAGGATATTTCTTTAGGATGCAGAGGATAGCTCTGAGAAGGATTGATAAATATAAAAGATACACAAAGCAATATCAGTCCACCTACTTTACAGTGAAGGGAATTTCACAACATTTTTTCCAGTGCTCTGCGTTGCCTATTTTAATGTCCTAAGAGATAAGGTTTCCACCATTTCCCTTGGAAGACTAGATAAATTTCGTGGCCAGGATTTTTTGTCGCTGTGATATTCAGCCTGCATTGTCTTCTTTTTTTTTTAGCGTTCAAATGTGTTTTTCTGAAAAATAAAAACTTACCATAATAATTTCTCTCTCTCCTCATTAACTGCACCCAGGGGATCCTCTGGAAAGGGTGCCTAGAAAGACATTTTTGTTGAATTAAACTCACACTTTTCCAGGGATGGGTGCTGAAGGAGCAATCAAGCAGAGTAAAATACTGGAGTGGGAAGAAGGAGAAGGTTACCTAAAGTCTGTTGCATTCTTGAGACCTCCCAAATTTGATAGTGTCTGAGATGCCTGTTCCATGTACCCCATGCAGCACGGTGAATGCATTTTCTGTGCTTCAGATCATGCAGCAAGACTAAGTGGCAGAAGGTGGCTGGTAGACTGGCAGCCAAGCTACTCATCCTCACCCGCATACAGGTACCAGACTTTCCTTAAAACCATTTCCCCTAAACGGACTCTTTCAATTTATCTTAAATGGTAGATGACGGTTCAAGACAGCAGCTGCATCCGCATGTATTGAGGATGGAGAGGCTGGGCTGCAAATACATGAACTTCAGACTGAGGCCAGAGGGCAGGAGCCACTTACCTGGTCCTCAAGGGCTCAGCACAGGTCTGCTCTGTGCCTTGCACATAAGCTCAGGCTCAATTTCTTGTCAGTGTGTCACGAGGGGCTTGCTGCCCTCATCCTCCTTCCTACGCTACGCTTTCCTCCATGGATTTTTCTGCTTCAGGACTACTTTCATGTTAAAACAGAAAGTCAAGACTAGACTCCTTCTTTCTTAAAGGACACATGTAGCTTTCCCGTCTCCCAAAATCAAACAGTTTGGAAATGCTAATGCCACACCAGTCATAGATGAAACCTTTGTCTGTAAATACAAAGTCAAGGGGAGATAACCATATCTAACATGATCAAAGTGCAATATCTGCTGATTGCCATCCAGCAGACAGCAGAAAAATCCAATCAATTTATTGCTCCCAAACACATTGAGGATCTCAGGCAATGGCCAGAACCTGGAAGTAACCACTGGTGTCCTAAATCCACTTGTTTCCACAGGCTAACAAGGCAACAAGATGCACTTGGGAACACAACACATGACAGCTCAGCTGTCATGATGTAAAAGGTAAAAGGCAACACCACATGTTCCCCAGACCTCCTGAGAAACTGGCTGAGAATGCTCCCTCACCCTTGTGATCATCCAGGTGAGGAGAGTGCTCTTTCACGACAAGCAGATTTGCATTGCTGCCTGTTTGGCATTGGTTGATGGAATACACACAGAGGATGCACCTGGCTGTTGGTAAGTGGTTTCTTGGCTTTAGAGTAAGTGCAAGATCAGACATCACCAGGGAAAAAGAGAAATGTTGTAAATCACTGAAAAATGAGAAAGGGAGAGAAAGTAGGAAAAGTGTAGTGTAGATAAAAACCATTTTCAGTTCTTTCTTTAAATGTGTCACCTCTTTATTCCCTAAAACCCTTAAACAAGAGAATACTGACCCTGCTGTTTGAATCATATGCCAAAATAATCTGTGAAGTTAAGTGCCAAAGAAACAACAGAAGGCATCTAAACAAAACCGGGGAGAACGCTGGTTTCCTTGACCACTAAGGCCAACCCAAAATCCCATGGGCAACAGTTTTTTGTTGACAGAAAAGGAGCATCCACACAGGCAGTGCTGAATCTGGGGCAGCACACAGAAATGGAACTGGGATCTGAATGCTGGGACTGCATTTCAATCCAGATAGACATTATGAACTGAAAAAATTAGAAAAAGTGGAAACCATGTAGACCTCACCCAAACAGGGAATAGCTATTCTGGAACTGGAACAGCCCCTCAATTGTTGGTGTGTTTTTCAGTCCCGTCCCTCTCTTTTACTTCCACAGTAAGTGGACTTCCTAAGTCATGCCCACTCTGGGTTCATCTCTCCCAGAAGTCAATACCTTTCAGACCACCTTTGAATGTCTATTTTTCCACATCCTGGACAGTGGGACAATGGAGGCCCAAACAGGAATCACAGGGATGAAACAGAGACAGGAGAGAGGGCATAAAAAGAGGTGCAAGACAGGTCCACCCTCACTGCAGTGAGTTATGTTGAATAGCTGAAAGGATCATGGAAAAAGTGAGTACAGGACCGATTGTGGCCCCCCTGAAAGGAGCATACAGGAAAGATGGAAAAATACTTTTTACAACAGCATATAGTGACAGGACAAGGGAGAATGGTTTTAAACTGACATAGAGTAGATTTAGGTGAGATACTAGAAAGAAATTCTTTACTGTGTGGGTGGTGAAGCACTGGAAGAGGTTATATTTACCCACATGCCATGGTAGAGCAGCTGAAGAGCAGGGAATAGAATAATGTACTGTCTATCAGGTGAAAATATGGAAGCATTGGACATCTTTTATAATATTTAAAGGGAGCTTATAAGAAAGATGGGGACAAACTTTTAGCAGGATCTGTTGCTATAGAACAATGAATAATGGTTTTAAAATAAAAGAGCATAGATTTAGACTAGATATAAAGAAGAAATTTTTTATTATAAGGATTACTGGAACCCTGGAACATGTTTCCCAGGGAAGCTGTGGATATCGGATCCCTGGAATCATTCAAGGTCAGGATGAATGGGGTTCTGAGGTACCTGATTTAACTGAAGATGTTCCTGCTCATTACGGGGAATGTTGGACTAGATGACCTTTAAAGGTCCCTTCCAATCCAAACTAATCTATGATTCTATTATAGTTTAGGGTTTTTTCATTTGCTGGCATCTAAATCACAAGTATTTCTTTCAGAGTTTCCCATCCTCCTGCCTCGTGTCAGAGCACCTGCCAACAGATCTCCTCTGAGGAAGGCCATCCAAGAAATTGTTACACAGGAAAGGGCATTTTGCAGCCTAACAAAAATTTGCACAGAAGACATCTACTTTCTGAATGAAAAACTATAGGTTTTGAGAAGAAAAAACTTCAGCCCCAAAACTGCCAAAACCTAAGCGTCCTTGATCCAAACCCAGAATTTCTTTACCAAAAACCACTGTAAATATTTCCTTTATTTTTGTCAAAACTCATAAAACTCCATTTGTTCAATTAAAACCAAAAATCTTCTGCACAAATCAGTTCTAAGCAGCTCTTCCATTACTCACAGAAACTGCAGCATCTTCTGGAAAGTCATTCAGGTTAACACAAAATGGTCTAAATACACCGAAGGGGTGAAATCAAGAGAAGGAAACACTTCAGTGTTTCAGTGCACACTCTTCGGTGTTTTAATATTTGTCCTTGACCTTTTAACAAAGCAGTAATGGAAGGAAGCAGAAAGGACAGATTGCTATTAGTGTTGTTTTTATACTAAAGTAAATTTTCCCAAGTTTTTGACCATCACTGACACTAAACTTGTCTAAGGAAGGTTGGGTTTTGCTGTCCCACAGCTAGAGATTCAGCAAAAACAAGTTTGCTATTCTTCCTGCTTCCCCCCATCACACCAGATGTGTCTCTCCACAGTATCTAGATTCAAGCATATACCCCAGCTACATCCTAGCACTACAGTGGGGCAGGCCTGGAGTGTGCCGCAAGTGTTTTCTGCCTTCCCACACTTTGGCTTCCATGGAAAAGAGGGGGAACTCTGGTGTTTTTTGGGTCACAAATCCCCAAGTAAGCTGCAGTAGGCATGAAAGATACATTTCTAGAAAATCCAAAGCCACCTGCCCAAGAACACAATCTGTGGGAACCCAGCAGTGACCCATACCCCTTATTTGCATCCACCCTCGTGATTTCTCTCTTGCTTCCTTCATCTGTTTCAGAATGACTCAAGCAACAGCACTTGCTCGTCAAAGACAAAGCATTGCCTGGTCAAGCTGTAGGGTATGACCTGGTCTCATACACAGCACTTGCTTGGGAAAGCATTTCTAGCAATAATGCTTATACCACAAGAACAGTGTTTCACTGGTAAAATTCAGAAATGCCAGATTTATCTTTGCTTGAGCAACTTTAATCCTTTCCTTTCTGATTCAGCTCTCTGATGCATGAAACCAGGTTTTTCCTTGCCTAGACACCAGCTGACAGACAACTTCATCTCATAGGAGAGAAGCCATGCCAGGGAGTTCAAATGAGACCCAAGAATGACAGGTAAAAGCTACCATTGAGCAGAAAGTTTATGCCTATACCAATAAATTTGTGAGGGGCATCTCTGCCTCCTGCCAGGCCAAGGGGGAAGAGTCTGGCTCACAGAGAGGCTGCTAACAGCCACCACCCCCTAAACAGCCTGCCCATGACCACCCCATCAACTGCTTGGCCATGAGTTTCTCTTGGGCCCTATCTTGTTCCTCACTGGCCCTAAGACAAAACTGTTAATTCTGGATAACTCAAGGGTTGTCTTGAGTCACACCAGAGTGGTGCCTCTGCAGCACAGACCTGGTGGCTGGAGGGTGTTTCATCCCCAGAGGTGAGGAAGGTGCTGCAGGTGCTGAAGATATGGTGTGGCTGGGGTGGAATATATGGGAGTCAGGGAGGAACCTTACCCAACACTGGTTCACTTGTGGGTCTGGCTGGGAGCAGTCCCAGGGAGAGCTGTCCCCAGATTGTTCTCAGCAGTGAGGGTGACCAGGACTGATCCTTGTCTTGTTCCCTGGCCCTCTTTTATTTAGGGATGCAGAAGCACCCTCACAGGGACTGTGTGCCACCTCAGAGGTCACTAAATAGCACGATCTAGAAGCAAAGAAAACCCTGTAAACAATAATAATCTTCCCAACATCCAAAGATAAGAACCCCTGCCACTGAAGCACTGAGATTTTCTCAAGCCGGGATTTGGTTTACTTTTCCCTCTCTCAGTAATTTGTAACTAACTTAATTTATAAACAAGTATAAACCTAACTAGCTTTTGTTCTACACCAGGCTTGTCACACCACTGCTCTCTTAGACAGCATGGGTTGCTTAGTCAAGCTCTTCATTTTCCATTCTTCCTTTTTGATAGACTTCTGTCTTTCAGCAGGCAGGTAGAGTCTTCAGTCTGTCCTACTCACAAAGACTTAATTCAACCAAGACCCTTTCTTTGAGTACAGCTCTTGTCACAGCACCTTGTCACTGACAACAGGCTGTAGCAAAGGTGTGAAGCCATTTACTATTTATGAACAGGTCCCAGGAGAAATGATTTCCCTATTTGCATACAACGTGTGTATTGCCCTCTGACTTTTCTGTTGCATCAGAACTGTCACTGGAATGTGGAGCAAACTATGTGTTGTAAGGTTCAGGGTCCAGCCACACAACAACACAAATGGCATTCCCAGGCAGGCTCATCCCCTTCAGAATGCAAAACTGAAAATAGCAATCTGCTTTAAATCTCTAAAAACATAGGATTTACAAACCTAATGAGAGATCTTAAAATCTAATTTTCAGCACCACAAGCAGTGCTTCCCACCTAACTAATATAAGCAGTATGAATGGAGTTTATTCAACAAAGGAATATTTACAAAGGTATCTTTATTTAGCCTACATTACTTAGGAACACTTTCAATTGAGAAAAAATACCTTTTGTGTTGGACAGAAGTATAGCATTAAGTTAATTAAAAGCACCACCCATTCCAGCTGACTACAAATTTGTCACATCCAGTGTGTGTGTGATATACTGAGTGATTTCCAAGTGCGACCCAGCACTTAACGTCACATTCCAAACTGGCCCTCAGAGGAGAAGACTCTAAGCATTTTTGCTGCTTTTGTGAAACTCTAGAGCCTGATTATTCCAGTAATAAAAGTAATGTTCTACCAGCCAGTAATAGGAATAAAACACCTTTAGATCAAATGAAAATTCTTCCTACCGACCTAACAAGATTGTGTCATGTATGACTCCAGGTAAGTACCAGCATTGCCTCTTTGCCGCTACCTGACTGTACTCTGAAGGTTTGATTTACTAAGAGCAGAGAATAAAAAGTATTCTCATGGGACCCATACATTACATGACCTGGCTGGGTAATCCTGAAGCATATTTGAGAAACAAGGAAAACTGCACATTCCTGTGGGAGTCCCTCCAAAGCTGCCACATCTGCAGATGTACCTGCTCTGTGAAATGTGGGGGATAGACAGAAGTCAGGGTGAACACCAGCTAGAAAGAATAAGTCAGAAAGGTGGAAATAGTCAGATTCCTCATTCTCTAGAGAGTCTGGTCTGGTGCAGCGCACAGTTGTTCCATGTGCTCTCCTGTAGAGGAAAGCCCTTCTCAGCCACTTCATGAGGATCCCTACAGAGGTTCTTCCAAAAGCTCAGCTGACCTGCATTTCTAAAGGATGGTTACTTTGCATGTCAGATGAGATGGATAGCATTTTCATTTCTTTCCTGAAGCTATGAACTCCTGTTTTCCTGACTCACGCAGCTGTCTCAGTCCTGAGTCTGGGATTAACCTGCCAAGCTGCTCCTAGGCCAATCTGATTTATTCCAGCAGGTTTGCTCCTGTCTTACACACAGGGGGGTAGACTGGTGACTGTAACATTTGCCTGACAACAGGAACTCCTTTTCAGTAGTTAAAACAACTCAGTGAAATGAAAAATGCCATAAATATATGCCAGGTTTGCCAACAGCTGTTTCACTACTGCTTTCTGTATGGGTCCAACCAAGGGCCATGGGACACTGCTCTGTACCTGAGGCTGAGAGCATGTTTATGGATCACTTGGAGCAGCTGCTCAGCCAGAAGAAGTTCTTTCCTGCCAACACAAAAAAGACATATTTTTAGGAGCAATAAAAATAGATTTCAATGAGTGTCTTAAAAACAGATAGCATTTCACATTCCTCTTTGATACTTAACAGAGATAAAAACGACTGGGCTTGAACACCTATTACTGTGGGGACTCTAAATGCTCTGACCACATCTGACAATGGATGGTTGCACAAAAAAACACAAAATAAACAACATGGAGAAAATAATTAATAAAGAGAGCCTTTTTTTTACACAGGAAGTTTCCATGCCATAACAGTGTTGCAAACTGGTCTGTGCATGGAGGCCAGCCATTCTAGGGGTACATTCATAGAGTCATAGAACAGTTTGAGTGGAGGGGACCTTTAAAGGTCATTTAGTCCATCCCCTATCAAACCAGATGTATCTGTAAAGGGACTTGTGGCCTTTGGAATGGAACATGCCAGTGGATAGATCATTCATCCCTCCACTTCCTTTTGAGCCGTCAGAGGTCAGGCACATTCTGATCACACTGCAAAGTCCATGTCCCCTTTTGCTGGGTGCTAAGGGAGGATCCAGGCATACAGGCTGTGTGAGAGACAAGCATTCTGATCTGCTGTTATCTGCAGGGTTTGTGTTAGTCAGAGATGATGGCAGTGTGGAAAGGAGGTCAGCTATCACAGCCCCAAGCCAAAAAAAAGGAACTGCTTCAAAGTTGGGAGTAGTGTGGAAGACTGAAGATTGAAATCATACTATTTGAGGGCAGACTCTGCCAGTGTCCCATCAAGTCTTCTCTTGGTCCTTAAGCTACCTCTTTGAAACACTCAGAGGAAGAAGGCATTACCTTCGGGGTGAGACATCCCTGGAGTGACAAAAGGAGATGCAGCAGCTGTTTTTAGAGCACTGTGTTTGGGATTACAATTAGCCTGAGTTTAAACAGGGGCTGCAAAGAAGCAGGATGGGCTTGAAGATAGTGTAAGGCAGAGCAGACACGCCAGGACCAACTGCCATCGGAATTGCACTGGAACTGGGGCAGTATTAATGCATCAGTAACAGAGAGAAAGAGCCCTGCCAAGAGACCCATGAGCTTAGAGTCATGCTGGGAGCACACACAGGGTCATTCGGTGTTCAGCCAAAGATTTCCACATCACATTCTGCTTGGCTGTCCCATGGAAGGATTAGGAAAATGAGGATGACGAGGGGGATGTGGCACTTGCAGTCAGCATAGTTGTCAGGCAGAGGGGCAGGAAACTTATTCTTCAGGACACCGCTCATGCATGGGGGGCTGCAGGCTGGAGAAAACTCCCTGTCCGTTTGACAAGGAGTTAACTGCCTGCAACAAAACCCACAGAGACTTTTCATAAAATGCAGAGCTTTTACTAACATGTGACAGCATCCAGAGCAGGGAGGTGAGGAGCTGAGATGTGTGCAACACAGAGAGGAGCTGGTGAGGAGAGCAGGGGCCAGCGCCTGAGCCCTGAGCCAAGTGAGAAAGGTGTCTGAATTAGTGCTGAACTGCTGCTCAGGTATTGGGGGCAGTGGGAGAAAACACCTTGTATGCAAGACTAACTTAGACTTTTTTTTTCAAAAGATTTTTTATGGGCACTAGCTAACTGCTAAAACAGCCAAAATATAAACCTGGACAATTCAACTCACTTAAATTTATTTTCCCGTTAAATAAAGAATTCCTCTTTACTGCTTCTGCTTGACTGCTGTACAGCACAGCAAAAAACACTACTCCAACTTTTGTAGCATTTCTCAAGGGGAGGAACTTTCTCCTTACATATCTTCCCTCCTTTGTCTGGTCCCCATGTGGCCTGATGAAATTTAACCACAGATGGGAAAGATTTCCACTCTTACCTGAAAGGGTCACTTCTAAGGACTGGGTTTGTGTATCACAATCCAAATGTGATTTCTAGGCTGTATTGCCACACTCTTATGAAACAGGCAAAGCTTTCAAGATTTCCTCACACAGGTAACTAATATGCCAAAACAGCTGGTGGAAATGCAGGTTCACAGTTCTGCTGGGTAGATTTTATTCTGGTCAAAACATTTTTACAGGGCCAGTAAAAACAGAGGGAACCACAGGTAAACATTTCATGGAAATGTATCTCCCCAATAGACAAAGGAAACCTTCCTGAAGCAGAACCTCTCGGGCACTTCCTTGGCTTGCAAGCACGGGCACATCTACTACACATCTGTGCACATACACACACACAGACGTGCATATACACAGATATATTTATACAGACACTTTCATATGCACACAGATGACTATATATACGCACATGAATGCGTGTGTCTATATGACTGACTGCACTTGTGTCTCTGCATATATAATTTATTATGTTCTGCTGTATTTTTGACGTTTGTTATGACATCTATAATTTGTGGTCTGAGAAGGCTGAGCCATGAAATGCGGTGAACCAAACTGGTTTGCATGTCTTCACTGAAAAATAGAGGGTTGGTTTAAAAGAAATTTTCCCCCAAAAATATAATTTTTAAAATCATAAAAAAAACCTAACTATCCTTTTTCAGTTCCTGAGTCTTCATATTGCAAGGGGAAAACATGCTCCTTTGCACATTATCTTTCTTGTTTTACAAGCACTGGCCAAAGGCAGAAAAAAAGGCAAAAGCTAAGAAGTAGACATAGGGTTTGGTCTTGGCTATTTTATTTCTTTATTTTCTTCTTTTATATTACTAAATGAAAAATAAGAGGTGATATTTTAGGAGTTACAGAAAGCTTGCCTGCCTTGTTTTCTTACCACCAGAATGATATCATGTTTTCCTAAATAAAGATAATTCATGAAAAATTTCCAACAAAAGACAAAGTCTCTCAGTTTTTTTCCATTAAATGAGTGTTTACTGAGCAGCATTGCTGTGAACACTCCCATCTCTGGCTACTAGGGAGGATGTCACAGGAAGCCCTTGGATGAGCGGGACAAACGTTGGAGTTAGGATGAGTAGCACAGCTCCTGGCATCCAGGCATCCAGCATTCACAGAGGATGTGCAGCCAAGGAAAGTGGTGATTGTGCCTTTGCCCATCATCTGCTCAGGTCTTCATGCCCTATATGAGCACCTTTCAAAGGAGAAAAATGAAGAATTGATGAAAGCTGATCAAGTCCCAGCCCAGTCTTTGGAAAGAAAAAACCACAAACCTCTGTTGATCCTGGAGGATGGGAGGACACAGATTTATCATTTGTACAGGCTGAAAAGCTGTGAGGTTTGCAGTCATTCTGGGCTGGGTTCCACATTCTTTGGGGTACCCCTGAGAATAACCTGATTCCTTCACAAAGATGATCTCTGCCACAACAGGCAATGCTATCATCCCCAGAAAGCACTCATCATGATTCAGGGAAATGAAGAATTAATAAGAAATTACATGATCCTTTAGCAGTCTGAACACCAGCCCTTTGGCCAAGGTGACTGCATCTGCCTGGTGGTGTAGGAGACCAGTGAAGGAGCAGGCGACAGGTCAGCAGTGCCGAGGGAGGTGTGTGTCCCACTCCCACACAGCCAGTAGCATTTTAGTACTGGTTCTTCTAACCTCACAACAGCTCATCCATCATTGAGGAGGTTGAAGCAAAATAGCTGACAGAATCTGGATGAGACAGAACCCCCTATGCCATCCGGCAAAGTAGAATAGAAATAAACCTTTAAGAGGAAAAAAAAAAGCAACTATCCAAGAAAATAAATGTTAGCAGTGTGTGAGCTCCTTCTCCTTCGTCAAGAAGAGAGTTTTAATTTTTTTCAAACTAATCCTTATGTATTTTAAAGACAAGGTCATCTCACCTAAGACCCCCTCATCCAAATACCAAACATTGCCTTTGTAACTTAATATTTGTCCATCAGCAACATATTAAACATCAAGGCACTGCTGTGTTAGGCATAATAAAATAGTTATTTATCCACCAAAACCACAAACCCTAGATTAATAACTTGAGAAGTAAAGCCAGATTGCTGGGATAGAATGTGGGAGAACAGAAAATACACAGGAACAGTAAGTGCACCAAAATTTTGAATTTTCTTTCAACTAAGTTTGTCCTCCCAAATAAAGTGTTTGAAGGATAAAAATGTTTTATTCATTAAAATTGATTTATAAAGTCCTTTATTCTGTTTTGCTTAGATACAAAAGTTTTTTCTCTTTGAAAGAAAAAGTTCTGTAGGAGACCAGAATCATGTTCATATCCTCTCATTTCAATAACTAATTCATCTTCTGTTCCTGTTTTCACATCTGGGAAATTAAAGTACAAGAGCATAGAGAGAAAATTACATTCACAGAAAAGGATACCCTTGCATTCCTGGTCAAAAGAAGGAGACATACTAATTAATGAATTAGACTTTTTACCTCCCTATGAATCTCTAAGAGGAATAAAAAATATAACCCAAATCAGAGCTGAGATATAGAGTAATCAGCTACCTTTTTTCAGACACAGGGCAGATGAAAGTAAGATGTCAGAATCCTTTCAAGTGAGGAAAAACACAACTCTTCCCTAGGGGTAGAAATCAAATTGTTATGTTTTTGTTTTTAATTTGGCTCCTTCGATGAGCAAATTTATTTACGTGTAGATTATCACTGCTCCTACAGACATTTCAGCCCACGCTGTTTGGAGCCCACACTGTTCGTGCAGGGCCTTGGCTCGCAGCTGCTTTGCCATGGCACCTCTGCCAGCTACTGAAGCTCAGAGTAGATGACACTCACTCCTTCTGTCCCACCAGGACAGCACCACTGGAGCACACACCCTTCCGTGTGCCATCCACCTCCCACTGCAGCAGGGCTCCCAGGGCAGAGGTGCACGTTCCTGACTCCCACAGGCACCGCCAGGCAGCCATGGCTGCACAACAAACACTCTGAAATGTGCCCGCGCAAATGGGTTGGACCCTGAGATCTGCAGGATTCCTTGGGAGTCGGCAGACTCCAGGATGCCAGGGGGCTTTGGGTGGTTCACAGAAGCAGTGACCCACCAGAGCCACTGGAAATGCAATACCTGGTGCAAGTATCTCTCAGAGATGGATTTAGAAGCTGATCTAGTATGTGTTCTGGAGAGGTGTAGCTTCCTTCTCTCTTTCCATAAATCTCTTATCCTACAGGACCTATTCAAGACAACATTTCTTACCTAAAGCTGTGGGATTTTGCAGCTCTGAAGGGAATCGGAGACTTTTGTTCCTGAGGACCATGTCACGACAAACTCCATAATGGAAAAGTAATGACTTTTGAACACGCTTATTTGAAAAGAAAAAAAAATTAAATAAAATCTGGGCCCTTATCCAGGTAGAGATCTTAGCCTGGCATTCCATCTACATTCTTTCTGTTATTAAAATAATTTAGGAAACCAGGAAGCCTGTTCTGCATTCAATCATGTTAGCCCACGCTGTGTCAATTTGAATTCTGCCTGTGGTGATAACAGTTGAAAATCTGATGGGCCAGATACTGAACTGACAAAAATCGGCATTGCTCCATTACAATCAGTGGGGTTTTGCCAATTTACCCTTGTTAAAGATCTGGACCTCTACTTCTAGGCAGGCATTTTTCCAGACAGTGAAACAGTCTTCTACCTCTTTGGCAAAGGAAAAAATAAAGGCACAATGTAGCGATACTTTGGAGAGTGACATGACCATGATAATCAAACTCAAAAATTGAACTTTTGGCTTATTTCAGCATACTTAAAGTTAACTAGAACTACATTCAGGATCTTCAAATGTAGGCAACAGGTAATATCTGGTACCATTTTTCAGTGTAGATGCCACCAGATTCCAAGCTGAAGATTATTAATTTTCCGTTTTAGTTCATTAGGATTACTTAACAACTCTGTTAAAAAACTCCTTTGATGAAGAAAACAACAGTTGCATGATAAGCAGACAAATAAAAATATTTTATTTTCCATCCAACTGCTTTTTCAAGTCTAAAAATTTTGCTGAAGTTCATCTTTGCTCTAGAAAGTCCATAAACCTGTGGAAATTACACTTTTGGTATTTGACCCTCAGCCAATCAGCAATCAGGGCAGCTTAGCCTGATCCTGTGCACCACCCCGGCATAGTTCACATGACAAGAGAACAGGGCCAGGCAGTCCCTTTCCTATCCTTGTAATCCTTCTGTGCCTGGGAAATGTTTCTCCTGACCTTCCTCAAGATGACTTCACAACTCTGCAACATGGTCCTGCAATAGTCACTACTCGAAGAACAAGTAAAAAATGTTAGAGGACTGCAGTGTGGGCCACACTGCTTTGACCAAGAAGCAAAACCTGAAAAGCCTTCATGGTTACACTCCCCTCATCATGTTGCCATCTGTCTTTCCAGAAAGGAAAGGGAAAAAGAGTGGGGAAAAAGGGACTTTGAACTTCAGAGAGAGTTATTTTCATGTGAAACATGACAGGTACTTTTGACTAGGGAAAAGGGAAAGAAAAATACATTTCCTACAAGACCGGTTTTATCAAAAGATTTGAGCTGGTTATAGCTGTTACAGAAGAGCAGGGACTCAACAGTGATCACAGTTGTCTAAATGCAGTTTTGAAACTATCCTGAAGGTCTTGGCTTCTATGAGTAATGAAAAGGGCCCTGGATTCCTCTCTGTCTCTAAAAGCAAATGACCGAGAAGATCTTGCTTTTATCAAGCTAAGCACCCTTCCCCAAGGGTTTCATGCACAACAGTCTCTGCGTCCCAGGAGTCATGCTCCGGAATTTGTGTGGACCCCACTTGTGAGAGCCAGCCAAACCTGTGACAGGGAAAATGCCCCCAGTTCAGCTGTAAGGACAGTCACCAGATCATGATAAAGCCTGTCCTTCACCCTGTAGCACCAACCTGCCAGGGCTGGCACCAGCAGCCTGCTCATTTTGCAGGGATGTCTGTGCACTTATAGCCCAGCTCTGCAGGCAACAGCCCTGGCCAGCACCTGTGGGTGCTGCCACAGCCAAGAACAACACTGAGTGTGCACTGAAAGGGGCATTCAGATTGCTGTGTCCAACCATCTCCCTAACAGGCAGGACAACATTTCTCAAGGCAAGCCAAATCGTCCAAGCTTTGGAACATCATGTACTCACCAAGAATAAGATGTGGATAGGAAATCCTCCAACAGTTTCCCAGAAAGGCTAAATTTGAGCCAGTGTCAACAGGACTCATACAGAGATATGGATGAGCAGAGAAAAGGCATTGTAGATTGAATAACAGCACTCAGTTTCTTTAACTGGCTTTTATTTCCAAGTCCTCACAGAACGATTACAGCTTCAGCAATGCAAAGGCATCAGGTCTGCCTGCTGGAGAACTTCCCTTGGGAAGGCTAACCTCCAGTGACAGCTCCCATAACAACCCTCTGCAGAGAGCAGGGCTGTGAGGAATGCAGGGCAGCAAGACCACCCATCTGCCCCAGCTACTGGCATAAGCCCTGCTCTGAGTTAACAGCTGCTAGAGATGTAAGCAGCGAAGCAGCTGATCAATTTATTCAAGTAAGGTGGACAATATCCAGTAAACCTGGCTTTTTCATGGAACAGAATGGAGCTATACACTTGTCTTTTTCTTGCCCCTCCTATCTTTACCTTCTGCTCCGAAATGCAGAGCCTGAGAATTCAGAGCTAAACTGAGACAATATTGTGCAGTGGGTTAGTCTTCATGTTTTGGCAGAGACCATAAATCCTTCAGTTTCTTTACTTGCTTTGAGGGACTTTCTGTTTTGTTTAGTTTTCAGAGCAGATAGAATCCCATTGATGGCATTTAAATGCATCCATCACAATGAACTCTAAGATTCAGGAAATAATATTTTCTTGTACTTAAGCATCTCAGGAGACTGCAATGGTCCTATTAAAATTTTAATCACAAACTCCTTGCCTTTAAATCACAAAGGATTCACTGTGTTAGAGAATTTCACAATATGAAACTCTTTTATAAATTTGTGGCAGATAGCAATTTTCTGTCTGGGAAATGTAAATCAGTTATTAATGAGCAAAATTGCTAACATCAAAACTGGTATCTATATGCAGGAAAGAGACAAAAATTTTTCATAGGCTTATGAAGTTCTACATGTACGAGCCTGAACAGTTTTAATCCCTGTTTCCTGAACTGGGAGACATCAAACTGCATCTCATTCTTCAGCAATATATCCACCTGATCCATGCAGAGTGTTGTAGGGCTTTGGAAGTGATTATTTGAAAATTAATAGCTGGAAAACTATTCTGAAAGACATGTACATTTCAGATGTTCTAACTAGAGAATAGGTTTTTGGTTCAGATGAATGCAGTTCTTGTACAGGCTTAAACCAAGGTGAGAAGATGGTAAGGTCCAAAGCAAGCAGCAAAGCAAAGTCTGCAGCATCCTCTAGAACTATGCAGGCTCATCAACAGCTACAAGTGCAGACCAGAGATCAAGACCTACCCCAGCAGTCCTGTCTTGACCTGAGTCTCTATTCTGAATTTCCGAGCTGTCCTTGAATATACAATTGCACAAAACAAAAATTATGGATTTTAGCAGCTTCCTTATATTAGGATCCTAACTGAGCTCAAGCGCATTTCTACCAGTACTTGAAATTTAATTCTTTTGCCATTTTTTTGAGTGTATTAAAAAATCCATTACCATTGTCAGAGGGTGCAAAAGGTGGTGAGTAATACAGAGTGGATTCTGGGGATGAATTTGCAATGCAGCTAGAAACCGAGTATTTAGATTTTAAATCCCAGCTCATTATTGGAATTAATTCTGAATGCTTGCCACTCTTTGCTAATACCTTCATAGAAAACTACATAGTTTGCATCACCATGAGATTACCCAATTCCTTCACTTGCACAATTGTTCCAATAATCAAGAGTGGACTTAGCCTCTGCAGGTGCAAGAGCATCTCCAAATAATACAAATAGGTCACTAACCAAAATGGACCTTATTGTATGAGTAGCAATTTACAGGCTACTGGTTCTTCTGCTTGCTGATTTTTTTCAGCAGAGCTTAAGAGATTTGGATGGAATTGCCACAAAGATTTAAATTTAAATGTAGGGCAGAGGCAGATAAACTGATTAATTAACTGATCAATTCCATAAGGAGCTTAAAGCCTATCTTGTAATTTACAAAGGAAGGCGTGGGATGCAGTGCTGTCTTCACAAGGGTATCCCCCCATGTTGGAGCGTGTCCCATGAATAAAGCAGTTTCCTTTCTCTGCTAGCACTGACACAGCTTCAGAGGCATGCGGGTGGAGAATCTGCCTCCTGCAGCACCATGTGTCCTCCACACTCAAGTTTGCCTTAAACCAGATGGAAAGACAAAGATTTGTTGTTTGAGGCTCGCAAAGGGCAGCTTCAAACCACGGCTCTTTCCAGTTGTCAGTGTGCTGGAGTGTGAGCTCCAGCCAGGATACGTTCGGTACAGCTGTCTCACTCGCGCACAAGCTGAGGCGTGTATTTGCAAGTCAGTCGGGACCACTTTCAGACCATCTCCTCTAGGTGCCTGCCTGTGTTGCCATGGCAACTATTAAGACAGTGATGGGCAATTCAGGCTCCCCACACTCCGTGGCTGCCAGACTCTATTCCTTATATAGGCAATGGAAAGAAGTAGGCATCTAAGTTAGGCACATAAAATCAACAGGCTGACTACACCCCACACACACACCCCCAGCCAGCTGCTAGATTCCTGGCTGCTCCCTGCAAGCAAGAGAGACCCACTACACCCTCCCCACTCCTGAACTCACTTCCTCCTTTGACTTCCTCTTCCAGGTGTCAATCAGAAGTGACAACACAACATCTGGGAAATGCTCCAAATCTATCAATTTTTAAAGTGAAATGCTCAGTGGCAGTTAAACAGCCAGAGCTTTCTGCTCATCATAATATTAGAAACATTTGGATTTCTTTGCAGTTGGGTAGAGAATGGTGAATTCTACCATTGCACCCAAAAGGTTTTTTCATGCATTTCCAGATCTTTCATCCTGGAAATGTATTCCACAGAATCAGACAGATGTCCTTTAAGCCTCAGAATAAAGGAGAAATATTTAAAAAACAAACAAACAAACAAAAGCCAACAAAAAACCCCAAACCTGCTGTAAGTATAAGATCTTGAGACAACTTCTAGTCCTGCAAGTAGAGAAAAATGTTCTCTGCAAGTATTCATGCAAATTCCAGGTCAGTTCACATTTTTTGGAAAGATATCAAACCTCTTCCCATCTTCAATACCTCTTCCATTTTTACCGGTTCTTCTCTTGTACCTACATAACTCCCCATCAGACCTTCAGCAGTGTCACTAATACCTGTCCTGAGAAAATTTCTCTTTCATTCCCTCTGCAGGTGAAATATGTGGAGTGTCTCACATTGGTAATCTGCGACTTTTTTTTGTTGGTCTTGGAGGTTTCTGTCTTGCTCTTGTTTGGTTGGTCTTGCACAGGCGCTTTTGCAAGCTGTTTATTTTTTTTATAGGCACACTGCTGTGTATTTATGATAGGGAGGGCCAAAGAAGTGACCTAGCAAAGAACTGGGCCATACACTTGGAGCAGGAGTTGTGATTCATGGCTTGCCTTAATTCCTGGAGCAATTCGTTCCAGATGTTCAGATAACAAGCTGAAGCTTGTTTCAATGACCAGGAATTACATTATCCCAGCAGAGTGAAATCTATGACAAGAGTGACCACTCAGAAGCTTAAGCAATTCAAACAACCCTCAAGAATATCCAGAAAGGTCAAGTTTAAGCACTTCATTTACACTGACTTCTGTTGGGATTCAGTCCTCTCTCCTCACTTGATCCATCTAGAAGCTTGGTACCTCAGCTGAGCTCTTCAACTGCCCAAAGAGAGAGACAGATTTCTTTAGGGAACAAAGAGAGGAGATGCCTCTTCCTCTCCCCGCTATCTACAAAGAATTGGTTTATTCCAGATGCCTGGTTGTCAGGCAGCTAAAGAGAGGAACAATAAATCTCCTGTTTGGAGTCAGTGGGAGCCTGTAGGAGTCAGTGCTCTCAGTACTCTTTGGGGCCTCAGCAGGAGATTTTGAGTTTGATTTGATGATCCATGTAAAGACAGTGGAGAATGTGAAGAAAAGGTCCAAAATTCTCTGCTCAGCCTCTGCTGCTGCAGAGGCTCTGTTATGTAAATGGTGAGATGTCTCCATTCCCAGACGGCCTGAATTACCACAGTCCATCCAAGGCATGGTAAAAGCATGGCTAACTGAAATAATTTTATTATTAAGGATAGGATCTGGACTCTTGAGCCACCTGAAGCCCATGGAGAGTGTTCTTCATAGAATTATGGAATAGTTTGTGTTGCAAGCAACCTTGAAAGATTGTCTAGTCCAACTCCCCCTTCAACGAGCAGAGACATCTTCAACTGGATCAGTTTGCTTAGAAACCTGACCTGGAATGTTTCCAGGAATGAAGCATCTACCACCTCTCTGGGCAACCTGTTCCGGTGTTTCTGCAGTTATCCACTGAGGCTGCTTTGAGTAGGCAGGAATTCAAGAGCATTCCTTAGCTACAAGAATATAGTCCTTCTGCTCACTGATCCTCCTGTCTGCTCAAACACATCTTCAGCCAACTTGTGGCTGAGCCCTTCCAAGACTCAAGGTTACCAGGGTGGCAGGAAATGTACTTGTGTCAATCCCCTGCTGCTAGCACCTGGATTAAAGTTAACGTAGCCACTTACATTCTGAATATTTAAAAAAGTTAAGAAAAGGAATGGTTCTTGGGAGAATCCACCAACAAAAAGTCTAGTGATAGGGATATAATTTCTCATCCTGCAGCTTTTCCTTTACACAAGGATACACAACTACTCTGACTGCTTTAAACTGTGTGAGCTAAATCAATAACTTCAAATTATAATTTCAAGGTCATTTGTTGAACATCTGTGGCACATTTTTTAATATTGGCTATGTTCAAGAATTGCAGAATTAATGGAAGGTAATTTGAAGACTAAAAAAAGAAAAGGCAATTTTTTGTGAATGTGCCAGTCACCCTTACCCACTTTCTAAGCATGCAGAGGTCACTTTGGCACACCTGGACTGAAATCAGTGACATCCACAGCTTGAGTCAATATTCTCTGAAAAGAGCAGAGGCTGCCAAGTCAGGCTCTTTGATGTTACCGTTTGGTTGTTGTCTTGCTGAAATGGCATTCCCTTTGATATTTGGGGCAGATATGCAAATAAATTAAAGGAAGATCTTATTTACTCTGAGTGCATGAAAATGGCACTTGTGCATTGAAATGGATGTGGAAACTGCATTTACACGACCATTTCATCTGCAACAGACAGGGCCTGCCATGACACTGGAATGAGCAGCTAAGGCAAAAGGCATATTCATCTATTCTAATGTGTGATTCCAAAATATAACCTTTCCCTTCAGTTATTATTTATCTAATTGCACAGCCAAATTTAGTCGGTGCATTTGAAAGCATAATTAATTGCAATACACTTGGTAACATTCCATTCTGCATCACCTGTAAGTCAAACTGCTGTAATACAGAATTGATTTTTGGAAGGGTTTTCATCGCACTCTGTGCACTGGAAATAATTAGTGGTCCAGGAGGGCAGTTACTTTTATCATCCTAATTGGATATGCTGGCAGTTCTTATGCCCTTGTGGTCAGAAGTTAGCCTCATTTGCACAGTTCCAACCAGTGGGATTACCTTACCTCACTTGGGTGGTCATGTGTGTATTTAAGAATATAATTCACACTTTTCAGTTTTGGAGCTGTTGAACTGGTTTGTGTGTGCTGTGATCCCTTCAGTTTGCTCTGAAAGGATCAGAATCTGTACTGTCTTAGTACAGCACTGACCGACTACCTATGGCTTGGGCTTAAGGGTGGTTCTCACAAGCCTTCGCAGCTACCATCAAGCCTTCAAAAGCATTCTCGTTGGGAGGTGCCTTCACTGATTTTCACCACCTGTTAATGTTCGGAAGAAAGTGTTTACAGAATGTGACAGTTTCACAATACTTTGGTTTTGGCAGCAGAATCAGCTTAAGAAATTCTTCTTTCCTTTCTTCTGCCTTTGCTGTGCAGGTCACTGACCTCTCGGTTGTGCCAACACAACTATTTGTAAAACAGTGTGATGCCCTGGATAAATGACATAATCGAGGTTAAACTGCTTTCTTTTCTTTTTCCCTGCTTTTAGCTTTTAGGGATGAAAATGGCAAAAGGGGAATGGCAAAAGGGGAGGAAAACTTTCATGAAAGGAGGAGTGGCTGTGGAGGGAACTGTCTACAGAGACTGCCACTAAAACCTTCAACATAGTGAAGCTACTATTCTGAACCTCACTTGTTGGTGTTTGGGATTTTGTGATGGTTTGGGTTTTTTTCTAAAGCATACTAAGTAGAAAGATGAAGATGGCAAAAACTAAAAAAAGCATAAGACTCATGACTTTTTATCTGCTTCATGTGCAGATTAGTTGTTGGAAGACTAAAATGCCCTCTGTGAAAAATTCTCTGACATGTTTGGGACTTTTCTTAATTCATGGGATATGCTCAGCCAGTAGATTTCCCATCCCACGTTTTGAGAGCTGCTGCTATGGCGGTTCGAACACTAAGCGCATGGATCCACAGAGCAAGCCTTTGGTGCACATGATGTACACAAAACCTCTGAGAGAAGAAGTAGGACTGAAAAGGAGGGCAGTGCAGGGATTGGAACAGAGGAGAAGAATGCCAAACAAGCTTCAGCCCAAAAGACAAGGACCACTGGGCTGCTGGGACCTGTTAGGGCATGAACCTCCTCACAACTGGAGATGCTGGGGAAGAAGTACAGTCATGGCCAGGATGGTTGGTAGGTGACCTTGAAGCTGATGAAATCCAGGAACTTCACATACTATAAGGCTTCCTACTAGAAGACTGAAAAACCTGAGATGTTTCATCTGCTTTTGAGAACTTCTTTCTTTTGGATGAACAGGGATACGCTGGTTATCTGAAATAGCCAAGAGGCAAGATAACCAGGAGAGAAAAAGAAGAGGAATATTTGGCTGAGGAAGTCAACACAGTTTCAATTTGCTAGAAAACAGCTTTCAGTGTGGACTGCTTAAGAAAAATGGGAATCAAGATCAGCACCTCTTATAAAATAGTCATATTTATTTTCAAGTAGCCACACTAAGAGTTTCTTTTACATTATTTTTCAGTGTAACAAAACTTGATAAGTCCAAGAAAACATATCTGAGACAATTTTCCTTAAAGCCTATCAGATCTTACATGGAAAGCATACATAATTCCCAAAAAGAAAGCAATGTTGACTGCAAACAGGAAGGAGAAAGAAGTTTCAGCCACTCAGAACAAGAATATGCTGGTATTTGGTTTTTGGGTTTTCAACAGCAGTTAAAAATTTTTCAGAAGTCAAGTGACTACATCTTTTTCATGCGGTTTTTCTTTTTTCACAGGGAAAATGAAATCTCCTTTCCAAACTGATTCTAATACTGATGATTTTAATATCATTTACAAGCTGAGCTCTGTGCATGAACTATTTCCATCGATGCAATAAGAACATCATGAAAACCCAGAAAGATATTCATGTGAGCTAGTTTTAGCAAAGTACATAAGCGTGTTGGTGGTTGTAGTAGTGGAAACAGTCATATTTCCTAGGATGTCTCAGCACTAACATCCATTCACAAATCATAAGAATTTTATTAATTAGTTCTAAGTATATAAGGTTCTTTAAATTCCAGATTGTTTGGGTGATAGAGACAATAAAGTTTTAAAATGTAATAATCCATTTTAGAGAACAATCTCTTTGAAACAGATTTTTACTCACTTGCTTTGAAATGCAATAAAATAGAATAAACTAAAATAGATTAAAATAAATTTTTTTAATAAAAATACTAACTGTAGGATTAAGGACAGATGGCTTAGAAGTCAAGGAAATAGTCATCTTTTTCCAGTAACTAATTCAGAGAGGTTTTCAAGAACAAGAGTGAGGTGATCCATTTGCATACTACCTAACTAAACTATCCTCTTCTTCTTCTGCTACAATTGTAGTCACTAAAAGGGCATAGATTTTTGGAAAATAGCATGTTGTCTATAACATCCCAGCAAATATTTTCCATAAACAAATGTCAGCCTGTTCTCTGGGTAGGGATGTAAGAATTCAGTATGTGCAAGTTGCAGAGAGTCACTGGTCTTCAGAGACTTATGATGGTTTTCCCTCTCCCTGACGTGGATGATAACAATTCCAGAGTTCTTCAGGGGGTAGGACTGCAACCAATTTCTTAGAGCCAGCACCAGAGCTTGCAGACTTCACTAACTGCCAAGCTTTCACCTGAAGTTTGGCAGGCATCACACAAGTACTTGCACCACAATAACGTGTTTGCTTGTAAAATATTCTCATATAAAATATTACTTGAAATTGTGTTTCTGGAAACCAGATAAAAGGGTGTTCTGGAAGCCAAAACAAGTTTGCAAGTCTTCGTTTGCAAATATTTTCTTTGGTATACATCCAGCTTTACTGGGAGAGATCAGTTTCACTTTAATGCTAGCACCCTCAAAGTTAAGTAGCTAGTTTAAGCATGTAATTGAACAAAACTTTGTGCAGATGATGGAGAGAAATAGATAGTGTAAAAGGGCAGTGCGTTCTGTCTCTATTATATACCCTTTAGGGGTTGATGAACCACGCCCTGGAGAAACATATATCTCTTGATTGCAAAAGGAATACAGATGATTAGTTTGGAGAAGACACTGCTGAGTCAGATTACTGTTGTTAATGGTTTACCTTTTTGCCAACTGATGCCTTGGACAGGACTTCCTGGAAGAAACAGGTGGCTGTGATCCCTTTTCTTGAGGGGAGCCATCATTCTCTTCCACTTGCACTCACTCTCAGGGGGTAGGTGGGCCCAGTTTGAGTTACAAAGCACCACTTGAGAAAGGTTCAGCTGTGGCAACCACCTGCTTACAGGAATGATTATTACACAGATCACAGATACGAGTGGTCCCATGACTGCCTTCTGCACTCACCCACAACAGCCATTTTCAAGACAGGGCTATGAGACAATCCAAAATTCACCTGCTGGAAGGACATCTACCAAGATGATGGAGTAAAACTATTTTCAGTAGTGGCAGATTGTAGCAAGGGGGGCTACAAATGAGAAGCATGGATTGGGAGGTTCAAGTTGGAAGGCTTTATCAAGTAGGCAGGCCATGCAGGGCTGGAACAGGTTATTGGGACAAGTTTTGGGGTCTCTGTCTTGGACAGACTTCAAGGCCTGACTGAAGAAAGCCACAGCCAACCTAACAAGGCACCAGTGACAGTACTGCTTTAAGCAGGCAGCTGGACTGGATGAAATGAGGAGGTCACCTCCAACCTGCATTTCTGTGGGAGGCTGAAAGTGTCTCAGAAAAATTCTCCACTTGAGAGTGCTGTGTGTGCTCCCTTCCTGTTCTTTCCTTCTTCTGTGCTCCACATACGTCAAGCAGCAGCTCCCAGAGGTCATACAGGAAGGATTATTTCCTCAGTATGCCTTCCTCTTCCTCATACTCCTTCTTCTGACCTCAGCAGAGTTGCACACATTTGCCTAAAGAAAGAATGTGACCTTTTGACAATAGAGTCATCCAGCAATTTGTTCTAGTTTGAAGTTATTTCCCCCAATTCCCTCTTGGGTTTTTCCTCAGCCTCTTTGCCACCAATGGAGAGATTTGCTATGCCTGGAATGCAAAGTTTTGGTCACCAATCACTGCAGTGTAGCGCCCAGTTCAACACATACCAGAAACTTGGTTTTAGCCAAGAGCTTTTCTCTTCAACAGAATTTCCCAAACACTTTTTTAAGGTTTTTAAAGCAGAAATGGTAGAGAAAGGTAAGCTTATTAAAAGTTATGCACTGCATAATGAAAAAGCATATTACCAGTTATGAAGTTCATAATTCAATTCATATTATAGATATGAATTGCGTACATTTATAAGTAAGTACATTTACATACATCTCCAATTATAGGGAGATACGTATTTACGTGTTGATATATACATATATAAAAATTAAACACAAATATTGGTGCAGATTAATTGGTTTCTAAGCATATGCTTTGTGGTTACAGAGGAAAAAGGCAGATACTGCATAATAATGCAACACATAGTAAGCCACCTGATTTTGACTGCCTCACCTGCTCTTTCTACAATAATTGACTTACAAAGCATTAGTACTAAAATTTAATGGGGACGGCTTCACATTACTGCTATTTGATACAAATATAGAGCAAAATAACTGCCTGCCAAGATTTTTTTTTTTTGCCTCAGTATCTCACAGTGCCATGGAAGTCAGGCAATACACAATATCCAGTAATACACTATGTGCAAGCTGTGAATTGGCGCTACAATGACTTCTTAGAACTCAGAGCTGAGACAGAAAGAACTTAGATCTGAGACATCAGTGAAATATGTAAATTCTTTTCTTTATAGCCCATTTCCCTCTTAGAAATTCCCAAAATACAATGGGCATTCTTTAAATGAGTTACAAGTCTATTTTAATAAGAAGGAACCTCTCACAAACAAGTAATGCCTTTAGGAGTGGAAGACACTTTTCCAGGTGACAAATCTAGTGACTTTAAAACCATAATCTTATTATACACATGTAAAATTTTGATGGCTATTTTGAGCCAACATTTTTACTGGCCATAAACTATTATTCTCTGCCACGTTGAGATAGCCAGCCTGAGGGGAAAAAAATATTTCTCTCTTAGAAAGCAAGGCACATTTAAAAAAATAGCGGGAAAATGCTATTTTTAAACAGACTCTGAACATTTTTCTAACAAGTTTTGTGTAAAATATGAAATATGTTGCAGTCAGTGAGCACATGGCGCGTCAGAAAGCTTGGATTGGTGTTCTTTTGGGATGTCTTGCACAATTTGCTCGTTTTTTTTTCCAATACAGATCACTAAAGTTTCCCAGAAAAGTAAATTACCTCTGTTAAAAAAAAGAGAGGGGATTTTACTGCTAAGTTTCTTTTTTCTTTCTACAGCAAACTTCAATGGTATAAGTAGTTATAATGAATGGTCAATTCCATTGAGATTCATTCACCAGAAAACCCAGAGCTCGCAGAATCACAAAATAAGCTGAGTAATAACACCAGATGTTGTTGCTAACACCTTTTCTGGTTTTTAGCTGTAGGCCTTCCTTTCACCTGACCTGGCACCAAGGACCTGTCAGAAGTTGGTCTGTCCCACCCTACCAGGCTGAAGTGCAGATGTCAGACATCCAGCACTACACAGGTTGGGATCCCATTCCTAGCCCTCCTTCACCTCCATTAACACATAACATGGGTATTGCCGCAGAGCTCCACCATTCTCCTTGTTCAGCTTGTAGTGCCCTTCCCTGAAAGGTGACAGGGAGAAAATGACCCACCAGCTCCAGTGCAGCCCTGTGCCACTGGTCACTGTCCCTCTGTAGCAGCCCTAGGTCTGTGGAAACCCCTTGTTCTATTTCAACATAGGCTAATATATTCCTACTGACTGAGCAGAAACACCTAAATCCATATTTTGGTCTCCAGTGTTTTGTCTTCTCACAATATTGCACCCTCCTAGGGTATTTTTTTGAGAACAAAACAGCACACGACTTCATCAGCCTTTGAAGACAGAAGAAGGATGAAGCAGGTACATACATATCACACATCTTCTAGGACTCAGATGCTAAGGTTGCTCCCCTTCTATGTTAGCTGCAGAGGTAAAGGGTAGGTCTCTTGCTGTGCGAGACCATGCTGGGCTCTCATCAGGAACAGCAGTGGGCTGTTTTCAACATTGTCACTACTTTGCCTGGTGAAGACATGCCCTGGAGTGAGCTTGCTGTGACATAAAAATGACTCAAGACAGAAACAGACACAAAAACCACCCACCTTCAAAGTCAGAGCCCTTAGCAATTAAGAAAACAACTCCAGAGTCCTGTCGTCATCAGCTGCTTATAATTGCATCCTGCATTTCCAAAACATTGCCTTTCCCACCCACAGAATAGCTTGAACCACACAAGCCATCACGTGAAGAGCATGAAGGAAGAGTGGGGCATTGATAGTCTGTTCTCTCTGGAGAAACCCATGCTACCGAAAATGAGAACAAACCCTCCAGAAATATCAGCTAGGGCTGGATTGTGGTCCACAGGCATTGCAAAATCAAATACTTTATTAACTACTCTTAATTGTGGCAGGGGTTTTCCTACACAGAAGCATGATGTCAAAAGGAAATCCTTCCAGGGGAGAGTACCTTCACTTTTCTGAGAGCTTGTGAAATTCTTCAGGCCAGTGACTTTAGTGATGTTCAGTGGTGAAAACAGTGGGAAGCCAGCAGTGGTTTAGGAACAGTTCAAGAATCAGTTTGATCCCCTACAGTGTCTGAGCTTCCTCAACAGTATTTTGAGGCTTTAGCTGAGCATCAGTGCTCTGTGTACGCAGTGACACATACAACCAAGGGCTTGGCTTGACTAGAGACACCAACAAGAGACTGAAAGGAAGAGTATGCAATCAGCCAGCTGGTTACTGATGTAGCCTCTTTATGCATAATCTCCACCCACTTCTTCACTTCATCAGCATGAGACAATGCCCTATTTTATTAGTTCAAAACAGGCAGTTCCTCCAAGACAGATATCTCTCTCTTAAAGTACAGGGATCTGCAGTTCTGTCTACAAGCACGGGCAATTGGTCAAGTTCCCAAATTATGCCATTCCAGTTTTCTTCAGTGCATTTGGCAAGAGATCAACAAGTGAATCCAAACAGTGGTATTTAAACCTCTCAGAACCTCCTTTGTTTCCTAATCCTCTAGATAATTAAATTCTGTGCACATATTCAGTATTAACATTGAAACAGATATTTCCCTCTTCTTGTGCATTTTTTAAACTGGTGTTCCAATATCCTGAAGAAAGCTGAACTATAAGCCTCAACTATGTGTATATTACTATATACTCAAAACAGATTAGAAACAAAATATTTTCCATCTAGCAGCTTCTGCTTGTCACAGAGGCAAAGGAGGTTGCATGAAAATGTTTTTACAGCACCCACCATCCTTTGCCACCCTAATGCCATTGTACCCCAAGGCAAGGTGTGTCTTTTACTGCTTGCAGTGAAATGCTGGGGCCTCTGTCCTCCACCATACCTTGCAAAGCAGGCAGGCTGGTGGAGCCTCTGCCAGCCAGCTGCAACAAAGGATGTGTCCCATCAGGACCTGCAGCAAAAAATGCCTTTTGGCACAATTGTCATGGGCTGCTGAGGGTCTTCTGCACCACAACACAGTGTGCCAGGCATGCCATGACAGTGTCAAAGCTGAGGACACAGGTTGCTTACCCACTTTCAGGTGTCATTTGACTGTTTTGCAGAAGTTTAGTCATTGTCCCAAACAGCACTAGACTGGGTTTGGCTCTTAATTGACATCTGTCATCTAGGAGGTGAATTTTCTGGGTCAGAGTTTGGCAACAGTGTTGCTCCCATCTCCTCCAGAGAAGACAATCCTGAAAGATCTACTAAGACCCTCAGACACTACCAGCTTCTCTCCCCTTCCTTACATAAACATAATCCAAGACAGATGCCATTTGAGGACCCTACCATGGGTCTGAACAGTGGGAACACCTTACTCTTTGGACTTAATGAGTGAAACAAGATCAGAGATGACTGCAGAGTATAAAATACTGAGTTTGACCTTGGGTAACATGACAGGGTGTCCTGAGTTTCCAACAAAGTATTTAGATAACCTAAATAACCTAATCTTCTTATGCAGTAAATATTGGGGATTTGTTAGAGGTAAAAGCATACAACAAAGTGAAGAAAATATCACTTTGCATCTTACATCACAGCCAGAAGAATTTTTGCACAAACTGCACCAAGATTCTTATACCTTATTTTGCAGATGACTCAGAGACACACCTTGCAAAATAGAACCTTTTTTCTCTCCTTCAACAGGTCATTATAGAGGCAGATCATACTTGACTTTCATAGGTGGATTACCTTGGTTAGGGACTAACAAGGCTGGGGACACTTTGAGGCAGCAGCACAGGTGTGAAGCCTGGGGACTCTGGGGGTCCCTGTGCCACAATTATGCCCCTGTCTTTTGTTTCCTTTACAAACACTCGCTGCATCTTGAAACAAGTGGTCTTGCATCAGTTCTGTTAGATTTCAGGTTTTGCTTTTTTGAGGTTAATTTCCCCTTCTCTCTTCCCACTGAATCACAGAATCATAGCATATCCTGAAGAGGCACACAAGGATCATTGAGCCTAACTCCCAGCCCCGAACAAGACACCCCAAGAATCACACCACATGACCAAGAACATTGCCTAAATGCTTCTTGAACTCTATCAAGCTTGGTGCTGTGACCACTGCCCTGGGGAGCCCGATCCACTGCCCAACCACCCTCTGGGTGAAGAACCTTTTTTAAATATCCAACCTAAACCTCCCCTGACACAACCTCAGGTCTTTCCCTCAGTTCCTGTCACTGGTCACCACAGAGAAGAGCTCAGTGCTTCTCTTCCCCTCACAAGTCACAGACTGCCATGAGGTCGCCCCTCAATCTCCCCTTCTCCAGGCTGAACAGACCAAGTGACCTCAGCCACTCCTTGTGTGGCTTCTCCTCAAGGCCCTTCACCATTTTTGTAGCCAACAAGTGAGATGTGTGGTAGGTAGAGCAATGTTCTGGGCAGGATCTGCTCTGTAGTAACCTGCCAGCTGCCTAGCAGATACACAAGGGCAGCAAACTGTTGATAACCAGGTGCTGCTGGGGAAGGTACAGGGAGCCTGGCAGTCACGCACTGGGTATTTATTAGACAGGTGCTGTTCTGGCCAAGCAGAGGAATATTATATTCAAGCTCAAGACAAGCTTATTCAAGCGTAAGACAAGCTGCACACAGTTCAGCGCAAAAATTTGCAGGAAGAAATTTCAATTACAGAATAGTTTCCAAGTAAAAATTGCTTCTTTTCTTATTTTTCTTATTTTTCTGACTTTTCCTCTCACAGACATTTGACTGTTAGCCTCCTCTAGAAATAACCACTGCTAGCTTCATTCATTGGATTATGGAGCTGTGACGGAAATCACTTAAATGCACATGTAATTAGGAAAACTGCCAGAATCATCTCTAGCAAAAAATGTCCAGGTTTACCCAAGAGCTGTATTCAAAAGATGTGTGGATGTGGCTTTAATGCTATGGTTTACCCATGAACACAGCAGTGTTGCGTTAAAGATTGGACCTGATGATCTTAGCGGTCTTTTCCAGCTTTACTAACTCTATGGTTTGCAAAGCAAAGTCCAGCCTTGATCACAACCACAAGCATTGTCCCTCTGTCCCATGTCACTGGAGTAGCTGGTCTGCTCCAGACAGGTCAAGGAAATGGCAGAGGCATTGGCAGATAGAGAGAGTGCCTTCTTGTTGAGCTTCACACTGTGATTCAGGTAGGATCCAAATCAACGTTTTTATGTGTTGCTCTTTTCCTGGTGGAGAGCAAGGTAAGACCAGCATTTTCTGGGTCTAGTTTCAAAGCAGCAATCAACTGTGCTAAACACAATCCTTCCACATGTTTGATCCCCAAGTGCTACTCTAAGTCATGATAAAATCTAAAGATAAATAGTGTGACCACACACCTGCTCTCATCCAAAGTAGGTATGGAGCTTGCTGGAATGTCTTGTCCCATCTGGCCCTGTGAAAACAGCACCAACACTGGCCATCTTCATCTGCATGGATACAACCACTAGAAGGAAACATTTGTATTGTGATATAAAGGTAGCAGGCCAGGTTCTACTCTGGCCGAAAGAAGAATCTGGTGATTCCCCAACACCTCCAGGAAAAGGGTGGGGAGCCAGGCTTGTACAAGTTCAAGACTTTCAGGTGTGTCACAGTGTGGGAATCCTTTCTTCGTGGCACTAGGTGAGTCAACTCCCTTTTGCAAGCTTATCAGGTTAAATCACTATTTTTCTGCATCTCAGCAGGGTTTGCTCAATATGAAAACAGACTACATAGGCCATTAGCTTATCTGTCCTGAAGCCGCTTCAGCAAAATACAGAATTGCCAGCATGTGAGAAAAATTCCTACCGGGAATATTGCTCTTTGAAAAATTACTATATTGAATGTTGGTCTCTTAGGGTTTTTACAGTGAATGGATTTGAGTTCAATACCAAGATGTCAGCAGTGCATTTTTGCAAAGATTAGACCCTTTAGGAAAACATTTCAGGATATGTTGAATTTTAGACCTCATTCTGCAACTTCTATGAGGGAGCATTTCTTGGTCAACCCTTACGAACTCAAAACTCAGAAGCAAGTTTCCCCTTGGGCAGGTTTGCACAAAAATAAAAGAAGCACTGTATTTTCCACATAATATTAGAGAGTGAAAGCTGTGAGCTCAGGCACAAGTTCAAGTCACCTTCAACGTGTTATCAGTTAAATTGGCACCTCTGTCCAGTGGCACATGCAAAGTCATCTGATCGAATTCTATTTCATTGTGAGCTAAGGTTAGATGACAAAAATACATTGTATTTGTCAAAGGCTGAAAGTTCACTCATGGACCTTCAATCACTTGCAGTAACTTGTTATGGCACTGTTGAGTGGTTTTGCATCTGAGCCTCGAGATTTCATTGTGATTTTCAAAGCTTTCAGCTGCTTGCAATGAAGCAATTCACACACCACAAGAAGAGAAAACCAATTAGACATTTAACCAATAAAGAGGCCCATACGGGCCCATGTACTCATCAGTGCATTTGAAGCCATGCTGTTTTACAGAGTAACAACAATTATTTAACATTTCAGCACTTTGTGTTTGAAGTTTCAATGCACTATTATTGATTGCATTAACCAAGGAAAGCTCTTTTGGTTAATAATTGCATGTTCTGGTTGTAGATCCCTGACCAGGAAGCAACACCCTGTAGTAGCAGAAGTGCTCCAAGTGACGCACACCATGCTGCGTGGCTGCAGATCAGCAGACATGCTGCCACCCCAATCACAGCGGGACTCTGCAGCCTCATGCACTGCACAGCTCCCAACAACCCCAGACAGGAACCCCAAGTCCCATGCCTCACTGTAGCCTTTGCAATGCAGCCTTTATTTAGGACGTGTTTCCTACTTCAGTCTGCTTTTGCAATGATGTGTGGTCTCACCTACAAGCACTGCTCTGCTCCTGGTTGTGTGACCACGCTGACATTAAAGGTTTCTTCTCTCAGCCCATAGCACTGGGCCAGCTGAAGTAGGGATGCTGGCAGTCTGAACAGCGCAGGGACCATCTGGAGAGGGAAACAAGTACACTGGCAGCATTGGCAGTCACTGTGTGGTGAGCTAGCCCTGCGCAACCCTACCCTCACAGCCAGGCAGGGACAATGCACCTTGGCCCAGGGGGTCTCACTCACATGAGATCCTGGGCTCACCTGTGCATCCTTCATGTCTCACACACTTTTTTGCCCCTCCAACTTCCAACACAGTTGAGGACAAATGTGCCCTGGGCAGCAAGTTTCTGGGAGCTTTCTTCCCTACTCAGATGGTGGAAAGCATGCAAGTTTTGGCACCTTGCCCATTTTCCCCAGGACAGCCAGACCACTTGTCTCTTATTGTGTTTTACCCCCTAAGGCATTTCAAAATAAATAAAGACAGGTGCCAGAGTCTATTTCCTCTTGCTTCCTAATATTTTTGCATTTATCATAACACAGACCAGTGCTTTATTACATGGGTTGCCTATTTCCTCACATAGGCATCCCATATCTTAACCTCAAACTCTCTGCCTAGAAAAACGACTCCAGGGCAAAAGCAGAAAAGGTTTCCCTTTGCTATTTCAAATCCATTGTACAAACATCAACAGCTTCACTTGTCCCAAAGGGACAAAATGAATTTAATATTTCCTAGGATGAAAGGCCTTTGTTCAAGGTGCTCTCCCTCCTGTTAGCCCTGAGCCAATAAAACCTAACCTGTCACAAGTACTCTCTAAAGCAGCAAAAGATAAAGGTCTTTGGGCAACTAGGAGCAGAAAGAGCTCAGAAAAAACCATTGTCTCCCCTCCAAGGGGAAGACCCAGGGAGAAGATGCTCCTTTCAAAAATATGGGAGACTCCCAAAGACCGAGGTTTACTTCCCAAAAATACACAGCTGTTCTTCAGGCTGGCTCTGCACATCAGCAGCTGTGCCTTATTCTGGGCTGTTCTTGCTGCTGCTGCTATGGCACTGGTCAGAAGAGCATCTCCCAGACCCCCTCATTCACTGTCTGACCACACAGCAAGGCTGTCTAAACCTGCTGGTGTCTGCTGGTGATGGCACTCCTTCACAGGTGCCCCAAAGCTGTGCAAGCAGTGCAAGCTCATCTGTAGCCACTGCCACTGCCTTGGCAAATCAGGAATTCCATGAACCTCACAGGGATGTTCTTGCCCTGGAACTCCCCTGCCCTTTCTCAGGCTACTTCCACTTCATTATCTTCATTAGTCTCTCTGGTTCTTTCCATGCTAGAAGAGAAAGAGATTTCCCTGCATTTCAATCTGCTTGATTCAAGACCACACCTAGGGGCATCTTACTAGGACATGTGATGAAAATATTTCCAAGAAAGGAGGTGTCTCCAGGCAGAGATAGCAGCTCTGCTATGCTGTGTCTACCAGCACCAGAATTTTATGTGGGATACAGAAAATCTCACACTGTCGTGCAAGGGACCTATCCTTCCTCTTCAATGGCCTCTTCTATACTCTTTTTTCATAGAATCATAGAATGGTTTGGGGTTAGAAAGGACCTTAAAGATCATTTAATTCCAAGCCCCTGCCATGGACAGGGACACACTTTCCACCTGAACAGGCTGCTCAAAATCTTCTTTGCACTGAAGGCCTTCAGTATAAAGCACTTGTGGACCATCACTTCACTGGAGCATTTGTCTGATGAGCTTCAGCCTCTCCACTAGCACAACTTGCTCTTTCAAGCCTGAGAGCTTGATTCCTTTGCCTAAGTACAGGTGAACGTGCCATTTCCAGCTGCCAACAGCATCTGAGGCATTGCACAGGGACAACCGTACCCTACTGAAGACAGCCAGAGGTCATACCAAGCACCCAAGGATGCCTCAGATGGCACTAGATGTCTGAGTTTAGGCAACTGAATTAGGTCCACAGCATGTACACAGCACACTTCTTGCCTTGGGCGAAAGTGCCAGCCTTGTACTCAACTCACTACAACCTCAGTTCAGTAAAGCAAACCAGAGACATCCACATGCTTCGGAAGGAGTATTTTGGGGTGTCCAGGCCATGCCAGCGTGGCAGAAAGAGCTGCATGCCCCAAAGCTTTCATTTGAGGGGACACAGCCTGAAATCTTGTCATGCATGGAGCACCAAAACTACAGGGGCAAGGTGCTGAGCTTGGAACTGTAGGCTGATGCAGCAGCCTCCACCTTGGTTTCTCTCAGTAGTAAGTTTACTTAATGGTTGATGACATTTTAGAATGCTGCCTTATATTTATTTCTCTCTTTTATCTGTGCAATGAGTTAAAAAATGCCATATGCCTGTTTTTATATTCCTTGGGCTTCACCCCCACACACACACACCATACACACACAGTTTCCAGTTGACTAAGGAATGCGAAGCATTTATCTGTTGCTCAGCACAGACACTGGTGTACCAATGCATACATCCAGTGTGGGTGTACGAGAGATATAGATGCCATATGGAAATCACATCTGACACATACAGCTTGGGACAAATGGGAGAAAAATCTGTGCTGCTCACGTGCACCATGGAAAGAACTTTTTCTGAAAATTGTTGTTCGCTTTGGCTTTATAACTCTCTGATACACCAAAGCACAGATGCCAGCTTGTTATCAGAAAGGAGTCAGAGGGAGAGATGGGACTTGACTGTGGCACAGAAGGAGAATTGGTCACCCTCAGCTTCCTCCCCTCACCCAGATTTGCAAACAGGCTGGACCCAGCATAAGGAGGCAGCTGCGCTACGCCCACCCACCGACTGGCAGCTCCACATCGGCACTCCCATGACTGCCAGGAAAGAGCTGGCTGCCATCCTGCCTCCCAGAGCTCCCTCCCTTCAGGGGACAATAAACACTTCACCTTCTTAAAACTGGATTGCCAGATACTCTATACAGCCAAATGATAACTGATAAGCAAAGAAGAGAAATCAAGCACAGCAAGGAGTTTAAGGTGGGTTGAGAAAAAGATAAGTCAGAAAGAGGATTTAATTATACAGATGTTATGGTGATTAGGGTCATCCAAGTAGGTAGCTGGATTTGCAAATCCAGGAAGTTTTGCTCCAGTAACAACAATTTCTTCCCCCTCCATCTTGCCTCCTAGACAGCACAGCCCTCAGAGTGCCTAGAGGGAGACAACCTTGGCATTCCCCCTTCTCCTAATGACAAGAGAGGTTGGACCAGGACTGATGCGACTCGTTTGGATGCTCAGGGCAGGCTCAGCCCCCAGCAGCACTCAGGCAGTCTGAAGGGAGGCTGCTTTTCTGGGGGTGGGGAGTGGGGAGGAGGAGAGACGTGATTTATGGAGGAGGCTGGCACCGATCCACCGATCCAGAGGTTTGCAAGTAGAAGGTTCTATCACCCACTCTCTATGCAAAGAGACTCATACCACCATCAGTGGATGTCTGGCTGAACAAAGATCCAAGGGCTGGGCTGGTGGAGGGAACATGTTGTCCTGTAGTGCAAAATGAATGTGGAGCTGAAAAAGTTGGTTTTGGGTGGAGCTGGGGTGGTCATGCTTCCAGGAGGCTGTGGGTGATGCAGGCAGAGCCCTTCCCTCAAGCCCCACAAAACCAAAACTGAAGAACTGGGCAAATTTATTTGTTTAACCCTTAAATACAGCTTCTAACTGGCTGCAGTTGCTCATAATCATCTCAGCTGAAGTGAAAAAGACAAAATTTCCCAGTTTTCTATCTCCACAGCATCAAAAATGCTTTCAATACTTATAAAGTGCTTTGGGAGGTGGTGATGTCAGTTGTTGGTATTTCCCGTACAAACATATCCCTCAGCAACCATTACTGTCAGTCAGCCCAATCCAACCTGAAATCCTAAAACCAACACAGTCCTAGAGAGGGGACTAGTTCCCGTCCATCCAACAGTGATGGAGGAGAAGGAGGAGGAAGAAAAGGTCAGAAGACAGAGGCAGGCCAGATCACTAAAACAGAAGGGAACCAAAAGAGTCTCACAAAAAAAGGGCCAAGGAACGTGCCTGCTTTCCTTCTCCCTCAAGCAGCTGCACAGCAATGTACTGACTGTAAAAACAAATACAGCATTACAATGCAGAGGCAGGAAAAACCAAATCCCAGTCACACAAAGTCAGAGAAGAAAAGAATTAATCAAGTAATGCCAAACCTAATAATAACATGGTCCTCACCATTAGCCTCCCCAAAAGAGAGGAAAGGAACACAAAGGCACTGAAAAATTAAACACAGGAATTAATGGAAAATATCAAGCAAACATAAGAATAACAAGGAGTGCAAAACTGCACACTGGCCTCCGTTTCCCTTTCCCCGCTTATGCATACAGAGACAGAAAGGGAAGGCCAGCACCATTCCCAGCCATGGTAATTCTGGAGTTTGGAGTTAGGAAAATTATTTGTAAGCCAATTGAACTAAGATAGTTAAATTTTATTCTTCTGAATGCTCTTGACTTGGTAGGGTCATTCTACTGAATTAAGTATGAAGTCAATATGATTGCATTTGAATCCTGCTCTGAACCCTTGCACAGAGGGACCTGCATTGCTGAAGCTCAGGAGCTCTCAGGGAAAACCCAGAAGTGGAGCGTGTTCCTCCCTGAACAGCATCCTCCAGCAGGCTTCTGCAAAGCCAGGCTGTCAGGTCTGCTGTGTTTCATCCCACCCAGCATGGTGCCCAGGCTCAGGGCAACATTTTGCCAAGTCTTTGGCACCAGTCTGGACTGAGGGACAGAATTCATTTCACCCAGCTGTGAATCTTTACAGAGGAGACATTTCCAGATGAAATTGTCACCCAAGGGATGCTCTTTGCATACAGTGCAGAGAAACAAGCCTTTCTAAGGTGAGGTTCACCTCACCTTAAACAAGGTTTTAAACAAGGTCTAAAATAAATCAGGTGAGTCACCCTCAGCAAGTGCCAATTGCTCTCCATTTCCTTTTAAGGGACCGTAGGTGTCTAGTTCAGGTGAAGGTATATCGTTTCATGACACTAATTCCATCTCTAGTTTATTTCCTGTGTACATATTCAGGGAATGTATTTCTTTATATTTCATTTATTTTCTTGCGTCAGAGCAAGAGAATGGGAGTAAGCACATTCTCCTCAAGCAATAAGAACCACATCTCATATTTGCTTTCCTTTCTAGCTCCCAAGCCTCTGTCTGTGATATTTTTTCCAACCTCAGCCACCCCACAACACCATCATCCTTTTTAGTCAGGCAATGATTCCTCCTAAATGGCCCTTTCCTCTTCAATCTCTTCCCGCTGGCTATCCAGCCCACCCAGCCCAAGTTTCCCCAACCAGACCTCTCACTCAGCAATTCCAAAGCTTGTCTTCATTCCCCCTTTGCGAAAGCATTGAGACTGCAAGAGAAGTCTGGTCCCAATGTCTGTGTTTGGACATGGACATGACAGGGGAGGCAGCAGTCAGGCTGGGGGAAAACCCCTGTTCACTCAGTTGCTCCCCTCAACATGGCCATGCAGGAAGGAGCAAAGCTTTCACGGATATAAGTCACAAAGGCAGTTATTTATAAAGGGATGAGACTTTGGAAGCACTGGCAGATTTCCACACAGATACCAAGGTACATCCCTGATGCAAGACCACCCTTCTGCCACATTTTTAATCCATGTCCCAATGTGGGGGATGCAAAAATTCTCAGAGAAAAGGCCAGCAGAGCTTTTTAATACTGATCAAATAATATTTCCCCAGTGTTCATCTTGAAAATGGATGAGTCTGGCTGGGTTTTTTCCTTTCTCACATTCCTCTACATTAATGTAAAACACTTGAGACAGGTGAGGAAATTCTGACATGGTTATGAAGATTGTCTCCAACAACTTCTGTAATAGTGGGGCTGTTCCCACCGGCTATTCCCAACTAATAAAGCACAGCATAGCATCATTTACTCACAAACTTCATTCAGCTCTGAAGCTCATATTACTGCTTCTAAAACTTTCTGAGCCTTTTTTCCAATAGACAAATTCTTCTCTCACAAAGAGATGGACTTTACAAACAACCATGCCAAATCTTACATAAACTAGGTAAAAAAATTACCCACACTGGATCTTCATCTGGTTTATTCCTGGCCCTCATTCAGTAGGTGTGAGTAAGCTGAAACACTGAGTCTATACAATCCATACCTTAAGGAAGTTCAGCTCAGTACTCACACACAGTGGTTTGTAACATGCCTTTCTCAAAGAAGCCACAACAATGTTCGTACAACTTGTTCAGGGTACAAGGAAGACAAGTAGAATGAGGCTTTGAAAAGCTAGGGGGATATCCTCATATATTTTTAAGGAGTACTTCTTGCATGAGAGCATGCAAAGGGACTCCCTGTGTTCTCCTCCACTATGGTCTAAATTCTGTTCACTTCCTACAACTACAAAACCCTACACTCAGTGTCACATCAGCTGTTTTTCTCACACAGAATCACTAAGTCAGTCATTAAGTTTCTCTAAAGAAAGGTCACCCCTCTCTGCACATTCTGAGTGTCCAACCTATACCAGAAGCTGGGGATTCATCTTCCCCACACAATTTCCCGCAGTATTTCACTCTCCCCACCACTGATCTAACCCCAACTTTCCTTGCTGCTCTTTCAACAAAACCTAATTCCCCCCAATGGTTATGGAAAGCAGATGGTTTGGTTCCATTATACAACAGTCTTACAGATGCCTGAAGGCTCTTATTATATTCCCTAATCCCCAGTCCTCCTTTCTTTCCATTAAATCAGGCCTGTCGTTCAGATTTTCTTCACAGCACAGGATTTCTAGATCACTGACCACCGGCACAGATCTCTTCTGAATTACCTTCCACAGGTTTACTTTTTTCATGAAACCCAGTCTCCTTAACCAGATATGTCATAGCTGAGGATCTACTAACTGTGGGCAGATGGAAAACTGTCAGGCAAGACATGCACATAGAATCATAGAATGGTTTGGGATGGAAGGGATCTTAAGGGTCATCTAGTTCTGACCCCTCTGCCATGAGCAGGGACACCTTCTACTACACCAGGTTGCTCAGTGCCCCATTTTACCTGGCCTTGAACACTTTCTGGGATGAGGCACCCACAACTCTTCTGAACAATTTGTTCCAGTGCCTCACCACCCTCACAGTAAAGAATTTCCTCCTAATATTTAATCTAAACCTGCCCTCTTTCAGTCTGAACTCATTCCCCCTTGTGTCACTATGTGCCCTTATATAGCACCTCTCCAGCCTTCTTTCTTGCAGGCTCCCTCCAGGTATGGGAAGGCAACTGTTGGGTCACAGAGCATAGTTCATAGCATGGTCCTTGTCATGAAGTCTGTGTTGTTACCATGGTCCCTACAGCTCTGTCGAGGCTATATGGCAGAAATCGAGTGAGAATATTGACTGAGGCACTTAAATTAGCCCGCCCAGGTGGAAAAAGAAACAAAACATACCATTCAAGAGAGAATAGGCAGAGTGCACCCTGGAACAATGTTGGAAAGAGCTGACAAAGAGGCTCAAAGGTGTGACTTGTAATTAAATATTTGGAGGACACTAGTTTTTGGTTCATGGCATGTAGAATGAGTGCCTAGCAGACAGGATACCCACCAGACCTCTCCTGGGAGCTGGCAATCCCCACCCAATGGCACCAGTCAGGCTCCTGCATCCGTACCACAAACTGTAGAAGGGCAGCTTGCCAAGGATTTTTTCCAGGGTGTCCGTATACTTGGCGTGGCTGCACTCACCAATTTTCAGCAGGCTTCGAGCCTTTCCTCACATCATCCTCTCAAACCACAGAGCCTGGAATATCTCTACTTCTGCTTATATAATTCTTCCAAATTAGCTTTCACATTCTCTGCGAACCACACACAAAACCTTTGCCTTAAAACAAAACACCCTTCTCAAGCAGCAAGGAACCAGAACAGGCACTGAGTTTACAGGATCGGATTCCCACAGCTCAGTGAAGGGCAGCCCCATGCCACATCATCCCCTGCATGCAGGGCTCGGAGAGGTGTGTGAGAGGAAGCAGCTTTTCCCGAAACACCTGCTTCTCCCCCTAACTCCCCTGCCTCAACCTCAGCATGCATATAAATTGTTGCAACTATGTCAGAAGACCAGGAGTGCATCACGGAAACCCTTCTCCTGTAACCATATCTGGATGTAACATTTGCAAGTGTCAAGCGCTTATGTTTGTGCAGCAGCATTTCCGTACACTGTGTTCCACCTGGACCACGGGAAGAGGAGTTCATTCTGACCCTGTCACAGCATCATATTTAGGCACAATCACACTCTGCTGCCATGAAGGAGGTGAGGGAGGGAGCGGGGAGCTGAAAACTCTCATTTAGTGCCAACTGAAGCAGTAAGTGTAAGTGACAAAATTCAGGTTTCCACCCACCGTCTTCTAAATTTGACATTTTGCAGCTATCATTTTCCACAAATCTGAGGAAAACGTACTTTTAGGAATAGCAGCATGACTCTAGTCCATAAAACTCTTAGAAATCAAGTCACTTTATTGATAAATGTGCCAAACAGCAACCCAGGCAGTTAAAAGAGGACATCAGTAAGAGTACCGTAGAGGTCAGTGCTATGGGACTGCAGGAGGGATCACACAGTGACTGCCAGGTTGTCAACAAAAATACTCAGATGCACCTCAAAATCTTTGTTCTAGGGTGAATCTGTTATCATTCCAAAAAATATGGGATAAACTCTATTTCAGTAAGGGATATATATACTTCTATCTAATCTCCCCTTAAGCAGAGACAAATAGTTCTTTTATTAGCTTGACTGTCTCTTTAATGTAGCTACTACCTGGCACATGGCAAAGCAAATGGAGGAGAGAGCGGGCAGCAAACAAGGCTGACAATTTACCTGCCATTCATCAGTTCTGTAAGACTCGTGAATGGTTTTTGAATAGACAAAATCCAGTGGCAGAATGGCAGGGAGTTAATGAAACTAATGAAAATCCTGCACAGATGGAGTGACCTGCAGTCAGGTATTGTGTGGGGTTTGAGGCCAAGACATGCTCCACATCCCAAGGGTCCTCGGAGAGCTATGAGGAGGTGTTCCCCAGCCTCCTTACAAACTGTGAAACAGCTGTGACACAGCTCAGTGCTCCATGGAAGCAAACAGGGCCCAGGGACTGACTGTACATCAGATCATTTAAGCAGGGGTAGAGGGATCCAGACAGCACTCATTGTTGCAGTTAACCACTCAGTGAAAAGTGCAACAGCCTGATCGTGAGAAACAGGGAAAAAACCATCTCAAAACATTCAACAACCTGGTGACTGAAGGAACATTCAGGTCACATAAGAAAGCAAAGGAAGATGTATCCAAAGCTACTAGATGAAGAGTTGCACATTGCTTCCTCATCATTTTGTGTATCTTTCAAGGGAAAGTTCTCCATCACATCTGTTTCACTAATTTAAGTTAAATTTAACTAATTATGAAAGTAAAGTAACAATAAGCCAAACTGAACTAAGACTGATTTTTTAAATGGAGATTCCTGGAATCCCTTGCATTTTAAGCTGTTGGCTGAACAAATCAGTGTTAGTCTGTGAAGAAGCAGCTCATTTGCCAACAAGTCATCAGAAAGGCTGACAAAATTCAGTACACCGAACATTATTATATTTTTAATAGTTCCAAAGGACAGTATCTGGGTAAACAGCTTTAAGCGTATCCTTATAGTACCTTTTTTTCTGAAGAATAAATCAAAACTGTATCCTTCAGTAGCTAAAAGTAGGTTCTTTCTAGGTTTAAAAAATGTAGTATTGACCTAGACAGTCCAAATGTAAGTTAAAGTCAACATAGGGGGGGCCCAAAGCAAAACCTTGGACCTAAATAACTCCAGTATTAAGGATGTTCTAAGTCTGGCTCATACAGATGTTTCACAGAAGAGGGAGATGCTCTCTGAGCTTCCTTTGTCCTGAGGACTTTCATAGTCCTGCCAATGGTGACATGGAGGTTGCACCTACACATCAGGGAACTCTCCTCATGGTCTACCCCACAAGGATGGTTCCTGGCTTGCTTTTGGCTCTCAGCCACCAATCCTCAGGGCCAGCTCAAGAGCTGTCGGTGTTGTGGACGTCCCCGAATAGGAGAGTGCTGCTCCCCGGGAAGACCTTGCATGGCAGGCACCTGTGTGTGTCCCCTGTGTCCCCCACCAGTCTGACACTGCAGAAACGAGCTCCATGACATGCAGACCTGCTCACACCTTACCATCACCTTTAGCCCCAATGCTCACTTCAGCCTCTCTCAGTCTCCTGTTGCTGTTGTTGCTTCTTTGGAGGAGTGCGGGAGATGTCAACACTCATGTATGAAAACAAAACTCACTTTATATTGCATCAGCAGCCTATTGACATGGAACAGCACAGTCAGCTTTCTTGCTGATAAATAAAAATGATTAGTTTAGCTGATGGTTGTATATTCACCATTCTTGATACCTGGCAAACTCTCCAGTTGTCAAGCAGGTAATATCTGACACATCTGCCCTGTTGTTTATCTCTCAGGCTACACTAACTCGAGCACTTCATCCTTGTCCTCATTCTTTGCCCACAACCTCAAAAGGTCTGATTGATAATATGGCTATAATTGCATATTTTTAATGTTGTTGTTTTTGTTTTTTTAATTCCAACAGTACTAGACTAACAGCAGACTTCTGAAAACTTATAAAACGCAACTTACACTTAGTACCATCGTTAATTCCAAAAATTTGCTACCTGCTAATATAATAAACACATGCTTAGAGTTATATTCAGACTACCTAAAATAGCCTTAACACTCCAGCTTTGGAGCCAAAGCTCAGGGGAACAGGGGCAGTTTGGCTTGGCTCCCCATAGAACCTTTGGAGACAAATAGTCGCAGTGTCCACATTAGGCACTTTGTACGTACTGGTTAGAAAACACAGCCCCTATATCTCTGTTAGCTGGACAAAAAGTCAGCTCTGTAGCCCTGCAAAGCCAGTGTTTTTTTCAGCTCTCCATTCCCTTGAATTTAGGATTTGTAACTGGCATGCAAGCACAATTCACGTGAGGCTCTCTAAAAGGCAGACAGGGCATTGCTTGAAGGGTCACATTCAGATAGAGTAGAATTTTAGCTAAGTTTGTATCTCAAATCATAAAAGCCTGTGAAGCACTTATAAAACCTTTTCAGAGCAATTTAGAGAACTTACTCAAGGTAATGAGTGCCATCTTGTTACATTATTTGCATAGATTCAAAGTCAAACAGTTCTTATGTGATCATGACAATTTCTGATTAATTTAACTATATTCTTTACATCCAAAAGTACATGAAACCTTACTCTGATCCCAGCTTTCAGCTTTCACAATCAACAAGTACAAAACTGTGGTTCTTTACTCTTCCACCAAGATTTAATGAATTTCCTTTTGGAAGTGTTAAAAACAAGAACAGCAACTGAAATATCAACGTTATTATCAGATTGGATTACATCCTCATTACTTTAGCAAAAATTGGAAAGAACACATGCAAAAATAGAGAAGATTTTCAGTGCTGGATCTCACTTGCAACTGGATCTCAGACTCCCAAAATTGATGCAATGCCATATGCTTTGTTCTGGAATCATTCATTTTCCCAGTTCTTCCCTCAAACTTGTTGCAAGGAATAACATTGACCCAACCTAAACATGGAAAGGAAGGGACAGAGGACAACACTGATGTTTTTGGGTGATGGGTGGACAACCAATTGCATCAGTTCACAAGCAGCAGGGCTGCAGGGTAGACAGGAATAGAGTAGAGAAGGTGGAGAGCCAAGAGGAGATAGATGGCCCCCACTGCTCTCCGCAGAGGGGAGGCTTTGGGTAGCAGTGCAGAAGGAAGAGCATCATAATTGGCTGAGCTTTTTCCTTTCATAAGTAGCACCTCTTATGCTATGGGATGCTTCACTGTCCATGCAGTCCCTCTGACATGGGCGACTTCTGCAAGTAGAAAACACAAAGGTGTGCACCCCTTTGGCTGAGATCACGTGAGGCAGCTGCTCTGCACAAACCCTGCACTACACCAGGACCCTGGGCCCTTGCTTGCCCACATGGGTTCAGATCTCAAGGACACCAGGGAGTCTGAGCAGCATTGGAACCCATGTGTGATGGGAAACCCTATCCCTTCAAGCAAAGGGGAGGATGGAATTATTTTTCAATTCACCTATGGTTGTCTCTCCTGCCATTTCCTTTCCAAGGTTCTATCAAAAGTTCCCATGTCTTGATGACTGGACAAGATCAAGAGACAGATCTATTGAAAGTGTGTAGAAAAATATGAAGGACAATGGGGAATGAGAGAATGACCAAAAACCTGAGACTGGAGAAGGAGATGGGGAGAGTCCCTCACATCCCATGAGTGACTGTGAGATAGATGGCTGAGGGAAAGGCAATGGACAGCCTGACAAAGGGCCATGTTGTACATGAGAACTGGGCAGATTCATACTGTGCAAACCTTTGACATTAGACAAGCTGCCCCAGAAGGAGTTTGGCCCACAGAGTTAATTTGGAGAGATGACCAGGAACACAAGTGAAGATGGGGAATGGCAAAAGGGAAGAACTCCTCAGCAAAGAGAAACAAATGTCAAAATGAAAGTGATACAATACCAAGTGGGAATCATAGAATCATAGAATCATTTGGGTTGGAATGGACCTTATATGAAATCTAGTTCCAACTCCTCTGCCGTGAACAGGGGTACGTTCCACTGTACCAGGTTAGTTCCAGTCAAAACCAACTGGGGAATTTGCATTGGGAGGTCATGAGAGCACCTACTTAATGAGGAAGAGGGAATTTGACAGAGGAGAGCTTACAATAAGGAAAGGAAGCTGGCTGGCCATGGAGAAAGCGATTGGAACAAGCAGCCAGATTTGGCACAGGATGAGGCAGAAGGATGCGTTGATCCTGTACACTGAAGTAAGCAGTGCTTCTGAGCCTTTTGTCAGGAAGTTAAATACTGCGCCAGGAAATAGACATAGAAAATTATTGTTAAGTTAAAAATGCAGAAGGAGACTTCACACTTGGTCTAACTTAGAAGAGCTGAATTTTGAAGCCTTGGAGTTCCTGTACCATGCTTGGTGCATGTAGATATTTGTACTTCAGAGCACAGGAGGGGTTCAGTCTATTCCATGCCAGAAGCCAAGAGTGCGAAACCAGGGCTTTCCTTCTTTGTGATTTACAGCTTCTGACTCTTCAGCTGGAAAAGTTCATTGGCCTGTCTTGTTTGTGTTCCACATTACAATACCTAATCTCACATCTGATCAGTTGTCAGACAAGGTTCATCAGAGCTGTCTCATCTCCATTACCTGCCCCCCCATCCCAGTTTTTCAAGCTTACTTATCCACCAGTTTCTTGTTTCTGTGGGAGGAGACCTTGCATCACCTCTAAAGGACTGGCTTACTTTTACCTACATTGAATTTCATTGTACTGTGTTTTCCACATATTTTAAACACTGATACATCTCTTACTTATTGTTTTTCTTTACTCAGTGAGACTCAGATAATCAGTTTAATTTCCTGTGGACATGTCACCTTCATTCATGAATCACCATTCAGCAGAGTCCTCAGCAGGCCACTCCTTGGGGGTGCAGCTCTGGGAGGCCACTGGAGAGCCAGGTGCTACTGGAGTGGCAGGAGAGCAGACCGGACAGCAGTACACACAGCCCCAGCTTTCACTCCTGCTTCACAAGCAAGACCAAGCTTCTTGTACAGCACCCAGTGGTGTGCAGAGACATCCCAGCATGAGCAGAGCACTCTTGCTAGGGCTCCAAGCAATTCCACACAGATTAAGGGTAGCCAAGTAGACTCCTTGTTTACACCAAAACAGTCATGGCATAACAGCCTTTTACTGTCCCTTGCCTGCTCTGGTGGAAGCCTCTTCTTACCCTTCTTCAAAACGCAGCTCCCCAAGCCCAGACCCCCAGCCCGTACATGATAGGATTTCTGATTCTCTTATTTCCCAAACCCCATACTGCTTCACACACAACCTCAGGGCCTAAATTTCTGCTTCCCTGTTCTTCCTACAATTACTTCACAGATGAAGCACTCACTGTTGACCTCTTTCATAGTCCATGCCCACAGCCCCTTTTCCTAACTTTCTGAGCCCATCCCTCTCCACATCTTCATCTGAAAACATTGACTCCAACATTCTCTAAATTCCTCACTGAAGTGCTCCAGGGGTGGCCACAGAATAGATATCAAAGCCAAACTTGCCATGTTACACAAGACCAAGTTTCCACATGTGAGTCGATCCTTGCTCAGCTGTAACAGCTTCTTAGCTCACCTGAAACAGCTCTTTTGCTCACCCACATCATTGCTGCACAAGAATTTCTTTTCTATCACTACTTTAGTGTTCCTTAAGTCCATGCAGTCCTAAGAGACTCGGCAGGAGCAGCTGATATCTGCCAGCCACCTCAAAACTAAGACATATGGAGAGAACTGCTGATGAATTTTGAGATGTGTTATGTGACAGGTGCTTTTGGCTCTGGTTATCTGAAATGAGGGGGAAGAGGTGGAAAGGGTCTCAGACAGAGAGTTTTCTAGTGGAGGCTTAAATATGCCTAGCCATGAATCATTCTTGTCTATGCTGACCACAGAGCATCACATCTGTTGTTTTTATGGTCAAGAAAAACAAAAAAAGAAAATGACTAATGCTTCCTTATATAGACAAGCCACTTGAGTCAAACCTAAAGCAGAGTCTGCTAATTGGACAAAACCATGGCTCATAATAGCATTTTAACATTTCTCCTGCTTACTGTTTGTCTTTTGGTTAGTTACTGAAGGGTGTTAACCTAGAAGTGGTCACCATGAAGGTTTGAAGTTACAGTAACACCCCATTAAGCAGTACATGGCAAATTTACTTCACACCTGGCTTGTCAGTGGTAGCATTTCACACTCCAAAGGCTGCCAGCCAAGCCAAGCAGCAGCACAGCCATCCATGCACTGACTGGCAGTTTTAGAGCCAGAAAAGTGGGCAACATTGTTCCATCTCTTGAAAAAAGCATAGGGGGTTTCAGGCACAGACTGTGAATCAACCACATCCATATCTGCAGCTCAGATAGATCTTCTCTGTCAGCACTCATTGTACAGAAATACGCACACATGCTCCACAGTGGGCAAAGCTACCCAGTGCACGTGGCAAGAACAGCATCCTCATACACAGTCTGAAGCTCAGCATGTAGAATCATACCCCAGCAGGGAAAAAAACACATGATAAAAGCACACAAAACACTGGAGCTGTGGAAATAGATCAAGTATTGGCTTGTGGAACACAAACTCGCCTTCCTTTGTTGTCACTAAGTTAGAGCCTATGAGGTTTCAATCATGCTCTGGATAATAATTCTGTGCACTCCAGAGCAATCTTCATGGCTGCGTCTGCAGCTTTCAGTCCTCTTTGCCCTTATTCCCTACTGATACACTTAGCAGATTACACCACTGTGGCCTCAAATCTCCTCTACTACCATTAGACCTGTAAACATATTACAAGGGGAAAAAAATATTTCTGTAATCCTGTAGTTCCCCAGTCTCAGTTCCCAAACTTCTTCTGAAATTATGCCAGCTGCTTTACATAGGTGCTATTCATGTTTTTATTTATGCATGAAAATGTATTTCACCTACAGGGTGGGGCTTGCTTCTTGTCCACTGAACAGTGCGGTCTTCAAACATGCAAATTTGCTCTGTTTGCAGCATCCAAAATAGAAACATTGCACTAACAGTAATTAGATCAGAGTTTAAAAGGATCAGATCCTCATTAAGACTTTTCCTCAAAGACTTTACAAGCTTAGAGCTTGAATCTGATCTTCAGTGTCAGCTGAAAGGGAAGCTTGGGGGTTGAGAGAGGGGAACAACAACCATAACTGGCATTGGTTGATGTTGGTGAAAAGAAACAAAGGGTTAGTGCTGCAAATAGTTAAATCCATAAGATCTTTGAAGGACAGCCACATCCTCTCCCAAGATTCCCTGCTTTCAACAAGACTTTGGTGCATTGTAAAGAAAAAAGCTGAAGTGCTGAGTGCCCCAACTTTCCCACCCTTCCTCTCTCAACAAAGCAGATGTCACTGCAGGCAGCCACATTGAGTGGAATATCTTTGGAGTAAAAATTAAGAGTGAGGGTGCCGAACCAGCCAGATTTCCTCTGGCCTTAATTCAGTTTTCCCAGAGCATCATCCTCTCTTTTTTTTCCTCCTTGTTTAATCTTGGTTGTTTCTTTCCTTCTCCCTGCCATAGTGGTGATCCTTGTTCCACGCCCTGCTTCTAAATAGCACAAATGAGTCACAAAAAAACCTAGTGAATTTGCAATGGTTTTATCATTCATGTTTTATAGATAAAAAAGTGAAGGACAGAATTATTAGGTGCCTGACTGAATCAGTTCTAAGAACGGTGTGCCAGGGCACAGATCCAAGCTGCAAAACCATCTTTCCTCTCCATATCCATTCATTCACACACAAGACTTACACAATGTGTTTCTTGTTTACTGTCCTTGCAACCAGCTTTCTTCTCTCCTGTTGAAATATTCAGTTTCATTACCCCTCTGCTCCTTAATGTTCTTATTTACTTCTTGATCTTTTGCTGCTATCCTCACTCCCATAGGTCTTTATTGGTACCTCAGAACATCCCCATAGCAGGGTTCAGTGGATTGTGTTACACATTTGCACACCCAAGAAAGCCTTGCATTTAAAAAGTGTGAAAGGCAGCAAGAAACTTAATAGACAATGGCAGATTTATTTCAAACTATAGGGATGGGTTTAAGATACAACTGATTCTTAGGGCCTGGGATTTAATATGGAAGATGAGATGGAAGAAGTAATCCAATTAATCTAAGTCTTAAATATGGCCCATGTCTGCTTGTAAATTAAAAGTAATAATTATGCATAACCTGTAAAAGCATTTAATTTCATTTTAATGGCCTTTGCAAATTGCATTAGTAGATTATTTGTTTACAAGGGTAACAGACTAAAAAATCTATTACCTCTTATTCTTCTCATCACATCAATTACGACAAGTTGTACAGGACATAAAACTGAGTGGAAATACATCCACATGTTTGACAACGATGAACTTCAAATTTCCATCACATAAAAAGAATACATTTCCTCTTTGAAAACCCAAGATCCTTCTGGGCTAAATCTTACAGTATTAAGAATTGTATTTGTACCAGATGAATGATGCCAAAATGTTGGTACACAAATAAACAGGTTATAAAGATTCATGAGACAAATGCCAGTCTATAGCAAGAGGACACTGATCTACTGTGAAGCCAAGATCAGAGCACTGTGCTCACGAGCCACTGAGTATGTGTGATATTACCCATTGTCTTACCTCTTGACACTCCTCAAATAAGTATAATATCTAAAATATTTTTTCAGTGTTGCAATAGTGTTTCTACTGCATTACATTTCACTTCCATTTATTAAGATGGATTATCCACTTCATGCTAAACCCTGACATCTTTTTAGTCACTAATTAGCTAAATTCCCATCAGACCTGCTGCTACACAGTTCTGAGATTTGTGTAATCATTTAGGCCTGGCCTAATCAGAGGGGTTTCATTGTACAATCAGACCTCAGAGGTATAAAAGTACATGAAAGGATAAGAAAGAAAAAACAGAGTGTTACCTCATATTGATTTCAGTGAGTCAATGGGAGGTCTGAAAAGAGACTGGGTAAGAGCCAAGGAAAGAACCTGATAAATTAGCACAGTACAGATGACATTGTCAGTTCATAGAAATTCTGTCCCAGTAAATAAAAAGAGGGCCACCAACATTTTGGAGAAATATTTTATGTGCCTCCAACTTGAACAGAAGCAACAAATAAAAAGGAGAACAAATTATTAAAATGGAAATAATTATCCAATTAAATTATTACTGAACTGAAATAAATTCAGGTTTGTTTCTTTTTTGTAATTGAAATCTACAGAGAGGAAAAAGGAACTGAGAATTCAGAAATCCTGGCTGAGAATTGCTGTACTGCTTTATAGATGTGCCATTATACCTGGTGAGTGAAACTAAAAGGAGTAAGACCATCACCTCACTCAAGATAAAAAATTCACCTGCTAAGTGAAACAGATGTCCTGTTCACATAGGCCAGCCAGGGCTCTGGGCCCAGATCCAGCCAATAACAGAAATAATAATTTCTTTTTTTTTTGCTTCTACTTCTTATATCACTTTTAAATTATAAACAAAGGTTTATATCTTTGGTTTGGTCATTAATCTGGCCCCTTCAAATTGGGTCTTTTAGATTTAAAAAAATCTGATATTTATACAGAAAAAAGAAAGCAGTGATATTAAAAAGAATAAAGAATCTGTGCAGTGAGACATTATAATCTCAGAAATGCTAAAAGAGAGATTTTTGTCCATGTTCATGAGATCGTGCTCCTATCTGAACTAGAATCAGGTAATTTGTTCAAATCTTTTCTGATTGTCAAAAAAAAAAAAAAAANNAAAAAAAAAAAAAAAAAAAAAGAAAGGTAAACAGCAATATGGATGAAAGAGGAAGAGAAGTCTCATAGGCCAATATCTGCTTTCTAAAACAAGCAATGGCTCATCTGGACTTCCATCAGACTCCTAAGGAATGTCTTAGCTCAGGCTGTGGCTGCAAATGAGCAGACAACTGTACCCAGCATAAATATATCATCCATACAGAATGAGAAAGAAACCTTGCTGCATGTCAAAACATATTTAGTAACTGAACAGAAACATACAGGTACCATGCACTACCTTGCATTAACCATGCAGATCCCCTCAGTGAGCATGGGAAGATGTTTGAAAGAAGTCAGATTTTGCCTTTCTCTCCTCATGAAGTTTTGCCATCTTACTTCTTCAGCCACAAACATTGAATTTCATCCTTGTTCTGGTTTGCTTGGGTGCAGCCATCCTGTCACCCATGCATATCTTCAGCATTCCACTGCTGTGGCCTTCACACCAAACAGCAGTAACTACTAAAATTTAAAAAACGAACAAAATCTCCTCCTGAATGATGAAGACACATGTAGTACACACACAACACAAACTGTGGTGTTTAGTAAATTACTATCCTTCACTTTGTCATGTCTTTACATTATTTACACCCATATGTCCCAACCCTGATGCCAGATTACCTCAACTGCCACATAAACAGTCTCTGATCTATTATTTCAAGATCACACTTCAGTGCCCTTAAGCCGGCTGGGATGCACTATAGTGGTTTATTTCTTTCACATATTTTGAATAAGGGGTTCTTATACAGGAAGCTGTGAAATAAATTTCTGTCTCCGTCATGCTCTGTCTTAAATCCTGGATCTAAGGGTCTGGAACACAAAGCCCTGCATATCTGTAAGGTGCGGGTAAGAAGTGAAGGGCAGGTATCCCTGTGTAACTTAAATATCCTTCAACAGACCATCTTAAAACACATTCTGCAATTGCATATCTTTCTCTTAAGCCCTATAAATGAATTTTCTAGACAGGAATTAGGCTTTCTCTAGCCAGTTTTTGTGATAGTTTTTTCTGGAATGAGGATCCTCCACATTCACACCTAACTTCCTAGGTCTGTGCCTTTGTAGAAGTCTCTCTAATGATTCAGATTTTTTTTTTATGATGCATCATATACAAAGAGTGCTTTTTATTCTATTTGTTCTTTTAATTCTTACACAAACAAAATATTGGTTCCAATTCCCTGGTTATAATTTCTTGTTGATTGGTTCATTGTTCAGATATAAGATCAGTGATCAAAATATTTAGGCTTTCAGGAGGTCATCTAGTAGTGCCCAAAGGCAGAACTGACTATACATCAACTGTTCTTGGCAGCTGCTTGTCTAACCGGTTCTTAAAAACCTCCAGTGATGGAGATTTCATCATTTCCCTAGGCAACCTGTGCCAGAGCATAACTATCCTTATCATTAGAAAGTTTTTCTTCCCAGAAAGTAGGATCATCTACTGGAAGACATACCAGTCACTGAGAAATGCTTTGAGATAACGCTGTGCTGTCATCCAAATCCACCAGGTGCTTACTCAGGCTTAACATTTGGTAAGGAATATGCCATCCTTGAAAGATACAGAAATGTTTTTGAGCCACTCCCAAGACAACAACTGATAGCAACTGATTCAGATTCAATTAGCCATTGGCCCCTTAGTGGCAATAAACATCTCAGTAGCTGCTCCTGGATATCTTCCACACAATGAATAAGAATGAACTGGAAATTACCTTTCTCCAAAATACTTTATTCTTAAAGGACAGACATTAAGGGGAAACAAAAATTGCCTGGACCAAATAATGAAAGCATCCAGCCTGTGATGAGATCCAGATGGCATTGTGAAAAAGATCAGATTAGGCTGGATTAGGCCAAATATATATTCCAAGTTGTTTTGCCAATGAGCAGAAAGAAGAAACTTCCAAGAAGGCTTACTGAGTTTGCAATTTAAGCTGGCACTCCCTGCAGCATAATCAAACCACTTTAGTGACAGGCAGCCTCATGAATGCGTGCTTATTTCACACATGGCTGTTCTAAAGCAAAAAAAGAGAGCAGTTGTTTAATGACACAAGAGAAAGGGTATTTTCAATGGTGTTCTGGCTAGCAGTTCTTATTTGCTTTCCACATTTTAAGAAGGAAAATGGAGGCCAGGAGAAACCAATCCATTTTGGCTAGTCCAATTTTCCATGCCTGAGATTCTTGACTTTAAAGAGACAGAGATGAATCTTCTTTCTTCATTAAGTTTTGTCAGAAAAATATTGAAGCTGTTCTCTTGCTCTATTGAAAAAGCTTTCCATGGAAACCAGATAATGAGAGTTAAAAAAGAAAAAGAAATAGAAAAAAAAGCCAAGCAGAAACTCCAAGTCTCAATCACAAACCCTCCATTAAAATTTTATTCTATTCAGATCCTAGCATTTACTTGGTCTCCATCCAAATGATGGCTGAGCCACCTATTTTTTTACTTCCATTATCTGGCAAGAATATCTGCAAGCTCTGTGCTTGTGTGGAGGTTCAAACACGTGCAGAGGCTGTGATGTAAAAGAAAATCCTACATTCCCCAAAATTAACCAGATGGCACATGAAACACTACAGATGTGAGAGCAGATGAACACTGGAGTGGTTTTCAGTGGTCCCACTCTGGACTACCAGGGGGTTTGTGCATGAATTCACCCCCTCTGACTCAGGCATGTAATTGAAGTGCCTCTTCACCTTTGGTCACCTCATTTGTAAATGGAAGGAGACAAATATTTCCAGCCCACTCAGGCCCTGTGTTGCTCTCAGAGATCTCACTCTCCGACCATTGTTGATGGCAGAAATTTGGAGCATCCACATTCCTGTATTAGATATTTCCTTTAAGAGACAAATATCAAATACAAATGCAATCAGAGTTTAGAGTTTGGTGGAGTGCCAACAGGGCATCTTATCTAGGCAACTTCATGCCTTGTGCAATGTGTGCAGGCATCTGGGGGATATGTGAACCTACGAAAGAGCTGGGAGGCCTGTAAGCTTTTCTAGGAAATAACCTCTGAGAAAGCTTAGGGCTTGACCTCAGAGTGCAGAAAGGGCTTTTTGTCCCTTTGAGATTCTCCATGACATGGAAAATGGGAATCCTGTGCCCTTGAGACTCAGCTGGAGAAAGGCAGTGCAAAAAACCAAAGTAGTCTCTGTGGACACCAGAACCCCATGGCAAGCCCTCCTCCGGTCTTGAGGGCATTGCAGACCACTTCGCCTACAAGTCAGGTGTGATCACAAAGGCATGGAGCATCCAGAGGGACTCTGCCTGATTTTGGTCATCTAGTCCCCATCTTGGTAGGCCAAGTGATAATTTCTGTAGCTGTGAATAGAATATGTCAACAGGGTAGGCCCTAGAGCAAAACTGAATATACCAAGCTGAAGGTCTGCTTTCTGGCTCTCCTTGTTTGTGCATGAAGACATGTCTGCATGTGACTTTCCCTGTGGATTCCTCACCAAGGACCAAGTGCCTAAAAAGCTGAAATCAAGACTATCCCAAAATAATGCATCCCAGTTTTAAAATCAAACCTCTCATTTTCTGGCAGTAGGAACTTAGTACATTGTTAGTGTTCACACATTGCAGACATGATCATTAAAAAGGGCTTAGGGTTGTCTGCAGCCCAGACTCCCTGTTAGACCCCGTCATTTTGCAGCACTGAGGCTGTGTCCTGGAGAGGCTGTGGCAGCATCCCCTACTCCTTTAAACTCATCTCTTCCAGACTACCAAAAACAAACAGGGTCGGTTATGGCTCAGCTGTGGTTTTTCAGTTCCATGTTAGGCTACCTCTTTTTCACTGTCCCCAGCCTGGGGCTGATATTTTTGGCAGCAGCGTCTCTGGTGTTTACCTCGCAGAGGGGCTGCTGGAAGGGCGGCTGCCGTCCTGCCCTGGAGCAGTGTGGCCTGGGACAGAGCAGGAGATCCACTTGCTCCTGCAGACCTGAAGGAGCTGCCCCTGCCTGGCTGGGGAACGAGCACCTGACTGACCAAAGGGCTTTTCCCCCTCAGGCACGGGGGGCACCTGGCCCCCCAGGTCTGGGAGCACCTTACCTGTCATCTCCATCCTTTATCCCACAACAGTCACTCTCTGAAGCACAAAAAGGGGTAGAAATGAGATGTGAATGTGGGGAAAGCAGAGTGTCCTCACCTCTCCACAGATACATTTGCCTAAATGATTAAGTCTGTAAAAAGAAAAAAAATTATAAGAATTCTTTAATCTTCATTTGGGGATGACTAGTAATTAAACTCAATGTTGTATTACCAATCTGTACAGTGTCATGAAATTCAATTTCTCAGTCATGAACAGAACTAGAAATTATGCTTTGACAGAGATATTAAATTTTATTGATTGAAAAATCTAGCTAAATATAACTAATTTATAAGCCTAGAGCTAGCAACTGGTCGGTTTTCCATGTAACAGCAAAAAGTGCCCTGGTACTAATGTCTGGGATAAGAAGAAAAAGAAATTACTCAAGTTGTCTCTCTCTTTTCTTCCCACCATGAGGTCATGCCAAGCCATGTATTATCCTAATATGAGAAGGGCTACTTAATAACTCAGTTTAGAAAGAATAAGTATTCACACTTTCATGTTGTGCTGTGATTACTTGCTAATGATAAAAATAAATCTGATCAGGCAGGAGCTTTGGAGGCTTCAGAATGGCCAAAAAAGTCATAACTTCCCAAAATGGTATGCTGAACCACTAACATTATTTTCCTGTATTCTTGGTGATAACCAGCCCAGCTGCAGGTCTGACACTTTGAGGTGGGTCAGAGCTCTGTGGTCCCTTATGTGCTAAGATATATCCAAATTATTAAAGGTAGATCCAAAGGGAAGCCAGACAAGAGGGAACTCAGAGATTAATTAATGGGTCTAATAACTCTCAGCCTTCAGATTTTTCTCCTGCAGGTACCAAATCTGTACAAAGAAAAAATCCACCTCAGTATTCCATTCTCCTTTTGCTTCTCAGTGAAGACAGGTCAGATAAGCTTGTTCCATGTGAGACTGCTTTGCTTTTTGATGTAAGAGGCTTATTTCAGTACTCCTGAATCAGGGATTCACATTAATCATTCATTGCTATTGCAATCTTGACTCAACCAAAACTGCAGGTGCAGGGGTAGTTTTTCTTTACCATTTCAATTACAAATAGAGGTGGCTTTATCCTTCTGAAAATAATCTATCAGCAATGAAATACCAAAAAAACCCAGCTCTTTGATGTGTTGGGGTCTTCCACCATTCCCTGCTGTGAACTTTGAAAGACCAGTAGGTTCCTGACAAAACTATACTCAAGCAGATACAATATTCAAGCTAAGATTGGCTTTCAGTTACTATAAAAAGTTTTATTCCTCAGTGATCAAACTGTTGTTGTGATTGGCTGGAATTTGTATGTTTCAAAAATAAACAACTGACTCCAGGGACAGTTTAATGGGTGGAGGCTAGTATCCAGTCATAAAGGAGCATCCATTTTTAAATAAAATTATATACTTCTAATTGCACTTTGGCTCTTATTCACAATGGACCAAACCACAACAATTCTCAATAAGATATTCAACCATCAACTACTGAGCCCCAAACAATTTTGGACCTCTGACTGAATTTGCCCTGAAGGATTAAGGTCAGGAGATTGCTTCTGCTAAGATGCAATGTTATAAAAATGTTTCAAAATACGAGCACTGGGACATAAGGTCAGTTTTGGGGCAATCTGCCAAGCAGGCTTTGCTTTCAAAGCCTCGCTTCCCACTCACCAAGCCAGGGAGGGTCTGATTTGGTGTAGATGTCACAGCTTATGCAATATCACCCAGCAGAAAACCAAAATGCACTTGTCCCACACTGACTCAGCAGAACAGGACTACAGGGATGTGGTCTGATGAGGAGGGGTCATGCAAAAGCTCAGGTCATCGGATCTCTTTTCATGGCCTTTGTCCCCCTAGGCAAACAATCAGTCCACAAGCTGGCAGCTACTCAGGATGTCATGTAACCTACAGACAGGGCATCACAGCAGATGTCAGAGCACCCAGTCACTCCTGACCCCAAAACGCACCTGTATATATGGGTCCAACAGCCCAGACACCAGAGACCTTCTTTGTGAGCTCAGGGATGCTGATGGGTGTGGATCATATCATCCTCCTTCCCTCTTTCTGGGTTACTCCTTCCCTCCCAAAAACCCACTGTCTCTCTGCCTTCCCCCTGCACCCTGCTCCCACCAGACCCACATCACGAGTGCCATTTCTTAATCATTTCTCTTAACCCCACTTCCGGCACCTCACAACTATTAGCTGTAGTGTGTGAGTGCCAGCTTTGACATTTCTGGTGTGTTATGAATTCACGCTCCTCTCTTCTTGAACTTGAGCTCAAAACTCAGCTGGTGGGAACAGCTGTCCTCTCTTTTTTCTTTTTGGTTACTTGCTGAGGGACCACCCTTCACATCTGACTTGCCACCTCACAGGCAGACCCAGAAGGAGTTAACTTCCTTGTCACCCTGCTTTGAGGTTTCCTGCTTTGATACTGCAAAGAACAAAAAAGGAAAGGTGGGGGGGTGAAGCTGCTCCTGCTGTAACACCTGGTCACGACCTGCTTGCATGAATAAAAATTACACTCCTCTTTCTCTTGAGTTGAAGGTGATCAGAGCTATTTCCCTGTAACCAGACCTAAATAAGCATCCAGCCAGACTGAGTGAGGAATGGGGAACTGCAGCTCAGTGTCTGAGAGACAAGCTGCTATTGGTTTCAGCAGCTCTGCCTGTACACTGCAGGTGCGGGATGTACAGACCTACCCACATTCGCAATGCTTTGGGAGGAGCCCTCGATGGCAGAGGGGCTCTATCTCTATTATAGAGCACATGGCCCTGGGTCCCTTCTACGGTGCTCCCCTACAACAGTATCAGACTCATAGAATCATAGAATATTTTGACTTGGCGAAGACCCATAAGGATCCAAATCCTTGATCCTCACAGGACTACCTAAAGCTAAACCATATCACTAAAAGCATTTTCCAGATGGTCCTTGAACTCTTGACAGGCTTAGTGTCATGATGACTTCCCAGGGGAGCCAGATCCAGTGATTATTATTAATTTTCATACATTTTTAAACTGAAAATTTCTGAAGTAGTGAGGACTTGGCTCTAACCCAAGGTATAGTGCTATGACACTACGAGAGAGCCTTTGTTGCAGACTCCAGGGGTGGCAAGAGGTGTGTGAGCACAGCTGAGGACACACAGCCCTCAGAGAACACCAGGTGACTGTGCAGGGTGAAGGCATGCACACCTGCTGCCCTCCTGGGGGACAACAGGAGCTGTTCCCAGGACTCTGCTGGAACTTTGTCTTGGACTCAGCTCACTGAGAGATTTCAAAAGAGAGCCAAGGAATGAGTCAAGTTGAAGAGTCAATAGTGGCTCCAGGGCCCACAATTCTTTCCTGAGCTTTTCTCTTTAACACTATGAACATACCCTGTGTGGCCGAGGGTGTGGAGTACCATGCTGACATGCAACCTTTCTGAGAATATCTGCAGTGGCCTGCCTGCAAGGCTTTTGTCACTGGGAAACAGGAGCCAGCAAGGGTGCAGGATCCACTTAGCCCAAATGAGTTGATCCATGGCAGTTACGTATGAGTCTGTTTTCTGTCTCTAGCAAATGCAAAGAGGGGCTGTCTAAACCACAGTAACAGGGCACTAAGATGTGCCAGATTTCCTCCCATGTGCCAAAGGGTAGGACCATGCACTCAGCCACTGTGCCCCAGCTGATACTCAATATATTTATTGTGCTACAATATGCTGATCATATGTCTGAGCCTCAAGAAATGATTAACATTTCTGGTTTGATTAAGTAAAGGTCCTTTTTGAAGCTGCAAATGATGCTGCTACAATCTATCAAGCAAATACGTATTTATGAATATTTTAAAATGCTAGTTATGCAAATGTGCACTTAGGGAATTTAAAAATACATGTAATTAATCTCTTTGGGGTTGCTGTGATCTGTTGAGTGAATACATATCCAAGGAGAATAATCAAGTCAATAAGCTAACAATGACTATTGCAAAAGCATACTCAGTTGTATCTCTCTTCTCCACAGATGACGGTAACACAGAGTGGTTCTAGAGTAGACCGTCATCTTGTTCTTCAGTCATTCTTCTGTTAGGTTGTAATACCTCAGACTAGCTGACAAAGAAATCCCTGCCACAGCCACACAATCAGGGTGTTAACAGCTCATAACAAAATCATTGCTCCAAGAAAGAAAGAGAGTATGCATCATCATTTCTAAAATAAATGTATGTGTTTACATCCTTCATTCCACCACTCACTTCAGACAAAGTCATCAAAGGTACTCAATTCTTATTTTTGCAATGTCTGATGACACAGTACCCCACTCCCTGGTGGAGTCCTCTTCTCCAAGTGCATGCAATTCCCAGGGAGCATGGATTGTCTAAAGAAATAGATCCTGGAAACCAGCCAGGTTGGGATTCACTTAAGCTAGTAAAGACACAGAGGAAAGAGATGGTGCTTAAAGTACACAAGGGTTGTTTTCATTACCTAATAGCTCTGTTTCCATGCTTACTCTGCAGCTTGGTCCTCTTGCACCCACACTGCATTTATATTTTTCCACACACAGGATCTCTTTTGTAGAATTCAACAAGGTAAAATATCAGCACCATAACAGCAGGACAGACATAGCCTAAAAGGCTGAATGGATCAGCAGTATGTGTCTCCTGGCCACTTAACAGTCCCACACTCTAGGTGCCCAGCTGCTCTCTCGTGACTTCCACCTAAGCCTATCAGTCTGTCCTTGTGGAGCAAATAAGTGGCTCTCAAAGCCACACATGGTCTCCAGGGTATACAGTGTAAAGGACCATGGAAGAAATCTGGCGTCTTTGAGATTTCTTTCCATTTGCTTAATTTGATCGAAATTACATAAAGGATTTACTGGGGGGCTTGGGGAAGGGAAAGAGCCAGAGAAAACACACATGCAGAATATATTCTCATAAGACTTCTGTATCATTTTCTCAGAAGACAGTATTTTAAAAACTATATTTGCACATAAATCTCCGTGGTTACTGACCTGGTGACTAAGTAAGAATATGTTGATTGTTCTACCTGATTCATCTCCTCTTAAGCTTTCAGATATACTGGGGTGGGCTTCTAGCTAGAGGTATTTAATTTCTTCCTTTATCCATGTCAGCTGGTAACTGGCCTCATAATCTGCTCAACAGGGCTTTCATCTGAGGTACAAGAGATTGAGGATCAGATCCTCCTCATAACTTGTTTGTACAGCGTTCAACAGCCAAGATTAAGAAAACCTCACACCATAATTCTCCACAGATAACAGCTCACTTTGCTATCAAAGAGAAGAATTTGAACCTGATTGAAGAAGCTTTGGACTGTCAGGGTTCCATTCTTTCTGCCCCTTGGACAAGTATCCTTCACCAAGACGTGGTCTGAGCACACACTTAAGGTTTGACCAGAGCCCGTCTGTCCCAGTGAGTGAAGCCAGTGAAGCACCCATCCTGTGTGCATGCTCACCATTTGATTTTCTGGATTCAGTAGCCATAATTGTCAAGACAGCAAGAGAACTTTGTTAAAATACCTTTAGAGATAAATCCTCATGCATAATTGTGGTAATGGTGGGAAAGGCACACATCAAATATTGTTCTCCAACCTCCATGGCTTTCATGTCATGCCTTGCCTGCTTATTCAGTGACGGAACTTAGATCCTTATCAGTCCCCTCCTTGAAATAGTCTCACATGGAAACATGCCCTTGCCACAAAGTTTGCAGAGGATTCAGTCTGCAGCACACCTGTATCCCTGGAGGTCACTGGCATCTACTGCTGGCCTGTCCATGAAGCCATCAGCCTGTCCTGCTCCACCACCTAGGCACCAGAAAAGATACCCAGGAAACTGTACAACTGTTTAGTTCTTACATTTAGAGGATAACACTGAGCCTCAAACATTACATACTGAGAGCTCTGTGTAAGCAGCATAGATAATTTTTTAATGTATTTCACATATCAACTAAGACAAGCAGTCAATTTCCATCTCCAGACTTGCCAGAGTAAAACAGAAAGTATAAAAGAACTAGCTAAATTTTCAGTGACAAAAGTGAGAACACAGTACATGTATTTTAAAATAATTGTTTCAAAATCCACAACCACTCTGCACTTGCAGCAGCCACCCCACACAGAAACAGTGCTGGTCCCAGAGCAGGCTCAGGAAATATGGGGGCAACTGGGACCCAGTGCAGTGCAGCAGGCGAGAGTGGGGGTGGTTACATTCACTCAGCGATTCCTTTCCAAAAACAGGTAAACACAGCACAGTCTTTCACAAAACCTAGACCTAGGGCCAGGCTTGCGCAAAGTGGTGAAGCTCAGCCTTTCGAGAACAGCATTAGCTTCACAGGTACCTTTATTAGTTACATCTGAATGCATAACTACAACATTTGTGACCACAGGAGCAGCACATGTATCTCTAAACCCTGCCTGGAAATCTGATCAGTGTGAATGGGACCGGTGAACTTCAGCATAGCTCAGCAGAACTGACTAAAGTTTAGGAAATGGCAGCCTGTTTCTCATTTCAGAAATCTGTGAGAAAAGGCAAAATCAGTACCATCATATTCAGCAGTGCACTGATTGACATTTTCATAGGCTAAGTATCAGTAACAAAACCACATCTCCAGTGGAAATATTGACCCAAATATGAAGAGTGGCACTAAATACTTTTAGAAAAGCATTTTATTTCTGAGCTTAAGACTTACTGTTTCAAGCAGCCACAACTAGTAGTTCTCTTAAGCAAATTAGGTCCAATTATCTGATGTCTAAATTAGAATCCTCTCCCTCCTCAGCTCCATTTGCAGCAATTTTTAGCACAAGAGCAATAACAGTTAAACACACTTACCTAATTATAGATAATGATCTTTATAAAGAGCTGCTAGCATATGCTAAGCATCTTAGCATAAACATACTCATTCATTCCTACAGCAAGACTATGGTAAAGCCTAGTGATCATGGCAAATAGTACCCCTGTGGAAGAAACCCGCTCAGCACAAGATACCATGTTAGTCAAATGACCTACCTCCTCCCTTTCTTCCATCCCATCAGCTGCAGGTGCTCTTTCCCAGCTCAGAGAGAAGATGTCCCTTACATCAGCAGTTTTGTGGAAAGTATCCTTGATTGCCTCTGGTTTGTGACACTGTCTCTCGCTGCTGCCATGAGGCAGGCCAGCTTGGAGACTCGTTTTGTCCCAGACCTCATACTGCTCAGGTAAAAATAAACTCACACTGTTAGATAAAAACTAATGACCAAACTCTTCTGTCAGGGCAGATTAAAGTCACCACTTGTCACAAAAGGGCCAGATTTCCTCAGTATGACTGGGACAGTCAACATAATAGACCTCCAGCTCCATCCTCTCCTCCTCTTCCTGACATTGCATCCTAGGAGCCCAGGAGCAAATGATGCTGGTTCCCAAGATGGCCTGTGCTGTACTTTCCACCCTTCCCTGCTTGACAAGACCAGTTTTATCTCACAGAGGGCAGCTGCTGGAAAGACAAGCTCCCCTCCTGCCACTGTGAACTCCCATTGGCATGTCTCTGAAAAACATCTATGCTGCTAAGAGAGAACTGTTAGGAGCTGAGACAGCCCCTGTGTGAGCAGGAGTAGCTCCCCAAGGCCCCAGGGTGATCCTTTGGCCAGTTTTGGAGGACCTTGATCCTAATGTGCTGTCTGACACACGCACACATTTTTATGTCTGAGGAGCAGGTCTGCAAGCTCTGGGGAAGCAGGCAGAGCAGCAAGAGCATTTCCTCCCTTGCTGCCAGCAAACCTGAAAAACCACAAACTGTGGGGCTGGGAGGGACTGTGGGAGCAACCTCTTCACTGCAGAGTGGTCTAGCACCTGCACCTGACACAAGAGCCTCCTGAGAGAGATCATACTACCCAAAAAGTTTCTGCCAGAGTAGTCTGCGCTCTTGCAGCTTTGACAGCACTAAGCTCACTCCCCTGAGATTTTATTCCTGCTTTGTATCCCTGTGAACTAACAAGAGAGGAAGCCTAGTGCAGATCCTGGGCTGCACTTCTGTGGTCCTGCCTATCATCACATTGCCAGCAGCTGCCTCAGCATTTTAGGCAATAGGGGCATGGCAATGGCCTGCGGTAGCAAATTTTGCTACCCTGGTCAGAGCAGAAACAGAATTTCCTGCAAAGGACATTGTGAGAAGCAACATATGGGACACTTAAGAGATGTGTTGCCATAAGTTGTTGAGGGTCTGTATCTCCTGAGAATACAAATAAGCCACTTCTTTTAGGGGAAATACACGATGGAAGCACCTTTGCTGCTGTCAGGAAGAAAAGGAGATGCAGCAATAAGAGAAAATTAGACAATGGCCCCATTAAGGCGTCAGCTGTTTGATGCTACTAAATTAAAAGGTCTAGTGAGAGAACGGCATGATACTGAAACAAAACTGCTTTGAGAGGCCAAACCCATGCTTGGGAAAAGCAGCAGAGATGAGCTGGTTACAAAAGAAACACATCTGGTGAAAGACCTGCTTCTACGTGTGGTATACTATCTGTGTGAGTATCAGCACATCTGATGCCAGCTCCTATGACAAGTTACTGTGCAAAACCTTTCGTAACCTAGAGGTGAGGTTGCAAGACTGCTAAGAACACCTTTACAAACCTCAATACTGTGGGGAAATCAATCTCATGGCTGCTGCTTGCAGCCTACAGCCAGACCCTCCCCACATCTCTGCACGAAACAACCCTTAAATGTGTTTTTAGGAAATTCACACTAATACTGTGCAGAACAGATGAGTGCGTAACTGGTGTGCTGGGTTCTGAAGACTTCCTGCCTCTTACTCAGGAAGGGCATGGTCTGCCGGTACCATCTGAGGTGAAAAATAAAGTGCAGCTCCCAATGACTTGTTCCTAGTTACTGCTTTGACTTTCAAGGTCTGTGTTAGTGATAAAAACCGAATTGTATTTACATGGAACTACAAATGTCTAGAGAACATGCGATAGAAAAAAGAAGCACCATATTATTTCAGGCAGGCAGAGTGCAATTGCATCTGCACACACACACAAAACCTCACTCTTTGCAGTGATAGAAGAATGGACAGGCTTGCTTCTAACACCTGAATATGTGTCGGCAGTGCCTTTGCATGACTGACCAGAAAGCAGAGATCCCAGGGTTGAGAGAAATTTTTCACCTCAGCCTTCTGTGTGCCATAGGAGCTCTGTGAGAATCACCCAAGAATGGCCTCAGCTATCTGGATTTAGCTGTCAAGAAAACAGGCATTTCCTGCTGATATGAGCAACAGCACTGACTCTTTCCTGCACAGAAATTTATTTGTCCCATTTAACATATTAAGAAACAAAGAAACAGAAAAGGGCTGATTCACCTGACCTAGAGTTAGGCTTAGGACCCATTGAATTGGCGAAGAGCTTGCACCATCTGTTCTCATGATTCAAGACTTTCTGTTCAAGGGAATGCACCAGCAGAATCAATATTAACAGCATCAGCCAGGAGCTATTCTCTTTCAGTACCTGAAACTGCAGATTTTCTAACAAATGAGCTCTGATAAGTGATCTGAAATACTCCATCAAATACAGTCTTGATTAGACAAAGCTTTCCATAAAACACTTCCTTTGCATAACTAGGAAATGTGAAGAGCATGTTTTCTTCTGCATACGCAGGTCTCTTGCTGCACATGTCCAATACGCATTTACAATCCTAGTGTTGACAACTACTTGCCATAGACCTAATCTGCAACAATAATGCTTGCAACTTCCTTGAATCGTTTCAGCTAATTCATTACAAAATTAATTCTTTACTTTCAATTGCTAATCTTTTTTTCCCAGCTAATGTCCTATACTTTGCAGAAAAGATGGTGTGCCTAATTTGTGTTATTATTACAAGAATTTATTAAAATGGAGCTTTAATGGGATCAAGGCACAGTGGGTCAGGTTCCCACCTCCAAAACCAGAGCTGTAGAGTGCAGTAATGTCTCTTCTATTAAGCAAAATCTAAGCTAGCGAGATGCTGTGGCAGCATTGTGAATGGGCATGAGGTGCTTTCTTTCTCTTATCCTGCCTTTTTCAAAAGAAAAGCAAACACAGCATGCTCTACTAACTAGCTAAAAGAATAAGGAAGTTGTTCCATAGTGGGATACATCAATGGGCACCATATTTCACCCAGGGAGAGATGACAATTTGACTTTGTTACAACATTATCAGTGGAGGCGATTAAATCCTTTTATCTGCTTCTAAGCACAGTTTTCATCTGGTTTAGACAATAGATTAAATGGAAGTAAAGGAGTAGAACCCACAGTGATTTACAGACTGATGATATCAAATGCGATTCTTCAGAGCGAGAAGGTGTCCTTGGCTGTGTTGCACTTTCCTGTTATGATGCTCTCAGCATCCTCCAGGCCACATTTCCTGGCAATGACCTACTTACCCAATCTCTGGAGATTCCTCAGCCAGGGAGTAAGGAGCAAAGTGAGCCTTTCCATTGCTACACCAAGTGGAAAAGTTTGCAAGCACTGTTTTCTTATTTTGCATTCTTTGGTTGCATCTGCCCTCACACAGGCATGTCCAACAGAGAGGCAGAACCAAAAAAGACCACACAAAGCTGTGCAGCATACGGCACACTACTGCATGAGTATCTTGTAGCCGTGGATCCTGGAACCCCACACCTTCAGACCTATGCTAAGTATCTTTAGCACAAGCAAGACAGGATCATGGTGGAGCTACATCTTGGCCACTGTGGCATATTTTGGCCCTACCATTTCAGAAAGTACACAGCAGACTTGGAAAGGGTAGAGCAAAGGACTGGTACAAAGGCAAATATAGGCAATAGTCAAAGACACAAGGATGCTTTGGTCCAGAAACTACTTGGACTTGTGAAAAAACATTTGACACTGTCCCATGTGGCATTCTTGTATCTAAACTGGGGAGCCATGGATTTGACAGATGGACCACTCAGTGGGTAGGGAATTGACTAGATGATTGCACCCACAGAGTTGTGGTCAANTGGTGCAGCCCTTGGGAACATCTTAACCAGGGCAGTTCCTGTGTGGCCGTTGTTTCTCTGATTATAGCTCAAGCATGTTGAGAGACTACATCTGTTCCTGAATTTCTCTATTTATTTCCTAATTGTCTTGATGTGTAACCCTTACATATCACCTTACATGTAAGATTTAGTTTTTTGCCAGCTTGCAAAGCTTGTTTCCATTAGATGTTGCTTCCCTCTGAGGTGCTTCATCCACTTTAATCCACTTAGGAGTTGAGCTGCAATTCACAGTGAGCTGGATGTGATGGTAACTGCATAAACATCAGGAAGAGTGTGTTTTCTTTCCAGCACAAATCACTTCACTTGGCCAGGTCTCTGTCAGCCCCATTTACAGAGGTGAAAATATTTAGCCTCTTTGGAAACCTACAAACACAAAAGCATGAGATAAGTGCTAAGTATTAGCTGAGGGATTGTAACACTTCAAAGAGATATTGCCACCATGATGGAATTTCCTTAGTAATGAGGAAAAGACATTGCTTAGAGTAGAGGAAGAAAATATAATTCCTTCTTGTTCACTCACTGAAAGCACAATTGTAAATCAGCCTTGACCAGATGACATGAGAGGAAGAAATGCTGTTTCTAAAGTTGCTTAGAAATCAGTGTCACTAGCACTGACTACTCCAAACAGTTGTTTTTATACTGGGGACAGTAAAATTGCAGTTCCTGCCATGCACACCAGCAGTGACAGATAAAGTAACTAAACAGCTTCTGCAAATTAAATGCTAAATTAAATGCAAGTGCTCTCAGAGGGATGGGTTTATATTCATTCAATGAACAGCCACAGGCAATTGATTACTGAGTGTATACATTAGAAAAATTCCCTTTCTCTGCAGGCGGGTTGTTTTGACTATAGACCCTGTACTGCTACTAGAAGGTGCACATCCTAAGACCTGCAGTGTTCTGTCCATTTAGGCCAATGGGAAATCTATCCAATTATAATCAATGTGCTTATCATTGTTGGAGTAAAACACACACACACACATACCATGGGCTGGAGGAAATTACAAGTGAGCCATTATAATGATTAAGTAACTGAGCAACCTCTTGATAAGTTCCAAGTAATTTAGTTTTCCCTGGGGCCATGCTGTTGAGTCCATAGAGAGAGCAGTGCCAGAAAGACAGTGAGGGTCTGGCTGGGAGGGAAGCCATCCTGCAGCTCTGCTCGTGCATGCAAACAGAGTTTCTGGAACATTCACCTCCTCCATCACATGTCCACTGAGCTCACTTTTTAAAGTTACGATTATGTTACATGCTCCTGCCAAAAGAGCAGCTGACACATGATGAAATTTTAAAGAATTCTATTTCATCTCTGACTACAGCACTTGTCCTGCCCCACATTATTTTTCTTGACAACTTCATAGAAAGACATTCAGTTCCTGTAAATAAAGATTTGGGGAGAGAGCATCTGGATGGCAGATCCCATGTGTACCAACTTTCTTCTTTTAGAACACTGATCTTCAAGAAACAGGGAACACTCTGCTGAGACAGAGAGACACTGACAACTTCTTTATATTAAAACTACTTCTTGGTGATTAAGAAACCAAGTCTTAAAGATGGGTTGCAATTTAGCTAGGAGCAACCCTGCAGGAGAGGCACATGGAAATGAGTTTCCAGAAAAGCCTGGCTTAGCATCTGGAAGTACCTACAGAGCTATGTTCCTCTCACACAAACCCATAAAGTACCAGCGCCCAAGTAGCACTACTCCATGTGCACAAAAATAACTGCACAGGACCTACACACAGACATATTAGACAATTTCAAATGTCAGTCACAACCCAGGGAAGTACCCGAAAGGCTGGAAGGAAGAAAATGGGTATCAAAGCACAAGAGGGGTGCCCTGTTCAGTGAAATCCAGTCCTTGGAATCATCACTGCCAGTATTCAAGTGCACCTTCAGTTACTAGGTACTTCTGCAACTCTGATCCTAAACAAACTTCAGTTGCTGAGGAATGACATCTTCACAAGTGCTGTCCTTATCTTCATCTGCAAAATAATCAGATTCTGGTCACCCTTCTTTTCAGGGTCAGATGTTCTATTTTATAAATACCTCTTAACTTGCAGGAATATAGCATCATCCCTGTAATTTACTTCACATTATATGGAACTGTGGCAATGAGATAGCAAAACCTTCTGGTTTTGCAAACATAGTTCAGAGGCAAATGAAGTTTTAATCAAAGGTGATGAGCATCCCTGTGTCATTTTTCTAAATAGGAGAGAAGCAAACACCAAAATCTGAAAGTAATGCATTTTTCCATGTTTTTTATGAAAGAAAACAAATATTTGGCTGTAAAAGTAGATCTGCTCTTTCAAAAAAAAAGATATGACTGACATTTTTTGTGATGTTATGCTGGCCCATCACAATCATCACATCACCGAAGTCAGGCAGGGGAAAGGGGAGGCAGCAGCTGATTTCAGTAAAGCAAGGTAAAACCTGCGCTACCTGCCTTTAAAGACCCAGACCCTGCCCAGAAGGTCCTCCACGTGCAGAGGCCAGGCAAAATCAGGGCCCGAATAGCAGAACTTCAAGCAGGAAGGAAGTAGGTGAAGAAGAGGCTGCAGTGAGTTTTGATAAAAGGGGAACTATCAGTCTGAGAAGTTACTAATAGAAATATTCAGGGAGCAGCCTTAGGTCTGTCTTCTTTAATACTTTTGCAGGTGACCTTGATATGCAAAGCAAGTGCGTTGCTGGTATTTGCTCACAGCATAAAGGAGACTGGTCCCATTTTTCTAGGAGAGGCTTGCAAAGCCAGGAACTGGAGGAGCAAGGTGACTGGAAAGATTAAAATGGGATGAAATTCAAAGCTACTCAACACAAGATCATGTATTTGTGGAGTAAGAGTGAGAACTGCTACCATAAGCTGGGAGCTCATTAACTGGAGATGACTGAGGAGAAGAAGCAGGGAGTATTAGGTAATTATGGGATGACTTAAGCTACCAGGTGATGCAACTATGAGAAAAAGCAAATGTGATCCTAGGATATGTCAGCCAAGATATTTCCAGAGGAGACAGGTTGTGGTTGTCATGACATAAAGCAGTGTTGCAACAAGGAGTGGTAATAACATAAAAATGGCTGTACTAGTTCAGGCCAAGACTGCTCCTAGACCATTGCCCTTTCTTCAGCTGTGGCCAGAGTAAGAACAGGAAGAATAAGAATAGGAAAAGCACATCTAAGACTTCCTTCTGATACTCTCACAGCCTTGAAACATTTTCAGCTAAGGGGATTTCCTTCGTTAATTGTGGTTTGACTATTAAGCAGCCCACAATGGATTTTTCTTCTAAATTATTCTCAATCTATTTGTGAGCCAGTGTAAATTTCTTGAATCCACTTTGTCCTTCTGCAAGGACTTCCTTACATTTATGACTTATCACATGAATAATAACTCCCCTTTTTTTGTGTTTGGAGCCTACTTTCAAATAATTTCATAATGTTTCCCCTAATTCTGCTGCAGGATATAACACAGAGCCATAAATCCCCATGAAACTTTTCCCAAACTTTGTAATCTTCTGTCATAAATTTCCATAAGGCCTCTCTTTCAGGCCAAACAGGTCCCATATATTCAGTCTGTTCATACCCCTGACCACTCCTGCTGCCCTGCTCTCAGATTAAATAGACTTGTTCTAAGCTAAGGAGAGCAGGACAGCTTTTTTGGTTAAGTCACAGGTTGTGTCATGAGGATGTGTCCTCTTTCTGCTCCTACTAGTTCTTATATTTGATGTGGGTGGGGATTTTTATTTTGCTTTCTGATGGGTATAAATGTAGTGTTTGCATGTCTAATCCATTCATCCATGCCCAAGAAATATTAGCTTCACCTTGAAGAGGAACTGAAGTACAAAATCAAATTAAGATAATGAGTGACTTGAAGAGTCCTTTGTAGGAGTTGAGTTTAAAAGAAAAGTTGATTCTTCTCTGTACAAAGCACTGAAAGCACCAGGAAAGGAACAAAGTTCTTGAGAATGAAAAACAGTGTTGGGATAAAGATGTAAATTCATTTTGGATGTAAATTAGGCTTGGATACAATAGACTGTTGATTAGACAAAAGCCTGGAGACTCTGAAAGAGAAAAGAGGGTAAAAAACTAAATTAGTTCCAGGATGGGGCAGAGTCAGTTTGTGAAAGGTTGGTTACCTGCAGTGCTGGGAGATTCATAACACAGGAAGGCCCCACCTAGGAATGCATTTAGTAACATGCGAGGTTCTTCACACCAGCTCCCTCTGCGGCTGTATTTAAGCCTTCCCAAGGGCCATGCTGCTTGCTCTCCTTTTAGGACAGAGTACAATTCTTTGCACACAGGCATCCAGAGATCTACTAAAAGCATTCACTGAGAAGTAAAAGCAGAGGAAGCAAGCAAGGCTGCAAAGCTTGCTGCTGGTTAGGGTTACAAGCCTAAGAGATGAAGAATTATCTTGAGCAGATATATGGGAGTAAGAAACCCACATTAATCCTACTGCAGAGCAATGTGGTGGGAGGAGCAGGCTACATAATCCCTAACCATTTAAATAATTCAATACTTATTAAATAGTTAAATCATTTAAGCAATTATTTATGGATTGACTAATCCCCTCATTTATTGTTCCTTGTGTAGACAGTCTTGAAGTAACCATTACTGCAAATGCCGGAGCTTATAATAGGTCAGATAACAGGAGTGAGTAACTAGGCACTGGGTAAACAAAAAAAACTGATTTGGTTTGGAATAAGGAGCTTTTTGGTAGTTTTTTGGCCTTTTTTTTAAATACCAGTCATAGCATTTATAAAACTTCAGACTCCTACCACACTAAAGAGATTTAAAAAAAACAAAAGAGACAACAGAGCTGCCAGAAGTCTTCAGGATCACTGTTTTCCTTATCACTGGATATATGGCTAAAACACTAGAGGATGCATGCTGGAAAGCTAACTAGCCAAAGGTATTACTGTGTACACTGGCATAACACAGGCACATTTCAGAGAAGTGTTAAACAACTTTAAGACATTTCTTTTCTCCTGGGAAAGCCAGAAAACTGGGAGGATCATTTCTCTGTGCTCAAAGAGAACCTGTCTCACAGGCAGGGAAAGTAAAAGTCTTCTTTACTAAATTGCCAGTAGAGGTGGCAGCTCTGATTCAAAAGAGTCAGACTAGTCCTGTGAAACTCTCTTTACCTCAGCTGCCAAACAGCCATCAGACCTTTTAATGCCGAAATATTCAGCCTGGTGACATTAGTTGTAATGCAGTGCTTTAGTTCCAAAGTCACCCAGGCAAAACTTAGTGTCCAGAAGGACAAAGATTAAAAGTTGACTACAGGCAGATCTTGTTAAGTAATGTTACAACATAAAATATATGATATATGAAAAAATAATGTCAATTTTCTCTAAAGTTCATGGATAAACACATGTAAAGGTTGTTTAAAATTATTTTTACTTTGGTGTATATGGGCAATGCACAAATCATTTTTTCTCAACAAAAATATATTTTTCCCATCACAGAAGCACACAAATGTGGATCTGATAATCACTCTGTATCTTTTCTTTCAAGGCTAGAGGAGTGGTGTATCACAAAGGCAGCCACAGAGTTTCAGAGATAAAGATTCACACCACCCACCTATAGACAACTCTGAAATACACATGCATGGAGATCAGCAGAGCACAGTGCAGCCTCTATAAATCACAGTCCCAGTAAATTAAAACTCTTGAAATCTTGTTTGGAAAAAAACAAACAACAGCAACAACAGCAACAAAAAACCCTCATGATTTCTGTTCTATTCCCACTGGGATTGTGTCATCTCATCATCAAGAATAACAATAAAATCAATTCATTATGTTCCATTAAAGGCAGCCTCAGGAGAGAGATCAAAGAATAAGAGGAAATGAAAGCTGACCGACTTTATCACCTTTGGAGTCAGTCCCAAACATCTCAAATTAATTTAGATTGGTGGGGCAGTGCACAAAAGCTGGCAAGTTCTTTTGCCATTGCAGAGCCTCTATACAAACCGGTGAAGCGCTGCTGTCTCTGGGGCTTTTCAGTAAGCCAAACCTTTTTGTGAGTGCTAAGTACTTTTTCCTTTGGCCATTTCAAGTTTATTATCATATACGGGTGGAATACTTTCACGTTTTCCTCTTGAATCCTGCAGGGAGCCATCTCTCTCTCCTGAAAGACCAAGTTGTGACATTTCTGCATGAAAACTCTCCCCTGTGGGAGGCTGCAGGCTGTCAGCCCTTTCTGCTCCCGGCAGCAGCCCTGGCTACTCAGCATCCCTAGAACAGCATCCCAAGCAGACAAGGGTGCCCGCAGGAGTAGGGGGCTGCCTGCAGCAAAGCTTTCTTTCTCTCTTCTGAAGCGAGAAAAGCAATTCCCCAAAGGTGCGAGTCACAGGGAACTCACCAGGGTTGCTGCAGCACAGAAACTCTCTGGAAAGGGGCTGTAACCTGAGGGGGCTGCTCACATGGGAGGCTGGGGTCCCCCCTCCACTGCTACAGTGGGCAGCACAAAAACTGACTCCAACCTCTCTTCTCTCATCCACAACAGGTCCTGGAGATTCCTCACCCTGCTGTTTATTTTTGTCTTTTTCCTATGAATTTGATTTCAGCTGCTTGAGAACAGCATTCCGAGCAAGGGTTTTCCCTCTGGAATTTCCTTGCCATGCCTTACTGTGTGTCATTTTCAAACCAGATCACCATTTCCTTTTCAGCCTTTGTTGTAACACCCAGGCCCTAGACAACCAGACATGAGACTGCCTCTCTGCAACTTCTGTCTTATCCCAGGCCAAATTTCACAGCATCTGTGGCACCACATGCCAGAGACAGAGAGAGAGTGATCCTGATAGACACCTTTCTTTCCATTCCATCACTTCCTTGGCAAATAGCTGCCTCTTGGAAACACCCAGTTAGTCAGTAGATCCCATTAGCCCCAGTGATTCAAAGTTGTGTAACCTGCAGCTGCAGATGGGTACTGTCTTTTTCCCCTTCACTGTGTGCAACTCTCCGAAAGGCATGGAGGTATTTAGCATCTCTAACCTGATTTCTTAGCAGCCAGCTGCGTGGAGCCTAAGCCTACAAGGCTGTAGCATCTCCTTCAAAATGAGATGTGCTTGATACCTTAACACCTTCTCCATGAGCTGTAGAGTGCTTTGAACTGTGTGTTTCAGAGAGGTTTCCAGGTACCTAGGCATTCCTCACTGTGTGATTGAGCCACACCACCAAAACCAGGGACCTATGAAAGGGCTCTCTTTTCAGCTACCCACCAAACATCCAAAAAAAAGAAAAAAACCCTCATTCAGCCTCAGTTCTATGTTCAGTAGGAGGTAAAACTTCATAAAAATTGTATGTTATGGAATAGTTCCTGATCTTCCAACTCAGCTTACCACCTGAGGACTCCCACAAGGGAGTCCCACAATTTGCATATCCTATGATATAAGCCAATTTTGAAGGCTCAGCCATGAAAGAAAGCTGCTCTAAAGTGCTAAGAAAAGATTAATTTACTGCCATCAGAAATCTATACTCTTCACAACGAGTTTGAAAACCAACACTTCCTTTCACTAGCCCCCTCACCATGTTGCCTCACTGGAGAGCAGCTAATATCTGTGGAGGTTCTCCTTGCCTGTTATTTAGCATGGTGGAAATACATAATGAATAAGCTTCAGCATGAACTGTGTGCTCCAAAAAGTGAAACTCTGCCCTAAGTCCATCTTTTGATCCACAGGCATTCAAATTTGTGTGCAGAAAAAAAAAAAAAATTAAAAAAAAATTGGTATTTTTTTAACTGTCTGACGGCTTTTCCTGGACTTGAATGCGAGGAGTCATTTGTCCCAGCATAGCTCCTGATGGATAGATCCACATGATCAAAACCACTTTCAAAAGCAAAGTGTAGTCAGGCTGCTGGCAAGCTTAGAGGACAGAAGGGTAGAGAGACAGAAGGACTTTTCAGCTGCTTTTCCTGGTGGTCAGTTCAGCTGAGTGTCAAAGTACAGCAATGGTCTAAAGCAGAGATGCTGTCACAAGCACATGCCAGCCTCGCCTGTAAATAAATAAAAGGCATCATTTTCCTCTGCTATGAAGCTGGCACTTTTCACCAACACTAAATGGATTTAAAACCTTCCAAAGGAAAAGCCTCAATGTTTAATTTCTCTGGCTAGCCTTAGACTCTTGGCCCTACTTTTTTTTTCCATAACATCTAGTTTATTTCTTTTGACGTTTGTTATGCTTCAAAAATTCTATTGTAATTAGATCATGACACTCTACAACTATCTCCAAACTTAAATATTCCCTTTCATTTAAGAGACTTTATGTGTAAATTTCATGAGGTTTTGAACAATGTTATCTTGAAAGTACACTGTGTTCAGAGCCAGGGTGAAAGGAAAATAAACTCATAGAAAATAAAAAGCAATTCAAACTTCTACCCCAAAACTCAAATTAAACTCTTTTGATCCTCCAGAATAACTTACTTGATTTTATTTATTTTCCCATTCTTCTTTGCTTCCTCTGTTCAGTCTGGGAGGGAAACACTGAAATACTGCACGAAAAAACCTACTTTTTACTGTATTTTCAGCTCAGCAAGGACTGGAAAATTAAAGAGAAAGCAGTGTGGCCAGAAAGCAATCTCCATTCATTCACCTCAGAAAAGCTGTCTGACTAAGGGCTGTTATGTAACTAATTATCTGAAATACGGATCTGTCTGTCTCAAACTGGTGCGATTTCACAGACTCACCTAAGGTCACTCGCTGGTACTGCCAAACTCATTGCCCCCCAAATTACTTTGAGTTCAGCCTCACATAGTTCACCATCAAAAAGTTCTCTCTTCTCTTTTTTCCAGAGTGGCTGTGGCCTAAACCAGAAGACTGTTTTCTTTTCCCAATGAAATCCATCTGCTGAGGAAACCTCTCCAAAAAACAAGCAAACTAAACAGCAGTTGGCTTTTAAAGATGAGAGGTTCATGATCAGTCTTTGTCCCCAAGTGCACATGGGTGCTCAAGAGTTTGGTTGGCACCTCTCTCAAAGTGCTGGCTACCAGCCTTGAGGGCCCCTTTCCACACCAGCTTCCAGGGATGCATCCATACGTTTCCCCCCATGTTTATGTATGGGCCAGAAATAGGTGCTGGCCTTGACTTGGCAAAACTTCATGACTAAGTGAATGGATACACCTTCAAGGTGCTGGATACAAGAGCAAAGGAATGCCAGGGGAGGAATCTCTGAGCTGCTCACAAGCAAGCCCAAAGAAAGAAGGGGCACAGGGGGAAAAAAAAAAAAAAAGGAAAAAAAGAAAAAAAGAAAAAAAGAAAAAAAGAAAAAAAGAAAAAAAGAAAAAAAGAAAAAAAGAAAAAAAGAAAAAAAGAAAAAAAGAAAAAAAGAAAAAAAGAAAAAAAGAAAAAAAGAAAAAAAGAAAAAAAGAAAAAAAGAAAAAAAAAAGGAAAAAAAAAGGGAAAAAAAAAGATGCAAGAAAATATATTAGAACCAACTCCAATAATTTTCACACTGCCTTTGTACACTAATGGCACAAAATTTCTGCAATGACCCCACTGAAACAGAGTAGTGTTTACAGAGATTCCAAACAGCAAGACAAGCAGCTGAGTCCCAAAGGTGGTTCTTTTTACCGCAGACACATTATGGGGTCCAACCACAATCACCCACAGACTATCTGACCTACCTGATCCTGCTGCTACACAATACTCCACTGTGCTGGACATGACTGAGATTTTATGTTCATGCTATGGGTATATAATCTCCACCTAAGCTGCTCAAACTGGCATCTAAATCACACTCGCCATGTAGACTTGATTTTCTTGAAGTTTCAGACTACAATCAGGCTCTCAACTCTCCCATCATCATCTCAGCCACCCCCTTCCATAGCAAGGCATCTAAAGTCAGCATTTTTAGATGCTAAAAGGACACCAAGCACAATTCTCTACATGCTGAGGAGTCTTTTTTTTGCCATTGATGTGCTCAACATTTAGAAGCCCAAACCAAACTCCTGGGAATTTTAAAACTGCATACAGTTTAAGGCACTTGGCTTTAGATCAGTTGCCAAAGAAATATGTTCATTTGGTGATTTGTTCCATGTTGATTGGTAGATTTCAAAGCAGATGGAAGTAACCCACCTTTTTGGCACATTTTGTAGGTGAAAAGCAGCTTTCTTTGCCCATCTGTGAATTTGTCCTTCTCCTTTCAAAGCAAACTGCCTTTAACATCCAGTCACTGGGGCTCATTGCCCAAACCATCAGCTGTTCCTCTGAAGTTGCTTCTTTTCTCTGGTCACTGCATTCCCCCAGTCCAACAGGCCCGTTCTGGAGAGTAGCCCTGCAATGAAGAGTTAATGAAAGCCCTGGACAGCTCACACGATTCGCACGAATGCACCCAATCTCCCCACAGTGAAATGCCTACAGTGTCCCAGTGCTCCATACAGTGATCTCTCACGCAATAGCCTTGTTTTCAGGAATGCTACCTGGTGCTCATGCTCATATTTCTTAAACCTGTGGGAAATCTTGATTCAACCTCTATTTAACTTGAAAGCTCCTGGAGCATTAAAAAAAAAAAAATACAGGAGCATGTCATCTAATCATTAAGAAAACTATTTCAGGCAATTTTGGAGTCCTTTTCTTTGAGATTCACGTTGCCCCATAGGGCCAGTTAGCTTCAAAAATGAAGGACCAGTTCAGGATCCTTAAGATAAAGCTGTACCTGAAATCCACAAGCATTTTGTCTCAAGGGTCAAAAGGAGTGACCATTAAAAGGCCCTTCAGAAGGTATCCCCTTTAAAACCTCTTTTTCTTAATCCAGTCTAGTCTCTAGAAGCAAACACATGGAAATATCATCAATACCCTTTTCTGCCAAACAGATTTGTTTCCTTCCTCTGCTGATATCCCAGCATCAGTTCACCACTAGAAGGAAAGGCTGTGAATGAGCAGGAGTTTCAGAGATTTCAGCTCCTCTCACCTTTTAGGGCATTGGAGTAATTCTGAAAACATGGTTCCACACCTCCCAGTTTGAGTGCCCATCAGAGGGAATCTGACCTCCTCTTGTACTTTTCTGAAAAAAACCCAGTTCATACTGGGAGGAAATTCATCCAGGCTTAATTCCCACAGTATAAATCTTGATGACATTTTGGGTGCTCTATGCACTGATCAGAGGGACTGTGTGCTTTGAACAATTCAACTAACTGCAATTCAAATTCAAAAAATGTGTGAAAACAATAGAAGTGCAAAGTTCCTGGGAATGAAACTGACCTCTTTCTTCTGCTGTTAAGGGAATTAAAGGGGGTGCTCTTTCCAATTAATGACGGTAGTACAGTCAGTATGTCCCAGGTCAAAATGCTCCTCCAGTTTCCGCAAGTACAAGATGGAAAGAATTTCATGAGACATTATCAGAAAGAATTCAGAGTGAGATAAACACTTACTTCTTCCATTTGTTTTCACTCAGGCTTGACTTGTCACTAGTAATTATGACAGAGGATGTGATAAATGTCCGTTCAACATTTGTAAGAACAATATACTTTACCTAAACATGAGAACACACAGGAAAAAAAGACTAATTAGAAGCCACTTATTTCTTTCACTAATTGTTACTGCTCTGAGTCACTATGAATTGGCTCACTTTTTTTTCCTTCAGGAATGAAGCAAAGGGATATTTCAACCTTATCATACTTCTTACCTTGAATCTTTTTCTTTTAAGGTTATTTATTTATTTTATTTCTCCTTGTCAATAACTTGTTCCTGTTCCAAAACTTACATTTGAATTTTCCAGCCTTCATAAATCTATTTAATGGTTAAGAAGAGCTAAAATACCAAAATACTGTGTTTTCGTTCACCCAAAATGTCCCTCCTGGGGACCTACACTTTTTTCAAGGAGTTGGATGGAGCTTGAATGACAATTTAGACCTTTAATTTAGATGCTTTACTCCTCTTTCACCTGCTACTTTTCCAGGGGGTGGAAGAGCTCTTCTGACATGGAGATAAGACCTGCTCTGCTTTGCTTTCATACCTTAGCAATCAGTGAGACATCTTGAGCACACCACCTTCTTACCATTCCTGAAGGAAAAATAAATAAGATGGTTTCAAAGTCTTGACACTTCCCACTGCCAGGAGAATAAAAATCACACCAACAGCCCTGGAGAGCAGGTGCCATAGGTAGGTGGTGCGGAAAATGACACAGGCTCTGTTAGAAGGCTATAATTAATGAACCAAATACATTTAGAAAAGTTGACATTTCACTGGGTCGAACATTTCCATCATGAACAGTTGTGGTTCTTTCATCAAAATATCTGTGTAAAATAGCAAAACTTAACAAAACTTTTGGAGTCTTGTGATTACCAAGAGAGCTTTACAGATGCAGATAACTGTGCTGCTTCGGGGTACATTCTGTAGAGCCACCTGGACTCTCAATCCCACCATCACAGTATCCAGAATTGGAACCATGTACCATGCTGGACATCTTCAGCGGTTTGTACTGATGAGCAGGGTTTCTACTTATTATTTCACCTTAAATGACAAAACCTAGATTCTGCAAGTAACTGTGTAGCTCCTCTGGTACTGAGTGCTCTCCCATTCTCTTGGCCTCCTAAAATGTGCAGGATTCTCAATGCTTTACAGTAAATTCTCAGCAACCTGCTGGATTTACCCCTTGATTAAAATGTACTGTTTCTTAAGTAGGAAACTCAGGTCTGTCATTTGCTTAACATTTGAGAAATGTGAGAAGTTCTGTGTATTCCACAATCTCTGGGGAAAAGAAAGAAAACCACCAACCACCAACAAATGAGCAGGGGCAAAATAAACAAATTGCTCTTTAGAAGCCGCACAGTCTAACAGTTTCATAGCAATTTGGAGTTATTGTCAACAACCCTATCACCTTGGAGACTAGCTGACGCTGCAGAGAAATATTAGATGGGAAATTAAGGTTAACAAAGGGTTTCCTACTGTTGTTCGTAGTAATATAAGCACTTTACACATCAGTTCTAATTCTGTTGAACTGGGAAAAAGGAAATGGGAGAAGAAAATTTAAACAGGGACCACCCATTAAAATTAGAGGTACCCCATTCTCAATAAACTCACTTTCCCACCAGAAAACCACTGCTGCATCCTTACTTCACCTTGGCTGACTTGTTAAGAAGCAATTTTTTGATTGCAGATGCTTTAAAGTTCTATGATTTTGCCATTAACCCAAGTTCAGTAGCTGTTTTTCAGCAAGGTCTGCCTTACTTCTATTTAGGTAGAAACACGACATGACAATGCCCTCAAAGACAGGACAAATTGTTTGTCCAAAAGCTGTCTCAGGCCTGATGCCGAGAGGCAACATGCAAGCCTGACAAGCAATGCTATTGATGCAATGCTGTCTCAGCACTACTCAGCCCCATGCACACCAAATGTTCCAACTGAATATGAACTCGAGTCTCTTGATAACAGCTGTGTTGTGTTTTGCTTTCCAGCAAGACATTGATGTGAATCAAGCGAAAGACAAAAATTCCCGTTTCTCTTACACAGATGCATCAGCAGTAAGGAAAATATTTCAAGAGGTCTAGAAATTCACTTCCAGTCAAAGACTGCCTTTTCTGCTCTTTCCCCCAAGTACTATAATGCTGCCATCTTGCACTGAGAAACCCTCAGGTTTTCAGAGATCATACTGCTAAATCCACATCAGTATGAGTGGTTATGGTTCTCCATGTTCTCACATGCTTGGGAAAAAAAGTTGGTTACTTTGAAGTAGGATCAACACACTGTGCCTGCTTAGGACATCTTTCATCAGGACCCTGAGAAGGAGAAAACATTTCCCAGGTCAGGATTCTGTCTGAAGAGAAAAGCCTCTCACCCTTCTCATTCATGTGGTGAAGAACATACCTTGGAAGCCGGACTTCACTGATTACAGTTCTCCTTACCCAGCCAGTCCCGGCTTCTCCTTCCCTTGAGCCACATAGCTGACTCTAGCTGTCTTCCCATACACCTCCCTCTTTGCTAAATCCTTCATCCACCTAAACTGAATTTCTCCCCACCAACACTGTTTCTCTCCCCTCTTGCCACCTTTACCTGCTGATCTCCACATAAACCTCCCATATTTGATAAGACAGCTTTCTCCTCCATACTACTGCGGCATCAGGAAAAGATCATGCACAGGAGAGCTGTTCTCCATTCTGCTCTCAATTCCAGCAGCTGTCCACAGCAGTTCAAGACAACATCACAGGAGGTGCTTTCCAGCCCACCACAGAAATAGATTCTCTGCAGGGATGGAGTCTGCACATGGGGACATTGCCAGGGCTGGAAGTTGGCCAGTCAGGAAGATGTGTTCAGGAGATCTGAATTCTAAAAAGACCTGCAAGTTTCTACCATTCAAATGCATATTTCACATGACTTGTAACTTGAATACAATTGGAGAGATTTTCATAGGGATGGAAAAGAACCATTTTTTTTAAAGAAAAGCAACTATTTCCTACAGTATTTTGAATCACTCCTACAAAGCAGAAGGACGAATGAAAATGAGAACATTAAAAAAATTACTAGAGTGATAATAAATTTTAATTTGTTTTTAATTTTACCTTAAATTTTTCTTTAGAGAGAAAAAAAAAAAAGCCATTCTGGCTTCATTTTCTTGTTACACTTACCTTATGGCAGCATACTGCATTGAAAATTTCAGCCTGCCTGGTTGAACCTTGAGAACGTGAGTAATAATTAAAAACATAATTTTGAGCTGCCAGGTATCACATTATTTTAATGATAACCAAAGCTACCAGCCCCGCCTCTAATCACATCTTTAAAATAACAGAAATGAACCAGCCATTTCTAACTTCTTTATGTTCATTATTACTACGCCTTTTTTTCCCACCTGCCACTCATCTCCAGCTCCTCCCATCCCAGCCTGAGTACAATATGAAAAGACCAGTCACAGCCTGAGGGCTATGATTGTTTACTAGGACACGTACACAGAAGATTTCACTATGTCTGGCCATTTAATGCTACAGAACATTGTACAGTAACATCCTAATATTTTCAAGCAACCGTGTAATGCTCTGTTCTTTCTGAATCCATCAAGTTTCATTATCTAAATCCATGTGAGAACACAGGAAGCTGTGTTTCCCCAACTCCTGAAATATCTGCCTCAGGAAGGAAGGTATATTGTCTTTTTGATGCCCCTGTTTTGCTTGTGAGGTGGTTCTGTGTGCCTGTTTTGCAACAGCACTATAAAAGCAAACCAATTCAAATCTTCTATGGAAATGCCATGTTTGCCAGACACAGTTTGCATCCTTTTAACTCAAGGATCTAGATCTTCAGCATATCTCTAACACTATCAAAATCTCTATGATCTGGGAGCTCCAAAGTATGACTGTTGCAGTGTGAGCTGCAGTGGGAAATTAAAAATATGAAAATGATACCCTGCATTTCAATCACCCCATGTTTTTGTGTTAAGAAAGGGAAACATACTTCCTGAAAATCTGTAGCTAAGTCCAGGACAAAAAAAAACCAAAAAACAAAACACAAAAAACCCCCCACCAAAACAAACCCTACTTTAATCTTTCCTTAATCTTTCTTTCTAGTGTGTGAAAAAAAATCTGTGGCAAGGGATGATTTTTACGACCTCTAAAGGCATGAAAGCAGAGCTGAAATAACAGTGATTATCTGGAATTCAATCTTCCTAACTCTTTGGCTACACAAATCCTACTCCATGCACCAGGATTTTGATCCAACTAATAAAAGCTAAAGATACGGAGATTCAGCACAGTTAGGAAAGCAAGTGCAAGTTGCTGACATGATAAATCTGAATTCGCAAGTGTAAATCATCATATTTCTGTGAAGTTTAATTTCTTGGACTTAAAAAGAGGCTAGCTTTATAAGGCTTCAAAATAGTTTTTGAAAATTATGCTCTTTTTTCTACTCTCTGCTGTTCATTCCCAACCAACAAGAGACACAGTTCGGAGAAGCACTTACACATACAAGTAAAATGAGACAGCATCAAGTCCCCCTATCAAGTCCAACTAGTGTCAGCTGGGAACTGCACTTGAATTTACACCAACCTAAACTACTCCTTTGACTGTTTGGGTTTAGACCTGGGAAGAACATAGCCAGCCGAGCAAGGGAGGGGATTGTCCTGCTCTGCTCTGCAGCAGCCTTACCTTGAGTGTGGGGTGGTGGTTTTGGGTCCCACAATATAGGAAATACATTAAAGTATTAGAGAGAGTCCAAAAGAGTCCACAAGGAGGGTGACAGGTCTGGAGGGGAAGCCATATGAGGAGTGGCTGAGGTCACCTGGTCTGTTCAGCCTTGAGAAGAAGAGACTGAGGAGAGAACTCATTGCAGTTACATCTTCATGAGGGAAAGAGGAAGGGCAGGCACTCATCTCTTCTCTGTGGTGACCAGTGACAGGATCTGAGGAAATGGCCTGAACGTGTGTCAGGGGAGGTTTAGGTTGGATATTAGAAAAAGGTTCTTTCCCCAGAGGGTGGCTGGGCACTGGAACAGGCTCCCCAGGGGAGTAGTCACAGCACCAAGCCCGACAGAGCTCAGGAGCATTTGGAGAATTCTCTCAGGCACATGGTGTGATTCTTGGGGGTGGTGCTGTGAAGGGCTGGGAGCTGGATTTGATGATCCTTGTGGGTCCCTTCCAACTCAGCATATTCTGTGATTCTGCGATACTATTCATTACCATGAATGCAGGAAAGACAAGCAAGCCTTGAGCTGTCAGAAAAGGCTGGCAGCTCCCTTTCAGAGCATCGCTTTGGTCACTAGGGAGTAGCAAGGACAGAAAAGTGCCTGAGAAGCAGCACAAAGCAGGTAACTGAGTCCACCAAGGACACATCTCCTGTGACAAAGAGGGATGTGGTCAGAAAAAAGTCAATAGTCATGAAGACTCTTTATACAAGGAAAAGGAGCACTGGGGATCCCAAGACCTGTTGCAGGCTGCCACACAGATTGGCACTTATTCCTGTGGTAAGAACACGGGGCAGCTGTGAGCAACACCTTAGCCTTGTGCTTACCAGTAATTCAGGAAATTTCATACTCACCACATCTACTGTTCTTATATTTGTTGGTGTGGGAGAGCTGGCATGTTCTAGCAAGGCTAGTGGAAAGGGAGAATACTTTAAAAAGGTGAAAAAAGAAGTTTTCTTCTTGGACTCATAAATGAATATTTTTAGAAAGGCAAGCTTTTACTTAAGTTTACAGGAAAACTTCTCCCCCTACTACTAATTAGACTGGATAAACATTTCACAGCAACAAAATAAAGCCTAGAAATTGCCCCAGTGGGCTCTGGTAGTCCATACCACTTGTTATTCTTTCTCTCTCAGCTTACAAAGGTAACTTTTAAAATTCTGTTAAAATTTGCTGTTAGAATTTCACATATCCGCTTTTACACACAGTCAGCATTGGTCAACTGGTATAAAATAGGGAACAAAAACCCTGAAAAGTTTAAACATAGTGCTTTTGGTCTGTGTATATGATCAACTTAGAAATTCCAGCAAAAATCTATGGTAAGAAGGGAAGAATAAAAATACACAAAAGGCTGCTGAATAAGATAGAACAGTCATTCAGGACTCCTTAATATATTCTCCCATGGATATATTTGTACTTTATAATTCAGTTTCTCCACTGTCTAATTATCTACAGACAATCTAGTCTTGGGTGGATTATAATAGGTTCTGCTTCAGTTCAGCCAAGACAGAATCATAGATGGTTGGTACAAGGCCAGCAGCAAAGGAGTAGAAGATTGATGACATATTTTCAGGATCACTTCTTATTCTAACCTTCCTACAGCATGTCCAAGAAAAAAGTAATCTCACATTTTTATGTTCAGAACATATCCAGGTCTGAGGTAGAAGTTTTTGCTTTCCAGCTCAATTCAAACATCTTCGAGATATCAATAATTATCAGCTCACCACTTGTTCAGGGTCCAGATACAGCCTGCCTTCCCACTCTCTGTCCTTCTAATATCAGTGTTTCTGTCCTTTCTTTCAAGATCAGGTGCTATGGACAATGCTTTCTACTGACCAACTTATCTGATGTACAATTAAGCATAAGAGCTTGATTTTGACTACTTTGCTTCAACCACTTTATTTAGGAGGACTGGAAATAGGGAAAAAATTCCCTTTAAGCACCTTTGAAAATGACAAGTCTGCACTCCACAGTTAAACCAGTGTGATACTGCATGTGCCTGGGAATATACTGAAACAAGGATAAACTGAATGCTAGGAGACCTCCATTAGTACAGTGCATTAATACCACTGACTTTAACTTGTCTGTAATTCTTACATGCAGCTTCCTGAAATGTTATAAAGTCCCTATTGTCTTGAACAGAACAGAGTCTGGTACTTTCCTCCTTGTTATAACATACTTGACATTTATAATACCATCAAAAGCTTTGAGGTTTTCTAACAGAAGCTCTCAAAGCCTTGCTTCCTGTTCTGATCTACAGGCAGACATAAAACTCACAACAGAGCAATATATGCACCAGCAAGCTCTCAGTTTCGGAACGGTTTCTGGGTTTTAGGGTTGTTTTGTTTGTTTTTTCATTTCGCCTCTCCCAACCCTGCACTATTGGATGACATTGTACATGAAAATCAGCATCAAGGTGGTCTTAAGCTTCTCTTTGGGCAAAGGTAGACTTTCAAAGTATTATCTGCCAGACACCAACATACACTTCAAAGAAAATTCTTGGAGGCCCTGTATGACCTTTCCATTGCCTGGTTTGCTTTTTCCATCACCTCTTCACCAGAGCTAAAATCAGCTTTGGGGTGTTGATGTGGCAATCAGTATTCTACTCTCTGTTCTGGAACAGACCCAGCTGGTGCAAGTTCTTACCCAAAACCCAAAAGGCTCTCCCTGATAGCCCTCGATCCTCTTGCCAAACCATGGGAAGAGTCCACCTGATTCACCTACACAACACAAGTCTGACTTCAGTGGCTTCACTCCAGGCTTGGAGTCCCCGGCTGGCAAGAACATCCTGCTGCGTAGATGCTCAGGGTGACATGAGTTTTAGCTCCTGCCAGCAGAGACATGCCTGGATCCTCCCACAGAGAGCACCCAAGCTGTTCACAAACAACTATCCTGGAGAGCAAATATTCCATTCCCTCTACAGGTTTCTCGACATTTTTGAATTTCCTATTGTTCCCAGAGAAGTAACTCCTGGATTATAGGCCTGCTTGGTGGAGCACCTCTCCCTAGAGCTAGGAATATGTTGATTCTCTGAATAATAGAAGGACCTTGGCAATAGCTTCCACCGGATAATATCCATTTCCTCCCACTAAACAACTCAATTTCCATCAAAAAAATATCCTTAGAAAGATATTTTTCATTTAGATAGTTGTGCTGCCTCCAAGATCAACCAGTCAGACAGGTCTATAGGTTTATTCCTTTCTCTACAATTTCTTTTCTTCTGGATACATCCTTATAACCCAAAGGCACAACTAAAAAGCCAATATCCTCAACATCATTAAATCTTTTGCAAAGGTTTTAAATTCAAGACAATAAACTAATGTAGTCAGTGGGCTAACATAAAATAAGTTGGTTTTCACTATCTAGCTTCTGGCAGCTACTCTGCCAAATTTACTTGGACTGTTTACATTGTAGATTGCCTCTTAATTACATCTACAAAAATCTAGCAGTCCATCTTGGTCCACACCCTTTTTTTACAGCAAACAGCAATGCCTTTCAATGCCTCTGAGTGACTGCTCTGCAATAATTAAGCCTGTTTTGCAGGAGTCTCTGGGCTGCAAGCAGCTAAGGACGCTCAGCTCATTCCAGTTCATCCCTAGGTCCTAAGATCTTCCACACACCTAGGTCCCTGGATGCTTTTATTCCAAGGACTATTTCAGAGTCATAAGGAATGTAGCAACAGAGTCCATCATACCTGGTGGTCTGAGAGGTATTTCAGAGAAGAAATTAGTATGCTGTGACCCTGTTCACAAGGGGGGATTTTGGTCGAAGGCGTTGAAGAAGGTGGACTACTCCGAGTTCACAGAAGGGAAGACGTCACATTGCAAGTGGCAAATCTCATGTGTCAGAGAAATACAAAGGGTACTTACCATGGCCTCAGAGATCATTAAGATCCCCAAACTGCAATTTAAGAACCCCTAACTTAGGCTTTATTAATACAGACAGCCCATATATCTGGCTTAAAATTTTTTCTAAACTTTTTATTTTTATGGATCTGCAGACAAACAACTTTTCTCACAATCACTGCTCACATTCTAAAGCCTGGTTCCCAAGCTTACCACTCAGCATTTTCAGCTTTACAAAGGAAGAAAGCCTCTAACACTACAACTCTTAAGCAACAAAAATGTTTGTTGAGTAGGATAATCAAGACAGTCCAAATGCTTATATTTCTCATTCATTTGTACTATAACTTCTGTGTGACTCCACTCAGAGTATTAGGGCTGTACTAGGCAAGGTACTAGGCAAGCTAAAGAAAGACATGCATCAGGACTTCAAAAACTCTCAGCACTCAAGGGTGAAAGAAAATTGGAAAAGAGGAAGAGCATGGACAAATTGTGATGTCAAATTAGTACCCCAGGCTAATGGATAAATAAATAGGTCAACCCCATTCTATCAGTCTGATACTGACCCTAGTAAAACATCCACACAATTGACAAAAGGATTGAGAACTATGTAGAAATATATATAGATAATGATAATCAACATATATTTATGGAAAATAAATCCTATCAAATAAATTGATGTCCCAGCATGACATTTTTTAATAGCAGTAATAGGTAGAACTGCTTAAATATATCTAAAGGGTTTTGATGGGCACCAACATTTGTACCAGAAAGGCAGAAGATGAAGAAATCAATAAAATGTGTGATAAGTTTAATCAAAAATGTATTGTCAAAATGTCAATGGCAATAGCCATCAAGCAACAGTCTTACGGGGTGCACCACAGGCAGAGAATCCCCTCAGGCATCCATGGCTCTGACCAATTATGGGTCATGCTTTGATAGCAGATTTGGAGTGCTGCACTTTGGCCAAAACACAAATGCAATCTTTGGATCTTTGAACAGATCTGTACTAAATCCATTGAGGGAATCACAGGACTAATGCTGCTTCAATGTACCTACTTCTGATGTCGAGTGGAACACTGGAAATCAGAAAGCACCCCAAAGATTGGCTAAGGGGTTTTAAAGATGTGACTTATGAAGATTACAACCAATCATTCCAACTTTTTCCTCAAAAAGATAAAGAAAGAAAACTGTACCAGGGAACAGAAATTCACCCACTGTCAGAAAATACAAGGACAAGATTCACAGGCTGAAGGCAGAGGCAACTGATGCAGCACCTTCAGCAGGGTTGGTTACTTTGGACACCTTTATATCCCACAGACATAAACAGGGTCTTGCAGGATGCAGCTCATCTACACCTATTTTAGATATCTAAAATGAGATAATCTTTGGATGAGATTAATCATAGCCCAAAAGCACCCATGGCTCTTTGATTACCAGAGGTAGAATCTGGGCAGGAAGGAAACAGGCTTGAATACCCCTTATGCAGAGATCCGCAGCTGGGAGGGAGATAACCCACTCAGCCTAACTGGAGGTCAGATTCAGTTTTGACAGCACTGGGACAACATGTCAAGAGCCAGAGTATATTTCCTTCAGTAAAGGCATCTAGATCAGGGGCAAGATGTTCATTGCTGTTGTGACAAGTCCCATGGCCTGCATCATGCAGGCAGTCAGGCAGTGCTGCTGCGGCGCTTCCGTCTGAATTTCCATCAATCTACGCTTGGCTAAATTCCTTGCAAGGTGGCTTGAATTCTTCACATGAGCAATCCCATTTATTTAAACCATCAGTCTTGGTTCATGGGCTACTGTCATGTAAAAATGGCTATACTATGCAGGCTTTAAACACTGAACACGGGCTTGGGTGCACATATGTAAATATATAACGTGTATGTATACAAATGTAGAGTTTTTACATTTATGACGGGATCTTGATCCAAAAATGGACAAGTAGGAGAAAACTGTTTACTCCAGTGTACTTGGATCTAGGCTGTTGGTATCTTTCTGATACTTTCTTTGGTGACAGCAGATCAAGGGTGGTGATTCTACCCTGCTGCCCTGCTCTAGTGAGATCCCATCTGGAGTCCTACATCCAGCTCTGGGGCCATCAACAAAAGAATAATATGGTCCTGCTGGAGGAAGTCCAGAGAACAGCCATGAAGATGATCAGTCAGAAGGATGGAGGGAAGAACAGCAAATGCAGACTAATTAGCTTGAGAAGCGAGAGATATAACTACAAATACAGGGGGCTGAGTAATAAATAATAAAAAATTATGTAATCAATGAATGCTGATGCATTCGTTAAAATATATAAATAGTGTAGTTTTGATGACTGAGGAACCAACCCTTTGTGGTTTACCACCCAGCTCCCTTCTTTGCACAAACTAGAATAAAAAGTAGAAATAGCTTGCCTTGCTGTGTGAGTTGGTGGAGTGCACCAGGTAACAAATACCCATGTTTGGGACACCATTTTGGGCTGTTCAGCCTGGAAGAAACTCAGAGATCTTATAGAGGGGCTAGAAGAAAGATGAAGAAGGACTTTTGATAAAGGCCTGCAGTGACAGAGCAACGTAGAATTGCTGTAAACTGAAAGAGGGTAGGTTTGGATTGGATGTTAGGAAAAAATTCTTGTTAGGGTGGTGAGACACGGGATCAGATTGCCCAGGGAAGTTGTGGATGCACCACCCCTGGAAGTGTTCACAGCCAGACTGGATGGGGCCCTGAGAAACCTGGTCTAGTGGAAGGTGTCCCTGCCCATGGCAGAGGGGTTGGAATTTGATAATCTTTAAGGTCCTTTCCAACCCAAACTTTTCCATAATTTGGTGATTCTATGATTCACCAAGCAGACCCCTACTTTAGCCACTAGCAGTTTACATCTAGACACTTAAGAGTGGTGAAGACTCACCAGTTTGTTGACATAGAATGAAAAAAATTGGCCAAGTTAGCTGATACTCATTATTAATCCCCTGTGAAGCAGTGACCATTTTCCTCAATGCCGAAGGACAGGAGCAACAGCAGAAACATATAAAAAATTACCATTTAAATAGTTTTACCTAGTAACTAGACATAAGGTCTTGCCAGCAGTTCTTCTTGGTTTCTCCAGTTCTTGGTTTCTCCATGCTCCTGGCAAGAATGGAGATTTTTTAAGATACCTGCAAATGCCAGCTTAGCATCCCTAATAACATTTACACCTGCCGCTTGTTTTTCTGCTCTTCAGGTTCCATCTTGATGAGAAGCAGAGGCCAAATGAAAGGCAGGAGTTATGTGGGCCAGTTCACATCTTGTGTTGCAGCTTTGTGGGAGGGAATGCTTGCTCTCGCTATTGTAAATTAGGGAGAATAATTCCCTCATCTCTGTCTGGGGTGGAGCTGCCACTGAATTGCACACCTTTGCTTTCTGAAATCCAGCCAAGGGCTATTACAGTCCCATATGTGACCAAGAAGCAAACAATCAGCTTAATCTGTCCATGCTAGTTTGGGTCTGGGACTCTCACTGTCCTGGCAGCCCTATGAACAAAGATAATAAAGCAATGGGAAAAGAAATAGAAAGTGATATACCTATTTTAAGACTACCAAGTGAAATCTGTTCTTCAGTCCAGCAGAAAACTCAGATTTGTTGGGTCACTGTTAAACCAAATAAGAACAGCTGCCTAACAAGAATCTGATCCACTGACAAATGGTTGAGCTGACACACAGAGAGAGGATAGTGTTACTAAGGCAAGTTGCTCGGAGTAGAGAACATCTGGTCACTTTCTGTCGACAAAACAAAACCAAAAAAAATATGGCAATATGAGGAGTGTTTTAGGCACATTTTTAACCCTGTGTTTGCTCTGAGACCAAAACTCCAAATTAGCTTAAACACCTGTTGTGTTTACCAGCCCAGATCCTCGAAAATATCAAAGAATAGCCAAACGGCTCCTCCAGTTTTCCTGTGCAAGGTTCTTGTACAGATCTCCATTTTACAGTGTGCGCAAAGGTGAGAGGGAAGCTCTAGCCTAAGTAAACAGCCTCTGTAGGAACAACATTTAGGCATTCATATGTATTTTCATCTGAAGAACTCAAAATATTTATAAACTGTCATTAACTAACCTCCTAACATGTCCTGTGAAATAAGTACGTAGCCCCATAGGTTTGGGGACATGATACAAAAGCTCTGGAGTAATTTTTTCTTTTATTTTTTTTAAATTTTACCAGCCCACTTCAGTTAAAAATGAGATGGCTGGAAGCTAAACAAATGCTGAAGTTGAGACCTTTCCAACAAATGCAGTTTTATAGCACGAAGTCTCCAAAGTTGAACATCTCAGACTTAAAGACATCAGGCTTAACCGATGCTTAAAGGTCCCTCAGCACCTGATAGTCTTCACAGCTGCTGAGTTTTATTGCTAGAACCAGACAGTTCAAACTGGGGACATCAGCCAGTTTAATAAAAGCCCAGCAAAATGTCTCAAGAATGACCTATTTCAAGTATCATGTGTTATGGGCATGCTCATGCCTTATCACAAAGCCATGAAAGTCAAAGCTTGAACAGGATGCTGGACTGGAAACAGCAGCTTGCTAAACCTGGTTATGGAGCACTTGTCCATTAGGAGAAGCCCAACTCTCTGAAAATTAAATCTATTGTACACTGACCACAGGCTCAAAAAAATCCAACACTGCACAGTCAAAAACCAAAGGAAAGTAATGGGAGAAGGAAAAAATCTCAACCTTCTCTTCCAAACAGATTTTTTTCTTCAAAATTATTACGAGGAGCTAAGAGTAAATTTGAGCATTAGACTATGTTACAGACAGTCATATTTTGCACAGATCCATCCATGTCTAAAAGTAAAGGGCCTCCTAGAAATCTTTCTATAATGCAAATTAGGCATCTGTTGGTTTCTGCTGGTTTCTGTAGGGGCTTAAACTGTGGAGCAGAGCTACCAGAGTGGGGGAGAATGGGTAAAGAGGGTATATCAATTGTCACAAACTCTCTCAAAGAAATGGGAATGTGGTGGCTAGCATCATAAATGGGGCTAGACTTCTCAGACCGGAATTGAAAAAATAAGCACTGAGGACTTTCCATACCAGAAATAAGTTTAGACCCCAAGTCACACATGCCTTACTGCACTTGGAAAATTTAAGTTGCTAAATCCACAACCATGTTCCAGTTTTAAGGTTTCAGCTTCAGCATTTGTTTAGCTTGAGCCAGGTCACTCTCAACTGACGTAGGCTGGCAACAGGATAAAATGATGAAATTATTCCAAGTTTCTAGAGGAGCATTGTCTGGAATTCTGTAAATCAAATGGACTCAGCTTTGCAGAGAAAAAAAAAAAACAAAACCTGAACTGACATGGAAGAAATAATATTTAAAGCATGATCCTTCAGGACTTTCACAAAAGTGAAAGCTTTCTTGCTTGGCCAGTGCTCTCAGTCACTTGTGTTCACAGACACAGTCAGTGGTGTAGGTCTCAACACCTGCCTTTCAGGCTGGATAGTAATGCCTGGGTTTCCCTGTGCCTTTCTTTGGAGGGAGTGCTGACCTAGCACGGCTCCATCTCTTAGCCACAGCTGCTAACTCTGTAATTTCTAAGACCTCTTTTCTGGCAAGTTACGTTTGGGCTGAATCAGCTCCCTGAGCCGGTTGTTGAGCAGCTCCCCTGCATGGTCAGCAACAGGGTCAGGACAAGGAGCCAGAGTCTCTGAGGCGCTGCACTCACTAATGTGTGGGGCCACAGACAGTGTTGGGTTTGGCTGGAGCTGAAAGGTGTGTCTCAGCTGTTTGCTTTTGCAGGTGACTGCTGGTTAGCAGACAACTAACAGCCTCATCCCAAAACTCAGCATCTGGCTGGATTAATCCCATTTCCAGTTTCCCTAAAGAAAACCAGCCCTTGACAACAGGTCTTTCAAGCGTGCATGCACCCACCATTTCCTTGAGATTGTCTACCAAGACACCACAAATTCATCTGCTTCACCCCAAGCCTGTGAGCAAAGAGATGATAGATTTAGAAGGTGATATAGGAAGAAAATACGTATTTAGCAAAAAATGAGAAGAGATATGATGTCTTGGAAACAAAGCCCAGGGTATATCTCTGATTTTAGCCCTAGGAATTCAGGCAACATTTTGTCTTTTGAAGACTGCTTTTAGTTCTAGAAAACCTCCATTTCCATTGCCATCTGCCTCATTTCGATTCCACTGGTTCCAAGCTTGCACTGACAATGGCTCTACCTGATGTCAGAGTCTTCAAGTGACTGACAATGTCCTGTTTATGGTTCACACCTGATCAGCTACACAAATTCAAATAATGACTCCGCAAGGAGCTGGTTCCCAGCAGCCTGGTGGCAAAATACTCTCCATGTGTAGTGCAGACTATTTATTTTATACAAGACTTGGAATACACTCCATAATATTACATAGTTATTAATTCAGCTATGAATACCTCCATCAAGCTCATTGCTTTGGCTTACTTTATCAGCTTTGGCAGAAGGACCGCACACTGTCACATTGCACAAACAGGATGAGAAGCTGCCTTGCCTGGACGTGTGACTGAGAACATGCTCTCCCAGCAATTTTTGCTGGGTCTCTGCACCACAGTGACTCTCAGACCAGGTACATCTTGCCCAGCCACTGGTCCAAATGACTGGTAACTCACTCCGTCCTGTCTCTCTGTTCTGCACTGACCAGCAACGAGTCTGCCCTTTGCCATTTCTTTCTGCACTTGGCCCTCACCTCTCCTCTCTCAATCCCCTTCCATTTACCTCCCTTCCTTTCTGCAACCCATGCCCTTTTGGTTTTTCTCCCCCTTAGCTTCTTTTTTCTCCCCCTTAGCTTCTTTCTTCCTAAATCCATCAAAATCAAATATGAAAGACTTGGATCATAACAACAATTGCCAGCATGCTATTCCATCCATTAGTTTCCCCTTTTCCCAGCCTGTTTCCCTCTTCACAACAAAGACCACGGAGACTGCAAATCAAAAGTGACTTCCCAGAGAAGGTTTTTCCAACACCAAGTTGGGTGGGACCCCATTCTGCCTTATACAATGCTGATAAGGAGGAGTATAAAATTCTTCAAAGAGCAGACAACTATAGGAATGTAACAAAAAGCACGCACCAAGAAGCCCAGTCCTCCTTGATTTCCATCATCTGTCAAGGAGTATGTTTATATCTATGCTCCACACTGGATTTCTTTAGCACTGTGTCATATTAAAAGAAAGTTTATTATTTCTCTACACAAAGGTAGGAACTAAGATGTGCCTTGTTCAAATGTATAGATCAAATGTGTTTCAGAGTTTTCTATAAGCTAAAAGGGCATGAAGGAATAGACTTTTTTTATTATTTTAATTCACTGATCAGAGCCATATTTTTGTCTTGCCTTGAAAAAAAAGTCAAAATAGATCACTAAACATGTCCTTACTGGCATATCACAATCCTTTTTCAAGTGAGAAATTAGTAAATAATTTTCAAATATGCTTAATGTATCTTGACCTTAAAAAAAAATCACACAAATTTTTAAAACACTACTGCCATAAAAAACATGACAGTCCCCCAGAGAACTGGATCATCTTTTCAATGGATAGAGAACACCCCTAGTAAACACAGATGCTGTTTTGCTATGGTTTCCAGTGCCACTGAAGTTAGAGGCTGCTCTTGCAGCTGCTGAGCACCATTTATTATGTCTGCAGCACTAAACCCCCTAAGAACCTGAACACCCAGAATCAGAGATGATTCTCCCTACATCCTGCCTTTGATGAGTGTTTTCCAACTGGATAAACCAAACGCTTAAAAAAAACCCATAAAATCAGTGCCACTGTGAGCCCCACATGCAGCCACCAGCAGGGAGGGTTCAGGGGTGTCCGTGGGCAGCTCACAGGCACTTGTGAAGCAGCGGCGACTCACCTAAAGCACAGCAGCCTTTGGAGCTGGGGGCAGCCATGGGTTTGGCAATGGGATAGGCAAGCCTTCTCTGGCCAGGGCTCATGCTCTCCCCTTGAGCCGCGGGGGGAATCACATTCCAGCAATTAGCACAGCAGCCCCAGGAACGCAGAGCGTGCAGGGCTGACTGACCGAGACCCTGCACCAGCAGATCTGCCAGCTGGATTTCATCCCCTTGCCTGCCAGAAACAGCTTTGTATCATCACTCAGTTAACTAATGCGCAAAAGGCAACTGGGATGTTGGTATGCAATTGCCTCTTAAATTATGGAATTATGAGGCCTTCCACAGTCAAATTATGAGAATGCACAGTAACAGTGAATAAGGGAGCTGTCACGGTCAGCTATGTTGTGGGTTCCCTTTACCCCGCCAATGGTGCAAGAAGTCATAACTTCTCCACAAAGCTGCAGTAACTGATTGTGTAAATACCAGCAGATCATTGCACATGAGGGAAAAAAATAAATAAAAACAAATTAAAAAAAATAAATAGGTTTGATACACATCACCTTCAAATTAACTTTGTTCAGAGGGAGTAGGCTCACATGTTTCACTTTGCATTTGCAATAGCCTTAGAGTATCTGTGCAGCTTCTGGAGTGGGTGGCTGAGAACTTCCTGAAGTTCTCATAATGACCTCAACACATTCTAAAGTTGCTAATGGCTAATGCAGTCAAAACAGAACTCAGGACAAACTAGGAAAATATTAGGAGAGACATAGAAGCCTTTAGAACCAGTCATACAAAACTACTGCTTACTACAAATTGTCAGTTGCAAGCTTTTTCAGAAATAGGAATATTTTCATCCTGTTTGGAAAGTGCTTCCCACCTTGCAAACACTGCTAATCAAAGCATGCAAAAGAAGAGCTGCTAAGTAACAGCTGATGCCAAGAAAAACAGGAAGGAACCCTGGATGCCCAGATGCTGGCATTGCACCCATGATTTCGGTGTCCCAAACCATTGCCAAACCTATCACCAGGGAGGAGGTGGGTAAGAAAAGACAGGGAAGAGGGAATGGATCTGCTTGATAATAAAGCCTAACAGTGCTTTATTAAATGCATGGTTTTCTATTATTCAATTTGAAATACATTAAAAAGTCCAGTTCAGTCAGCTGAGGTACCAAACATTAAGTTAATTTAAACATCTCACTGTTTGCATTAATGGAGTTTTAGATACCTCCCTTTTCTTTTAAAAGTGGAAATTAAGAGAAAAAAACCACTCAGTCTTGAAGAGGTGACAGCTTTCTTAAAAATTCTTTTTGAATGTTTTGAGAACAGTCAGCATTGATCAGACTTCACATTTCAAAGCTTCACAGAGGAAGCAGCTTTGGACACAGATCTAAGGAAAAAAAGCTACGTTTGCAATGCATATGGTAGTCCATTAGCATTATATTTTCAACACTTGAGTGAAGTCTGTGATTTCCTGCATGTTGACTGGTGAGCTACAGCATAAATTCACTCTCACACAGTATTTATAGCTGCTGGCATTCAAGACTCAGTTGCAATGTCTACTCAGTGTCTCTTCACATGAAGTCCTATAATGGGCTGCTTTAGCTCCAGGCAGGGTAAGACTTACCTTTTCTTCATCCTGAGGTCAGCATTTCCTAACCACCTACCATGAGTTAACGTGCCTGGTGTCATTCTGCTAACATCCAAAGGAAAGAGCTCAGTCTATGGATCTGGCAACAAAATGCTGCTCTGTTTTCCACTGGAACTCCATTCTACATCATTAAGATATTTAAAAAGCAGTAAAGCTGCACATTTCACACACATGTCTCTTCTGGCTGACCTTGGCTACAAGCACTGGAGAAGCTCCTGCCACTGACACACCACTACTTCTAGAGCAGTACTGCTAGGCTCACTGTCCAGTATCACTGTTGAGTATCTTTGAAAGGCTTTCACACACCTATATGAATGACTTTAACCCCCTCCTGGCCAACAAAGCAAAAAAAAAGTAGTGCTTCAGACATGGGTGTGGGAGGGAGGATGGATTTGTAATACAGTCTTATCCCTGCCCTCAGCACAGCCTCCACAGAGCTGCTAGGGAAGAGCTGCTTGGCTTGAGCAGAGATTTTGTTTCTCCTTGCTCTGTCTTCCTCTGACAAATTTCTGTGCATTTTTTTCTGCCCTAAAAGCTTAAAAATCTAACCAGATATTTTGCATTTGTTATAGCTTATTATGGTGAGAGCATAATCTCAGCTGATTCCTCCCAGTGAGAGGTATCAAGTAAGACACCCAACACAATGTCTATGACCACTGAGAGAGAACTGGAAAGAGGGACATGGATGTTTGAAACCCCCTCACAGAAAGGTGTCAGACAGCTGTTTCTGGCTGTACTTATTCCCAGCACAATGAAGACTCTGCAGACAGCCCTTTTAAGGTCAGATCAAAAGGTCCACCTACAACAATGTCCAGTCACTGATAGTGGCCACCAGCAGCAGATGCATAGGAGAAAATAGCATAAGGACAGGCCACAGACTGAGTAATCCATTCCCTGGTACAGCTTCCAGCAACTGGCCATTTAGAGACTTCCTGAGCTAGAGGCTAAATCTGGACCATTGTATTTGGTAGCCACTGATGGACCTATAATCTATTAATTTGTATAGTCTTTTTTTAAATCCATTTATACTTTTGGTCTCTACCACATCCCATGGCAATGAGTTCAAAATTTTAATAATGTACTGTGTGAAGAAGTACCTCCTCTTGTTTGTTTTAAACCTGCTGCCTGATCATTTCATGGGGTGCCTCCAATTGTGTCAACAAGAAACACTGATTAATCACTTCCTATTCACCTTCTCCACAGCACCCAATTTTACAAACCACTATCACCTCACTCATCTATGGCCACCCTCATTCATCCTTTCTGCTGTTTAGTCTCTGCTACAGACTCTGCCAGTCCTACTATTATTTGTCCTGTGGGGGGTTTTTTCCACAGCTATTTGTGAGCTGAGACTCACAAAAAACCCTTTCAAATACCTTTAAGATCCTTCTCACAGTGGTAACACCTCATCCACAGTTCATTATGGATCCATATGGGCTAGACTCACTTTCCCCTTTTCCCTGTGCATTATTCCACATTTATCAACACTTAAGTCATATCTGCTGGTTTATTAGCTAGTCACAAAACATGCTGCAACCTCTTGCAAAGACCAGCATCATTGGTTTTTAAACTTATCTGGACCTATTGAAGCAACAGGTTCCCCAGCAGCTGGACTCTAGCATATCCAATATCATCAGTCACTACTAGCCCCATCTGCCTGGCATTCCTCTCAGTCACCAGCAGACTCTTGCCTTTTTGTACCTACCATACCAGGACCACGGAGATGGACACAGCCAGCTGCTCAAGGACTCTGCAGGAAAGAGCGCTGTACTTCTTATCTGATGCTGAAAACAAACTTCCAGACAGATGTGCTCCTACCAGAAGGGTTTGCCCATGGTAGAACAAGATGTGGAAACCCTACTCAGCAAGTCCTCTTGTGAAAGCCTGGCCTTGCAGACCAGCAAGGCTCAGTGAGAGGGTCAAAGGACACAGGCTGGGTGAGACAGGGCCAGTAGGGGAACAGCTGAACGGCTCCAAGACAAGCCCCCTTCCTAGGGCCTCCCCTGTGATCCCGAGGCTATTTTCAATTTAGAAGTCCCCTAGAAAGAGAGCCACAGGCAGACAAAACTTGCACCCCCAGAGGCCTCCTGAAGTCATTCATAGAGGGAATGAACTTTGGCTTTGGGGGTCATTTGGGTGTTAAGTGGAGAGATCTGTTTTATGGGCTTGATGAAGGAGGAGGAAAAGAACTTCCTTAGCACAGCTCAGCCATTGCTGTAGGGGAATGAAAGAAGGACACAGAGTCTTGCCTAGTCCAGCTTCTCTGACCAGGGTGAAAAGATATTAAAAAAAACCCCAACCAAACAGGAACACTCCTCTCAACTGCTATGAATCGGTGGGGTGAACGAGGAAGAAAGGGAGGAGCAGGAAGTGGTAACTTACTTGGACTCCTGAAATGAAGCTCCAGTATTCACAGGGTTTCACAGCTCACCACTTGTTTTCACCTGGCCAAAAAACCCGAAGCAACAATCCAAGCCAGGATTTTGTGCTGCCTGTGGCTGCTACTGGACAAAACTTCAAAATCCAACAAAAAGGAAGCTCTTTTAATTGCAACATTAGCCCTTTCCCCAGAGAAATCCAGTCTTTTTTGGCCTTTAAAGCAATCACTTAACGTGCTTCATCATCCCAGAATTTCTCATCTTTTCCCTCCCTTTCCAATGCATGTACACTTTTATAATGGGCTTTTCCATGAACTCCGCTGACTTGACTGAAGTTGAATATTTCAGAAACAATTCAGACATTCCTGCCAAACACAGCTCCCTGGAAACCCAGCAAGACTCTTGTGCAAAGTCTGGACTGTTGCCTGCTCAGGTAGTGTCACTCTAGGGTACTGAGAAAGAAACACAACCATAGAATCACAGAATCATTTAGGTTGGAAAAGAGCTTTAAGATCATCAAGCCCAACCATTAACTCACCACTGCCAAGTCCACCACTAAACTATGTCCCTAAGTGACTCATCTACATGGCTTTTAAATACCTCCAGGGATGGTGACTCAACCACTTCCCTGGACAGACTGTTCCAATGCTTGACCAACCTTGTGGTGAAGAAATTTTTCCTAATATCCAAACTAAACCTCCCCTGGGGCAGCTTGAGGCCACTTCCTTTTTCTTGTTACTTAGGAGAAGAGGCCAATATTCAACTCATCTTGCTTGGAAAAGCCTCTTCATTTAAGGATGGCATTGGCAGCTGTAGATGAGCAGACAGGAAGGATGTCAAATATTGAGGTTCCAAGTTATAAATGAGCTCTTTGTCTGGTTCTTCCCTCCACAGCCCTATTATACCCATTAGAAGCTTCCTGCAATGCTCCTCCAGTTGTACTGCACGAAGCCCTCATCCCTTTTCCCATCATCTCAGTGATAAACACCCCCACAAGAAGTTTACTTGCAAAAAAATACATGCAAAATTCCTGCATGCCCCAGGGTCCAACAGCAAGTAGAAGAACATAAAATAAGACGGGGCGCTGTCCCTGCCTCCTCATTTTCGCTATCATTTTGGCACATGCCAGAACATTACCCCAAGCAAAACATCATCAGGTAATGAACAGGGATTTGCATGCAATTCCAACAGTGGGCATGACTACAGGCACTGATGACTGCAAGTTATCTTTCCAAGGATCAGCACAAATCCCATCTCTGTACACCGGCCGCACAAAAAAATGGCTGCAAGACCTACTGCCATTTGTAGTTTTAATTGGATTATCAACTGAGGTGACATAGTAGCTGATGTTTCTGCACAAAAACATGTTTATTACAATGATGTAGAACTGACTCAGAGCACAAGGATGCTTTGAGGTTTCCCTGCTTGATCAGCAGATTCAAATCCCTTGCTGCCAGATTGGCATAAATTGCTAGCCAGTCCCTTCCCAAGAGAGAAGCTTTGACTATCTCTCCTGACAGCAGTAACCAGTCATGTACCAATTAGATGCGCATCCTTTCCAAAAACAGCTTCATGAACACCCAAATGAAGTATCTTTGGATCTTACAGCCCTCCCATCCCAGAAGTCAGGCTTTTGAAAATGTCAGGGAAGATATCCTCAGTTTCCCTTGCATGCAAAAACCCTTCCAAAATGTACACAGAAGAAAAAAGGGCAGAGCTAAAATAAAGATGGAACTGCAAAGTACAAGCAGAAACTATATTTTAGCTATCTTTAAATATTTCTATTTTTACGTGCAATGAGTTCTTTCATGTTCTTTCGGTGTACCTCTGCTCACTTTAAGATCAAACTGGCTTTTTTTTGCCAGCAATTCATTTAGAGCCTGCTCTCTGCCACCCTTCTCCCTCCCCACCTGCAGGCAAGCAGGGATCTGGGCCTCACAAGACAACTGTGGCGTGGGTGTTATTGGCTGTCTGTTTTGGCAGCCTCTCATCCTTTCTTCCAGCTCTGTTTTGAAACACAATCTAAATTACAAAAAAAAAAAAAAAAAAAATTAGACATTCCTGCTCTCCCTACTCACACCAGCAGCACTCCCATCGCCACAGCACAAAGCATGGCTGCGAAAGGAGCAGCACCGGGCTGGTTGGCAAATCTTCAGCAAGGAAGAACCTTACTCCAAGAAAAGGTACATATTTCAGGAGGGGCCAAGGCAAAAACAAGGGAAAAGAGGGCCAAGAGGGCTTGGGCCGGCTCTCTCTCGCATTTAATAGCATTAGGTTCTAACATGTAATTTGGACTAAAAGACTAATTCTTTCCTGTGGTTTGATGGATGTTAACATCCCCTTTTTTTATTATTCTTTAATAATGTATTACATAACATTCTGATACACTAATTACCATCTCATGTCATAGCAATTTTATTAAGAGCTTATACTTACAAATACCCATTCTGAAAAGATTTCAGGACTTTTTGTCATTTTCTCTGAACTACTCTTGAAGCACTGGCAACATGGCCTGATGCTGCTTCGTACAGCTTCCAGTAACAACACATCTCTACACAAAGATGTCTCGTGAGCCCTGGGAGTCAGGCATGGATTCTTCTTGCGTTTAGTCTCAAGGACTTGTAAACAAATTACTTTTAGCACACTAGGTTGTGATAAAACACTGCTAACACAGCCCTATTAGGTTCCTGTACCTGCTACAGCTCCAAATCCAGAAGCAATGCCAAGAGTGAAAAATTCCTTTATACCAAGTAATGGAAAATTTGTTAACTATTCTGCAGTTAGTGTTTGCTCATTAATATGCTATCATCTTGCGAGGCAAGACTTGGTACCATGAGGTATTTTTCTGTATAAAATTGCTAATGCCATCAGGATTGTCCAAATGGGATCATCATCATTAAAAAGATTACACAGTGAGGAAAGGGATTATGACAACATCTCAGTAGAAGGATTACTAATCACAAGTAGAATCCTGGTACAAATCTCATTCTCTGTATACAAGAAAGGACACAAAACCTTTTAAACATAATTTATATACATTTATGGCTTTATACAACAAACTGTCAGGGATTGTTCTCATGTGTCTGTAGAAGTACATCAGGCACTTTTTCTGAAAATATCCACGTATGAATTTTAATTTTGCAATGTGACTAAGTCAGAGCAGTGAAGCGTTGAAGAGCTGTCATACCACTCACAAATAGAACTAGCAGTATGTACATGCCAATCTCTTAGATATTGCTGGTTTGTGGAACACCTTCAAAAAAGAGGCCAGTTTTCATGTCGAATAATTTGCTTTTTGCTTGCATAAACCATGCTGCATCTTACATTATGATTACCAAAATAATAATAATAATAATAATAATAATAATGAGAATACCTTATTTTAAATCAGTCATAAATTAAGAATCCTAGCAATTTCATAATGAAAATAGGAATTTCAAATCAGTAAAAAAATAAAAAAGTACTAGCATACATCCAGTGGTTTAACAAGTGCAAATTTTATACTGTTTCATAATTGGTCCAATTTTAACTTCTCAGGGATGCTCTGTTGACTTAAGCCAATAATAAGCAATACGATTTTTGCTTAAAAGTTTAGGCAAACTGTCAGTTTATCAAAGCAGAGCTTTCCAATTAATGCATATACTACCTAAACATATATCATATAGCTATATTATGGAAACAATACATCTTTATATTTAAAATATCTGAACAGCTCTATAATACAATAAACTTTTAATAACAGTACAAACCAGAGAAAAGTCAAAAACAAGGCTGCATAGGTAAGATCATCTGCACAATTCACAAACCAATCATTTACAACATTCTGACACACTAAGTTACTCCAGAAACTTGGTACTTTACTGAAAAAGGATTTATAACTAGAGGTCACATAATGTTTGTTTTCAAGGCAGACAACATGCTCCTTCACCAAACCTCACAGCCTTCCAGAATTACAATTGCAAAATATTAGAATGGCACAACCAAAAAAAAAAAAAAAAAAAAAAAACCAAAAAAAAAAAACAACAAACAAAAAACCCCCAAAATTAAAAAACCCTGAAACCCCAAAAAATGCCAAATTGACCATGCAGCCAAAATCTGATTTCCTATAACTGTTTTCTCACAATAATTAAAAGGGCTTTCTACAGACTGTTGCGATTAAGGAAATGCTACATTTCTGTTATTCATAGTTGTAAAAGGAAATGAAAACACTATCTGTTTACAGGAAGTTATACAGTAGCAGTAAATAATAAATGGGAGGTATATTGTTACATGTAGCATGTTCAGCTGCATCCCCATAGAGTATAGCATTGAGTACTTCTTTCTTTGCATGCAGAGGTGGATTTTATGACTGCTTTGGCCTATGTGTACCCATGCCTACTTGGGAGCAAACACTTTTGCACATGCAGCCCACAGAAGGATCTCCAGAAACCCCCATCTGAGCACTGCCAGGATTTACTACCACATTTCAGATTATGCTTTTGGTGGTGAAAATGCTATTAGAGATATTTGCCTGTAAAAGGAGGTGGCTTCGTTGAGGCTTTGGCATTAAGAACATTTGATTTTGCTCAAAACAAGTTCAAAGACCAGTTTCACACTGGGGAAGATTCGGTATCACATCAGCCTCTGGAACTGCCTGACAACCATAATGGCATATCGAAAAAAGTAGGACCAGCTGTAATTAGTAGTGATTTAAGCCCAACAGGGAGCTAAATGCTTGCACATCAATAAGTACATTGCAGAGCCTTAGGAAAGTCATAACAGGATCATTAAATATACGGCTTGTTACTAAACTTCATTCACTTGGCACATCCAGTTTTCTTCTCCACCATACACCATCACTACAGGGAAGATGAGCTTCAATTAGGGTATTTTTCCAGTTGTGAGCTATTTAGACAAAAGAAAAATCAATGTAAAAATATTTGTTTCCCCCCTTCTTCATGACAGCCAGCCCTAGCAAAAAGGCTGTTGATTCTGTCAGTGCATAAAAAAGCTCCAAGGACTTCTATACCACAAACGTTGTATAACAACCAGTGGAAAGAGAGATGAGGTCTGTTATTCACACATCCATGAAAACTGCATCATGCAATTGTAAAATATCAGAAATCACTTATTCCAAGACCCACTCCTGAAAATGCTCAGGCAGCTGTCAGTGTGCCTACTCCAGCAAGAGCAGGTTTCTCCACAGAAACCTCTGTTATTAATGCTCTCCTCTACCCTAACCCTCATGCATTTGTATAACTTTGCCACTTACTTTATCTTTCTTATTGAAAAAAAAGTAATGTTTTGCCCTGTAATAAGGTCAAAGAAGTTTTAGTCTTTCACTCAAAAGTAGCATTTTTGCCTCTTCAAATCTACTGCTTTACAACAGAAACACTGATGAACCCTAAAACTAGTTCTAATTAAGACAAATGACAATTTTGCCATTAATTTCACTACAATTACAAATTTTCCGCAAAAACTCCTGCTCTTGAGTGCACAAACATTATGAGACCTCCATGAAATAAATATAACTGTGAAGCATTGTACAAGCATCTTAACAATGAATACTTAACACTTCGTGGTAGTCAGAGTTAAAATGATAATAGAAGCAGATGACATTTCTAAAAATGCATATATAAAACTGATTAAATATTTCTAAACATAAAGTTGTCTATATTTATACATCACACAACAAAAAAAGGGACAGAAATGTTTTGTATTCAAGATCCTTATTAAGCTTTTCCTTTATTAGCACTTCCAAATGCTAGGGAAATTTATAAAAACATGTACTTAATCCAGTTAAAATACTGTACAAAATGAAGAGGTTATGAATGCTGCCAGATCTCAGATTTTTTTTTTAAAGTTGCCTATGTAACAAAAGTAGATTTTAATTATAAGAAAAATAGCTTGGAAAGTATTCCAAAAATTATCTTAAGCCCAACAATAAAGTGATTAATCTGACAATGAAATCCAGATATATTCTTGCATAAATTTACACAAATACAGGTAACTTATCAAATGGCATTTAACCTACTGTTTGCTTTGAATAGTCAGTGAGTTTAGTAGGATCATATTTAACAGGCTATTCTATTCCCATATGAAATGTGTGGCAATTTTGAGGAAAATAATGCAGTTTGTACTGCTGCAAGGCAAGTCCACAGTTATCTCAATTCATCAAAACACAGGTAACATCAACGAAGGTTAAACTTACTTAGGGCATGAGATCATCACAGTATTCTTACAAAAGTTTATAAACTTTTCTTGGACCAAAACAGATAGTCTTAAAAAACAATTCTTCTTCTACAGATCATACTGTACAAAACTGAAAGCACAACATGATGCAAGTAAGAGTCTTTGCTGTGATTATATGGTGTAGTGAATTTGGCACTTCAGAGTAATGAAATTTCCAATGGCACAGTTCTTATCTACAGCAGCACATAACCTGCAAACCTTGGGCAAACATCCTGTACAGGAAAATCCTCTCTCTGCTGCCAACTCTGACGAAAGGAAGAAAAAAAGAAGAAAAAAAAAATACCCCAAAAAAAGTTAGTGCATGCGCACAGCTTTGTCAAGAAAATTAAAAAGAAAGGTGAAGGACATCTTTGCACTGCTTTTCTCAGTTTCTGCTGTCAGACAAGTCTGGAGAATTTAACCATAGCCTAGGGAGAAAGAAAAAACAACAAAAAGAACAAATTAACATTCACAACAGATGAATAAATCTATTAAAATATGCTCAAGCTAGCTTTAAGATACCTTAAATGGGGGAAAAAATGCATTCATTATTGACTAGTTACCAGCAAGTTTTTTGTTTAAAACATCAGTGACAAAATATTAGTGCTCCACATGAAGTAAGAGAAGTCGGTACATGACAGTCCTAATGCACCAGTGCAAACATGATTCTCAAACTAACAAAGGACTGGAAAGTGACTGACTGTTACTGAGGGAGTTCACATGCCAACACAGAAGAACTCCCAGATTTTAAGCATTTTGATATTTCTTTCTTTTCTCTTTAGCTGTTTTGCAGATTATAAAAAGCACAGCTTACCTCCTATTACATCCTAGCCTGACACCCAACTGTGTGTGGTTGTCTTTACGCTGTGCTGAAAACTTTGGTTAGGCAATACACTGTCAAAGTTAAAATCTAACGTTTCTCCATCCATAAGGTCATTACGGATAATCGACTCCATGTCACAGTCCAACCGTTCAATTAACATGTCATCTAAGTCACTGGGAAGCTTCTCCTGGTGGAGGGAAACAATTCCCACCCTCCCGTAGCCATTGCAACTGTTAACAGGGGCATATGGATTCATGGCATTCATCTGCATTGGATGACTCATAGGCACTTGTAACGAAGTCTTCACTGTCGACAGGCGGTTTAGCCCTGATGTGTGTGACATGGTGTTCACTGTGTGTGACAAGGCACGGCCATTGACTGCAGGTGCTGGCTGATTATGTCCCTGGTGAGGGCGGGCATTAGGGTTCATCATTTTGTTGTGGGGTGGCTGGCTGCCGTAATTCGGCATCACCGAGTTGGCAACCATCAGCACACTTTGGCCCAGCACCCTGCCACCAGCCTGGGAAACACCAGTGTCCACTGATGCCAAGATATCGTTGTGCGGCGGAGAATCGGAAGTCAGTAACTCCTTCAGAAGTCCTGCAGGACAGTTATATTGGCTCATCGATCCATAGCTTGATTTACTGTCTTGGAGAGTCTGCATAGGAATCTGGGACAAAGAGTTCATGCTAGCTTGAGCATAAGTGAATTTCCTGTAGTCAGGATTTGGTGAACCTATACTTGTGGTCGAGGATGCGAATGAGTAACCTGGTGTTTGCTGCATCAGGGTGGCAGATGAAGACTGGGTTGACACAGTCATTGATGTATTAGGTGACAAGAGATTGAGATTATCCAAAAGGTTTTCCATGTTCTCAGAATTACTCATCTCTGAAAGGCTGGGTAGAGTAGAAGTCATTTTGGTGGCTGATGACGGGTATACCATCGAGTGCACATCCCCATCTCCAAGGTCATCTTGCTCTGGCAAAATAGGAGAAAGTCTTCCGCTAATTGTGCTAGCATTAGAGCTCGTTCTAGGTCGAAATGTACTCCAGTTATCAAAGTCATCATTACTGTGAGAGCTGGGACTTGCAGGCCACTTTGAGAACTGTGATCCAGGGCTGTCACCATTTCCCTCCTGACCAGACTGAAGGGCTGCTTTTTTCTTGGCAGCTCTGCCTCTGCTTTTGGCAAACTTGCTGTTGTTATCCATGGAGGCTGCTCGCCTCCTAGGAGATTTGCCGCTCTTCCCTCCTTCAGGATTGAGCATCCACCAGGAACTCTTCCCCGTTCCCTCATTTTGCACTCTGATGAACTTGCTGTGCAGAGACAGGTTGTGACGGATTGAATTCTGAAAAACAGGATAGCGTGTAAGAAATGGAGAAGACATGCATCTTTTATGGCATACTAATACCTGCTTTTGTAAGCATACTCTCATTTTGTTAGAAAACACAGGGGTAATCATTAAAAAAGAAAACATGCCAGCCTGGAAACATCTTTTATCAGCTCACCACTCTGAACTGGCTGAAAAAAGCTTGCAAAGAGTCGCCATGTCAATTTGTCTGTCAACTGCCTTGATCACATCTGACATTATAAAAAGTTAAGTAAAACACTGCAGGAACTGTTCCAAAATAAAAATTCCACATAAAGGAGAAAAAATAAACCAGGCGATCAAGAAGACCTTCTCAGAAGATCTTATTATCAGCTTCACTCTGATAAGTGAACCTGACTGTATTTATGGATTTTTTAAAATTATTATTCTATGCAAAGTTCAGGAATGCTAGATCCTCTTCTACAATCCTTGTAATGGATTCTCATCCTGCACATCTCTAAACTCTACAGACATGTGACACACAAACTGTCACCATTGCCACTGAGCATTAGTGAGGTTTATATCACTTGTGTTACATGAGAAAATACATATAGGAAACCAGTTGAGAATTAAGTCCTAACTTTTACAAATAAACATCACAAAATGCCTAAGAAATCATGGAAGATAAAGGAATGTAAACAGCATAGACAAAATTGCAATGAAACCCTCAGTCTTAAAACCATCTTTCTCTTTCAAAATCAATATTTTAATACACAAAATTGACTCTTCAAATGCCTGAAGGCACCAGATACCTTGTGCCAAGACTGACCAGAGGTACTGGAGCTTTTTGTTACCTCCTCAGTCATGAGAAATGTTTCATGTTTTGTTCTTAAACACAAAGAATTTAAAAAAAAATTGAAAATGGAAAACCACAGGCTGACCTGTTAACAAGAGACTAATCTTTGCATTACCAAGCTGTAGATACACCTATTTTTCCTCATATAATTTTCTGCTGAGCACACATAAAAAACATTGTATCAACAGAAAAGTCTTCCTCTACCTTGACACAATTGCTAATGAAATGCCACAAGTTCAAGGAGTGCTGAAACAGGCAGCCATAGATGTTGGTAGAAGGATGGCACAGTACCATGGTGTATGCTAGGACTGCAATTCATGCAGAACAAGGAGGACGGAACCACAAAACAACAGATGAAATAAATGCATAAACCAGAAATTAGACCTCAGTGGCAGAGAAATCAGCAATTCACTACCTGCCTTCCACTCACAGTAATTTATGGCAACTTGTCTACAGAAACTTCTGGGGGAGCCCAAATGAAAAGATTGTTTCTAGATTGTTTCTCCTACTTACTAGAGTAAGGCTGATCTTCACCCAAATGCCAGCAGACCAATTATTTCAAAACACTAAATGGCTGCCAGACCTAAAAAAAACCCCTTTATTTCCTGTCTTACTATCTTTTAACTCTCATCTATCTTCTCTTAAGTTTTTAACTTGACACCCAATACCCACTACAGCACCAAACCACGAGGATGATACAGCTCATAGAGCATGCCTTGTGAGGTAAAACAGAGGATGAGGGACACAGCCACTACTCCGGTCTCTGGCTGCTCTGGCTTAATTTCCCAGCCCAGAGTGTTGCCTGTGACAGCAGCATCTTCAGAAACATCCTCCTTCACCTTCACTTCTTTACATCTGCTTTCTCCAAGATGCACATCTTTCTCCATTCCCTATACATCTGACTGACAGAAGAAAAGGAACAAAGACTCTAAGTAGGCATGCCAGGCAAAAACAGTCATCTCATGGCTTAAACCAGAAACAACAAGCTCAAATTCCCTGCAAGAGCCATGGTATGTTTTGAATCATGGAAAGCCAACCAGACAAAGCAGGACTGGCCATCTGCAGAGCTCAACAGAAGTGGTTACCCTGGGATCAAAGAGGAGACCTTCAGTAGGTGAGGGCAGCAAGGAGGTGTTACAGTCCTGCAACACCTTACAGGTGCTACTGACTTGACACTATACCCCCAGAAGTGCAGCTTCACCCCAAACAGGAGCACAAGACATTCCCTGAAAGCAGAAGATGGCAGAGCATGGCCTCAAGGCACTGGCTGTCCAGCATAGCAACGAGTTAAACCATGCACCTAAACTCCTCTCCTTTCCAACTCCATGCACCTTTCCAACCTCTCCTCTTTACAAATTATTCCAGTTAAACCAGCAACAATTCCCCATCCCTCGCAGTATTCAAAGCCAGGCTGAATGGGGCTCAGAGCCATCTGGTCTAGTGGAAGGTGTCCCTGCCCATGGCAGGAGGGGTTGGAACTGGATGATCTTTAAGGTGCCTTTCAAGCCAAACCATTCTATGACTCTATGATGATTCTATGATTTGAATGTTTCCTTACTCAATTTCAAAAGGAAGCCATTCTCCTAGAAACTGTAAAGTAGGAGTGTATCTTTTCACTGCAGGTAAACCAAAAATCAAAATACCATCTCTAATCTACCAACAGGGTCTTAGGGAAGGCCTTGGAATTTTATTTGCACCAGGTGCAGCTGACACATAGAGAGAGCAAGCCTGGAAATCCATCTTTGAACTTGCCTGCAGCCCCTGGGGCGGGCTGAGAAGCCTCGTGAGGTTGGCCTGGCACAGCCCATTGTTTTCACTCAAGGGCCACAGCCGAATCTGTGCCTGACACAAGTCCAGCTCCAGAAATGTCGCAAGAAACTTGCTCTGCACGGCTGTTGATTAAAAAACCTCCTGCGCCAGTTCATTTTTTTTACTGTATTTTGTAAACATAGCCAGTTGGCTCAGGATCACTGTTTACTATCAAAATAGGCATATCAAACACACAAAACATCGGTCAGGGAAAACACCGTGATGAGGCTCAGCTCCCTCTTCTCTACTACACAAGTGTTAAATATTTAAGAAATCGCTGCTATTCCTTAGTCATCAAAAATGTTATAATCTGGTATTATTGTACTGAGGACATTTGAGGTCGCTCTTTGAGTAACAGAGCTGTCTCCTAACTCTGCCAGCAATGAAAAACAAATTTTCCTAACAGGAAAAGGTTTGCGGCCCCAAGCTTGTTACATAAATTCCTGTTTTCCACGCAGCCAGCAGGACATTAAAGAAGCTATGATTTACTAACTTGGAAAAAGTGTTGAAGAGGTAAATCTTGTGAAAATATGCACTGCTGTTAATGATGTTGTGTCTACAAATCCTTGCCAGATGCAAACACGACCTGATAAAAAAGTATAGTTTCAGCAGTGGATCTTGGCAGCCAGAGGAATGGCGCAGCTGTCAGCGGCTGGGATGCGCAGCAGCACCATCAGCCCCAGCATGCTGGGGAGGTGCTTTCAGCCATGGGTTTCACCTCGACTTCGAAGCAAAGCCTCCCAAAACCTGGCCTGAATGACTCTAAAAGCAAGCGTCTGCATTTTGAGGCTGGTCTCCATGCAGCGGCAGTTTGTGCCAGATTGTACTGAGCATAACTGCACTGGAATTTTATCAAAATCTGGGTCAGGATGGCAGCAGGGCTGCTGCCACCTGTGGAGTGCTTCCTGGGATTGAGTTCTTGCCTCCAAGATAAAGTAAACTTACTTCAGCATTCAGACCAGGAACTGTGGATATGATTATTGCTACTTTCTGATTTAAGACTCAAAATATGCAAAACCCATATCAGCTACATGCAATGGGAAGAGCACATCCCAGCTAACAAAAAAAAACTCATGAAGCCAAGAAAATTATTCCTTTGAATCTACACATTTATATTATTCAGTTGCATTTCTGACATTTTTAACAGCTCTACCGATATCTAATACTGCATTTAAACTCAAGATACTAATACCAAAACATTGCAACTTAAATTTACTTTGACTAATTGCTGAAAAAAATTATATCCCTATCACAACTGAAGTTGAGGTATTTATGCTTTTTTTTTTTTTTGAGTGAATTGTTTTGGCGTTTTACTAAGCACCTGAAAACTCAGTTGCTCTGTTAAACTTGACAACATTGTACTTACTGAAGTGAGGCCATACAGTGACACTGGCTGTCTTTCTTTCACCCCAGCCCTTGGATCACTGAAAGGAGGGGGAAGTGGAGCTCCTTTTTAACCCCAGGGCAAACCTCTCCAAGCAGGACCTAACTGTGTATCTGTGAGTATCCGGGGAGCTGCAAGACCCCAGATTTGTAAAAGCACCTACAAGGGATCACGATCTCTCCTGCCCTCATACTCTCACCCATGGGCACAGGCAGCAGTCATCCCGTCACAGTGCCATTATAGCCACCAAAAGGGAGAGTAAAGAATGGATGTGACAGTCAATACACTTTACAAAAACAACTGGATTTGTCAGCAAGATGCATATGCCAACAGCATTGCAATAAGGCATGCCATGGCATCTCAGGGAGATTCACAAGTGACTAGTAACAAAGGCAGGAGCTGGACTCTGGAAGCAGGTGCAGTCATAACAAACTGGGAGGCCATTGGAGCAATACTGCTTCCATAACACACAGGTCAAGGATTTCCATTAAAATTACAGTCTAATGACTGCCCACTAAGTTTTCATTCAGATGACTTCCCAGGAGTCCACTGCTTTCTACGCCCCATCCAATGGGATGGTCTACACAAGTTGCCAGTCAGCTTGTTCTACCATCAGCTGAAATGACTGCAAATACAGATTAAGGCACAATACATTGACTCTAGTTGTCAGATCTCTTCAATCAGCATCTGAAACAGATCTGGAAGTTGGAAAGAAACTTTCAGGGAATGCAATACTCAAGACTGCTTTTGCAAAAGAGGGGAAGCTGCTTATTTATTAGTTTTAACTGATAGTTGGAGGACATTGCAATAGGAGCATGCTCAGGAAAAAAAGTCAGGGCTGAGGACTGGTAGGAGAGAAGGTCATACAGCTAACACCATCACTGTTGGGAGATGTCAGCTGTGATCAGTGGTGGCTGGCTCATGAGCCAGCTGTGGTACCATGTCCTGTTACTGACAGGGTTCTGAACCAGCACAATCTCCCTGAGGCAACAACACCAAATGAAAAGTTTTGCAGCAGAGAAGTGAAGATCCCAGGATTTCCATAGGCTATTACAGAAGACATTTGACCTGTCTCCCCAGGTCTGTGTACAGGGACTCCACAGCAGGTCCAGATGTTCAAATCATCCTCCTCTTGGAGACTCAGTGGCAAGCACCACTGGAAAGAGAAGTCATTAACCCTCCTGGGAAAGCGTGCAAAGGCCAGGAAGCTCTCCAGCACACTTGCTCAGGCTTGTTCAGCATTAACAGCCAGACAGCAGCAGCAGGGGCTATCCCTGGCAAGTGGCACCATGTGGCATCTATCCAGGGCTAAGCTAGATCATGCCTGGCAGAACAGGCAGGTCTGCCTGCAATAGTTACACTGCTTGCACCCACAGCTTTGCTGTGGTTTCCAACCATGCTGCCAAGTTTGCAGGGGCTGGATGAAGAGGCCAAGGAGGAAAGAAAACATTGGTAACTCCAGACCTACCAGAATTTCCTTTGGTACAACAATCTGGTGTAAGGCAATCCTGTTTGTCTTATCTAGTAACAATGAAATACAAAAAGTTCAGATGCTGGTGCTGCACATGGAGCTTGGACCAAAAAACACTTGCCTCAGAGCTAGTGTTGGACAGTTGTAAGCACTGGGTCTACAGACAGCACACATTTCTCTCTCAACGGTGTTCCTGACACTACAGTGTTCACCAACACAACCACACATCTGGCTGCAGTGTCAGAGACTCAAATCCTAATGAAACAGCTAATTTTGCCACCCAGTTGTGGCATTCTTTTATTACAGCTCAAAACCCTTCTCTGTTGTCCAGTAAGAGTATGGACAGAAAGCATGTCACTTAGTCTCAGGTCAAAGAGTCATATTTAGAAGATGCTGGAAATTTGCCACCTGCAGCTGCATGAAGGTGGAAGGGCAGGATTTCCTCCCAAACAGGTCATGCTTTTTTGGGTCCTTTGTTCCTGGGGAGGTGCTTTTGTTTGTCTTCATTTTTTCTCCTGCACTGTTAAACAGTTAAGAAGTATCAGCTGGAAAAAGTGAAGAAAGACTTCCCTCTTCCAAGAGGGTCCTTGCACTATTTCTCTGTGCTTTCCATTACACATGGTGGCATAATGAGAGTCTTTCCCAGACCACCATCCATGAAACACCAGCTCCAAACATGGAGACACTTCCATAAAGTGCTTCATGTGGTACGACTTCAACAATGTTTCATCAACAAAGTGTACACCAAATATATAAACAGGACTTTAAAGCCAAGGAAACCAAGTGACACTGATTAGGAAAACCAAGATACAAAATTGCACACGAAAAACATGAGATTTTTAAATGAAGTTCGTTGAATGGAGCTTCACCCCTCTGGTAAAATCATCTGGGAAACCAAGACAGCCAACACGTTTGTCCAAAACCTATCCATTTTCAAAGGTGAAAAAAATGCAAAAATAAGAAAGCATCACAGTGTCATTAAAAAAAAAAAAAAAAAAAGAAAGAAAATAGCCATCAGGATAAATGATGGCTTCATTTATCAACTTCATTTATCACAATGTTAAAAGTTGTGCAGTGTAGAAAATAAGGGAAGAAATAAACAACAGATTAAAGAAATTCAAAGATAGCAGGGATAATTATTTTTGGTGATCCTGACAAATCCTAATACTGCCTTTAGAAAACCGATGCTGTAAGCTTTCTATTCCAACAGATGGAAAACAAGTGTTTGACAAATATAAGGGTTCCATATTTGTAAATAAACATTTCTACAAATATGAAACATATATATGCGTATGCACATATATAGCTCATGATGAAGAAGCATTTCCCAAGATCACCAGTGACACAGGAGGCCAACAAGGAGGCCTCACTGAAGAGGAATGTTTCAAAGTCAGGATGCCCTTATAACTTGGGCTTCTTCTCTGCTCTCCTTAAGCGCTCTCAGACCTCTGGCCTTCACAAGCAGCCTGTGCAATTACGTCAGTAACGCAAAACCAGCAAAGCAGAAGGACTCATGCATAACCTGGATAACCTGACTGCAGTCCCAGGTGCTATCACAGAAAAGCTGGTAAAGGATTCAATTAATCAAACATCAGAGCTCAGGGAAATAATCAGTCTCTCAAACCAGTCCCACAAAATAAGGGCCATTGCATGTACAAAAACCTGTATCGTTTGTTCTCAAAATGGGAGGAAACACCTGCATTATGCCAATGCCAGACTGATTGAATGACAGTGCAGCCAAGATGAGCACCAAGCACCACTGCTAAGGTGTGCTCAACAAAGGGATTAAAAGCATTGGAATCATCCATAGTGCAGCAAGGCCTGAGGCAGGGTTCTGTGATTCCCTTTTACAATTATTCACTGTGGGCTCTAATGCAGTGAGACCAGGAATGCAACTCAGCAGGGATGCAGGCACCACACAACCATAATGGTCTGAGGCAAAGCTGTGCTCAAATGCAGAGCAAAAGTGGGTTATTGCAAGAAAAACATGAACCACAATTATAGGCAAAGTTTATTAAACTGAAAAAAAAAAAAATTGGAGTAATAAAGTAGCAGTTCATCCACACAATGCCAGAATGACTAACAGCTCCAAATTTTATTCTGCCACTATAGTAAAGAGAGATTAAGGGGTGTTTATTTTTTTTTCAGCCAGTGGGAATAATTATGATCAGTAGGACAAAAAATGTTAATCACTCATTTCCTGTTTAACAGACAGCCTGTTTCACCTCTGCCGCTCTCCACCGTTACACCCAATTCATCACAAAGACTACAGCACTGTTTATAGAAAGCTTTCCCCCAGCCTTTTTTCCTTCTAAAACTAAGCTGCCTTTTATTGACATTCATTAGCTCTAATGAAGAGGTACAAACATACATACATGCTAAATATATAAATGCTAATTAGACCAGCAGATCATCTTAAAAGGAACACTGGAAATATGTTCTTACCAATAACAAGCAATAAGGTGAGAAATAGGCCAAGGTCTTAAGTGCAAACTACAGAGATGAAAACACATCACAGTCTGAAAATAAGGCTGATTTTTTGCATTGGCCTTTGACTGCACACAGAGAACTTCAAAGAAAAAAAACAAAAATCAAAACCCCAGATATGATTACTCAAAAAGCTTTGACCAGTTAAGTGAAATAACTGTAAAGATCCCTGCCTGAGAAGACATGTAAGTTTTACATACTAAAATCCCTGCATAATGGCCAAAGCAGACCTTTGCCACTTGTCTAGGTAAAGGCACAAGCAAACCTAGACCTGTATGTTCGGTTTCAGTTGGATGCTTTACTAGGGAGCTGCAGATCTTCATTTTCATGAACTAAGACTATTTGCTTCCATAAAATCACTGATAACCTAAAGGGTTGGAATGGTCATCATGACCTGATGGATTTACAAGCAATGTGCTACCCACAACAGTTGAAAATAAGTTAAAACTGAGGCAGTTAAAGCAAAGCAGGATGCACTGGAGACACGGGCTAAGTCTGTGACATTTGCCCCATCCACTGCACTGCCCATGGGCTGGCCATGCCTGGAGAACCTCAAGGGCTGTCTGTATTTCTGACCTTGGGAAGCAACATACCAAAGAGGATGTACAGATCCAACAGTATAAAAAGTTGTGTTGACTGAGCCTTTGGGTAGATATTTTAAAAAAGAAAATACATCTCCTTATTAGACTTGTATTAGAATAGCAGAGGGAGTCTTCTCATTTAGCAAGCAAAGGACTAAAGGACTCACATTCTCTGGGCACGGATGTCACTGAATACCAGTTTTTCAGAAACAAAGAGTCAATGAAAGCAACAAGCTTCCTTTGCAGCAGGGTTAGCTGTGCCCCACAGGAAATCCCTGGCTTGAGGAAACTGCAAGTCTTGTGAAAAGAAGGGCAAAGCCTTTTATTTATGGGCTGAATGATATCTTGGGCTACATCTAACTATGCATTTGATCTTTATTTTGACTACAGCAAGTGCAAGGATAGACTAGCAAAATTTTAGTACAGTCCCCAAAACTACAAAAAGAAAACTGAAACAGATTTAAGTGGAATTTATTGTTTTCTTTAGGGAATCTGTAGAAACTATGTAGTGCATCCAGTGGTTAAGATGCTGAAGGTTTCACATGTGTAAGGCAACAGTGTCACCTTAAAAATTACAACCACCCCACGGATTTCAACGAATGTTGTAAATATCTGATACTGATGTAGTAAATGAGAAACTGAGGAAAGAAGAAAGGGTCATTTCTCTTTCCCTTAGTTTCTTTTGCATTTGGATACAGTCCAGTACATAAAGTCACTGCTTTACTATCTATGTTTTCTCTATCCAATTTACCCTTTATCTGTCTCATATATAAAAAGAAAATAAAATATAATTTTTCTGTTAACAAAAGAGTAGCAGAAAGTAAGTGATTTCTTACTTTTTATTAAAATAGCTTACATAGGATTATATTTAAGATCTCTTTAAACTCCTGTATATCTGCAAATATGTAAAGGATATTGCTTTATGCAGTCAATATTTGTTCATTTTTTCTTTGTGTTCTGTTTTTATACTCCAAATCCACAAGAAGCAATTATATATTTTCAATTACTCCTCTTCATACACCCCAAAGAGGCACCACATAAACTAGGTATTGTGTTTCTCCCCGCCTTCTTAGAACACAGTTTGCCTTGGTACTTGCTCTCCCCCACCAGAGAAGCAGGTCAGACCACCAGCAAACTCTCCTTGGGAGAGCTTTTTCCAATTCAAGTTTGCTCCCACAGCCTAGCAGATTTTATGTAACACAGTTTACTACTCCAATGCCAGCAAAAAACCCTCATCCAAATTTCAATATAGCCTTTGGCTATATTCCAGCCTGCATAGCCCCTCTCCACTGTCTGGCCAGTTGCAGCCACCCTCTTTCAAAAGGTGAAGTTTATACTTAAAAGGCATTTTAGTTGATTTTCTTGGGACTCCATGGACTTCTGATGGGTGGTTGCACTGTTTGTGCCAGCATCATCCTCTCAGACACTGCTTTCTGTGACGTTCTTCAGGCTGCAGTTCAAGAAACGCTGGCACTCATCACTGGTTTTTATGACATCTGTTCAATATTATAAAGCCAGAGTCATCCAATCTAACAAAACATGTAGCACCAACTCTGAACAGTTACCTCCAGACACGCTCACGATTTTCATTAGACTATGGGAGGCAGAGTACTATTTCTCAGAGCAAGATGGGCACCCAGAGGAGGGAAATCTAAAGGGCAATTTCTTCCCTCACACCCATTTTGGAAGCATTCCTAGTCCCTCTCTACTGTAGGCTGTGCTCTGTACTTAATAGACCCTTATTAAATCAAAGGACTATTTACAATCTACATACTGGCAAGTCCACATTCCCATAGAATGTCATCTGGCAGCAGTGACTTAAACCATCAACTTAAACCATTTATTTGCTTTCCTCCTTCACAAACAAGAACAGTAAAAAGGACAAGAAAAAGCCATGTTTTTAATGGCAAGAATGGAATTAACAGAGTAAAGCCCAAGAGCTCTGATGTACCAGCACTTATCACAATACCCAAACATCCCTTTTTTTTAAGTGGTAAAATATTACAATGAGGACAATGAGAAGTTTACATACACACCTGCTGCTGGAGGTGCAGCACCATGCCTAACACAAAATAAAACAGCTTCCAGAGCAGGACACATGCAAATATGAGCTTTGTTAGGCAACTGCCAATTAGGTCTGATTAATCTCCCCTTATTACTATTTCTCTTCATTTGATATACACAAGGAAACTGGCCTTACCACAGCTTCTCAGAGATCAGACCTTATTCACTCTCCCATTCCCCTGGACAGAGCCTGACACGGAAGCTCTGGGCACAAGGTGCCTTTTACCAGGCAGAATAGAAGGTGTCCCAGGAAGGACATTGTATCACCCTTTTCTGTTCCAAAAAGAAAACATTGTTTTTGGAAAGCCTCCCCTCCTCTATGCTAATCCCTCAAACCAGAAAGCCTTTACCAACTTTCAGATTAGACTCTGTCCTCCTGAAGGAGTCTTCACGTGGTGCAACCTTCACCATCATCACTCCAATCCCTGCTCAAGGAGCAGCCCATGTGTAACTGGACAGCCCAAGCCTGCCAGCCTCGATATTCAAACTTAAGGATTGCAACAGTCAGATTCCCAATCACAAAGCCTGCCACGGGCCTCCTATCCCTCCCATGCTTTTGCCCAAAGATGACAAAGGCAGCAGAGCTTCCCTCCAACTTTCACCAGATATGCATTAAAGCACATTAAGACAAAAGCACAGCTGACACTGGGAGCTAAAATGCTCTAAATCAATTCAAAGGGGTGCAACAAGGAAGTCTTAAGTTACTCTACAGGGACTTGCTCAGTATTTCTCTCCTGACAGCTTTTGCTTCTTTCAAGTACTGCAGTTTAGCTCTTCCTCTTGCAGGAAGTCAGAGGGAGATGCAATACAGCCCCCTGTGCACTCCAAAGATGTGCAAACACTTTAATTGAGCTGGTCAGAAAAGGCACTCATTTAAAAAAAAATCAATTAAATTTACAGGACATTAACTTATGTCAGATTAAAAATAGCAGGAATGTCTGCAGTAGGAGCTGTCATTTGCAATAGCTATCAAGACACAGGAATTTATTTATTCTGTGTATCACATAAAGCCCTCTTTAAAAACAAGGATGAAACAGAAAAAAGAAAGCATGTCTACTGAAGCATGCTTTCCAATATTATTTATATAGCCAATTTTGTTTATGAAATTATTATAAAATTTGTCATTGATACATATTTGGGTTGGTGTCCACAGATCTGTTAAAATGATGGCAACTGCAGGAGATACTGAAGTCTTCGCTGCTCGTGTTTAATTTTTGGATTATTTTCAGTTTTGAAGATATTGCAGGGACTTTTCACACATTCTCATTTGGTTTTAAAAAGAAATTAAAGTCCTCCCCCGTAAAGTCAGGTGTTTTCAAGTATTTTGTTTGTTGATTATTCATGTAATCATAAATTACACAGAGTATTTGGCAGGCCATGCCTTTCTCTGTTAAAACATTTGTTTTTACTTTTTCAGTTATTGTTTAGATCCTGGTCATAACATGCTCCAGGTTGTTTTGAACAGCAAAGAGGAAATAAGCAATATTTTAACTTATATCACACTGTAACAACATTAAGTGCCTACACAGCAATACGCTGCCTATTCAGTATTTTCAACTTTCTTCCTGTCCACTGCTGGCTTACAACAGCAAGATAATTCACAGTTTTACACTTCTGCAACCTCTAAACACAGATTTACAAGCATGGTCAGAACACAACACAAAAAGAAGCAAGAAATAGGATGTCAAAAAAAAAAAAAGGAGGGGGGAGAATACAAAGTAAACTTATTTGCTGAAGGCTGGTTTTGAAATCATAGGAAAGCCAACAAATCTCTTCTGAAGTCAGCTCAGCTGCAGCCAGGCATTGCAGGTAATATAGCTGGATGAGGCAGAGCCCCAGCAAGGCACTGTTTGCCTACATTCACCCTGACACCACAGCAGAGTTAGGAAAGAGACTTTGAACTACGTGCCATCCCTGCTGCTCAGCAGGATCACCGTCTGCAGTGGATGTGATTACCAAACCCATCGTGACCCCTGAGAAAATGCCCTACGGATTAGCAAAGAAGAGAGGCATCATTCCAAATGTCATACAATTCATACAAAACAGTCTCTGTGACAAAGCAGAAATTACAAAACCACATTTTGAAAATTTCTCAAGGATTTTTTTTTTCTACAGGTTTAGGTTTAACACTGTTTTTCAAGCATTCAATTATCATGGAGAAAGATTTCCATCTCTCCTCTGTTAGCAAAGTCTTAGGAATTCCTCATTTACATAGGAAGGAGAGGGAGATGGAGAAAAGAAACATTTTTTTCAAGACTGGCTTTCTAAAAAAGGTACTTCCAAAACTCAGTTTTGGAGCAATGCATGAAGGATCTGGACCTAGCACCTACACATCAATTGCAGTTTTAAGAAAGTTTGAATATATGCCTGTGTCTGAGTAGCTCTCAGACACTCCTTTTAATGAAATTCTCAAGGCACCAGTAAAGTTCAGGATCTACCACTCTCAAACACATTCCTCAAATAATGGAAACTGGCAAAGCAGCCACAGGCTCAATCCTCCTTTTTCCTCCTCTGACAATTATTCAAGGACCCCACACTCACTCATCCACTGCTGTCTACTTCCTTCAATGCCAGGCATTTCTGAGGCATCTGATAACGAAGTACAGAGTTATTTTGCCCAAAGTTTTTGTAACAACAGCAGCCATCCCACACACACACACACACACACAAACACACACATTCAACACATTTAACTGATTTTCCAAGGAGCATAGTAGCTGAGTAATTTTGACAAGAAAAAATACAAATCTGTGTTCCACAGCTCTTTTAAAAAATTAAGAATATTTTAAACTGAAAAGATTGGGGTTTTTTCCAATTTTCACCTATGTCTCTATATTTTTGTATTAAGTTTTTTAACGTGAAAACACCCAAGACTGATCATAGTCAACCAAAATATGAAGACACATATTCACCTCTAAGGGGAATTGAAGAGAAGCCTGTGATTTGTACAAATCCCCTGGCTGCAGTGATTTCTGTGGTTGGCTAATAAACACCACAGAAACACATTTAAAGCTGATTTAAAGGCCTTTTTAACCTTAAAAAAGAACTTGCCAGAGAGCAGCAGTGACAAGGCGCTTGCTTCCTGGCAACACCACAACTTTTGCATCAGCTTGCTTGATTCCTCTACACTGCCACAGAGGCTGCCCACTTCTCAAATAGCCCAAACCATGTGAATTTCTAATTTTTTTAATCAAGTCTATTGACAAACTCACATCCTTTCTACTGTAGCTGTTCTCAGCTTGTAGCCCACATACTCCTCAGGGCTCCAAAATACTTCTAAAATCCTTCAGAAGGCAGCCAGGGGAGGTAGCAGCAGTCAAATGTCCTCTCTCTGTTTGCATTGGCTTTCCTGTAATCCTGGCTTAAACACACGTGCACCACAGGAAGAAAACAGACAATTTTAAGTTGCTGACTCTAGAAAAAGAGCAAGAACCATCTAAGATTAAACCTGGCCCCCAGACTTTGTCAAAAGGCTGACTTAAAGGATAAGGCCAAAGAAGATTAACTCCAGTACAATGTCAAAGTACACTCAAACAGCAACAGCTTCTTGACAAACACTGAGGGGTTGTAAAAACCCTGCAGTCTGTGCCTGAAGGAAAGCCCCCACCAACCCAGGCTCTGGCACCTGGTAAACTGCAGCAAATAGTAAGAAAATAGGTTGTAGTGACGCAGCACAACTCACTGAGCCTATAACCAGAAATGCAGACAACCCAGACGACTTCAGAATAAAAAATTCCTCCAAGAGACACTCTGTCCAATGGAGAAGGTGACATCGCCATTCTTCCATGCACCATGGGACCAGTCAGTTCTCCTTTCATCTGACAGCAGTCAGGGAAGAGATACAATAACAAAGATGTGCCCAGTTCATCCATCAGGGAAAGAGATGGACGCTTCGGCTGCCTCCTCCCACTCCTGCTATGAGGAGCAGAAGGCTTTTGGAATTATTCCTATGAAAAACCTATCAGCTCCTCACACTGAGGGACCAAACAAGAATAGGTCACAGGTCAAGAAGCTCTACCAGTTTATGGCTGTCTTCCCAAAAGAGTGAGAAGACATGACAGGAATAACCCCCACTAACAGTATTAACAGAGAAGACCATGGCTTTAAAGACCATGGGTTGTACTGTGCAGCAGTTTCATCACAGCAGCTTGACAAGCCACAGTAGATACCAGTCACTTGGAGGGAAGCAATATTGACTGCCAAAGCAGGAAATGCTTCCCTGAACACTCTGGGTTGTCCAGCTCTTCTGCGGCAGTCATAGGATTATGGGGTGGTAGGAGCACCTGCCTCTGGTAGGGGTCTGCCACTCAGGTTAAGCTGTTTCTGTTTCAGATGAAATGAGGAACTTGCATCCTCAGCAGCAGCTGGAAAATAGGAAAGTTGCAGCTTCAAACAGACAACCAGACAGCACCCCATGAGAGCTTGAGCCAAACACAATCCCGATTCCCAAGAACCACCCACTAAGAAATTCAGCCAATGCAAGGACAGTTTCCCCATATGGAAGATACTTCTCCACACCTCAGCTGCCATCCCCTGAATCGGCACACTGCTGGACTCAAGCCCGTCAGTGACCAAATTTTCCTCCTCTTTCTCCTCCTGCCCACACCACATTTAGCTTATTTCTAGTGGAATGATGACATCCCCAACATCAAGACTGAACATTGGCACTTCCCTCAGTGAAAGAACAAATTCCCCCACACAATAAAGCTGCCAGTAAACAGGTTTCAGTGATTCAATATACAGACAAAACTTACCCGACTCAAGTCAACAGAAACTTAACATTTATTTATGTTCAAGACAAATTTTTCTATTGATGGCATTAAAATACTAAAATTAACACTGCTACTTAGAAAAGGGTCCAGGAAGGCCTCACTGCAGCCTTTCAGTACTTAAAGGGAGCTTTTAAAAAAGGTGGAGAGTGACATTTTACACAAGCAAATAGTGGTAAAACAAGGGGGAACAGTTTTAAACTAAGAGGAGAGATTTAGATTAATGTTAGGAAGAAATTCTCTACCCAGAGGGTGGTAAGGCTCTAGAACAGGTTGCTCAGGAAAATTGTGGATGCTCCATTCCTAAAGTGTTCAAGGCCAGAATGGATGGTGCCCTGGGCAACCTGATCTAGGGGGTAGCATCCCTGCTGATGGCGGGGGTGGTTGGAACTAGAGGATCATTAAGGCCCCTTCCAACCCTTTCATGATTCTCTGATAGTTCTACCATATGAAGATCTGCTCTGCTTTGGTACAACTTTTTCTTTGCTTATATTATGTTTAAATCTTGTTGTTTCCTTTTTTTTTTCCTGGAGATTAGTTTATTATCCATTCTACAAGCCCCAAGGTAAAAAAAAAGCAGTAAAAGCAATGTAAAGAGTACCTGTGAAGATTAAAGACCATAATAACAATGGCAAGTCACGCACACAGAGAAGGCTGACACCCTCACTGGTGTTTTGGTTTCACTCCCAGATGCAGCTCTCCACGAGAAATTGAGACACAAAAACCTGCGACACACAGTAGGCTGCCCTCCCTTATCTACAGCACCATTGGAAAGAGGCACTCCCACCAACCTGGTGCCTGCTTGAGGGTGGAAAGCTGGAAGGATGAGAGGAGGGAGTCAAAGAGGTGCCAGGCACCTTTATCAGAGGTTCGGAAAACACCGTTTTCTCTTAGGCAGAGAAAGAAGCAAACAGAAAAGCGCTGCAAGCGCCATCCCTCAGCCATGGCAGCACGCACGCACATGCACACGCATTTCCCCCAGCTTCAGGAAAACAATGAAGTGTGGGGAGCCTGGCTCTTATATGAAGCACACACTAGCTATATATAAAATAAGGAAAGCAGCTGCTTCAAAAGCTCAGTCATGCTTTTATCAACAGGGCTTTAATTAGTACCCATCTGCTTCCTGTTTTATACTACAGAAGTGACTTTCACCTGTTTCAGCAAAACACCCCTTCCCCCAAATGGAAGTGTGCACACACACACACACACGAACACATATGAAAAGTTCACAAACACCTTATGCTTAAGTAATTAACATCTGAAATCCTTGTTCTTAGTGTGTGGGCTATATAACTGCATTTAAAAAAAAAAAAAATTAGGCTTTGCCTGAGCTATCAGATTTCACAGCCAACACCTTTAAATCACACACCTTATATGTTTCACCATTTATTATAACTCGTTGGCACTTAGGGACCCAAAGAACACTGCAGCCCTGTTGTACTGGCACTGCACTACAGAGAGACTGTCCAGAGGGCTCGCAATGGAAGTGTGGGCTTTTCCTGAGCTCTGTCACACACATGAAAGGATTTAAATAAACAATGGCAAGGCTGATGGTTTGAATCCATTCTTAACTCACCCCATTGTTTGAAGAGAAGAAACAACACGTAGAAGAAAAATATTACTGAGGGAGGAAATAGCTTCACCTTTGAATTTCCTGACATTTTTCCTCCCACGCTTTTCCCCTTCACACGTCAATTATTTATTTCTTTTGCAGGGAGAAGACAAGTGAAAGTTAAGTACACCAGCACAGCTACGTGCTGTCAGACCTGCCCACCTCTCCTGCACAAAGGAGCTACCAGCGCTTGAAAGCTTGCCAGGAGCAAGGTATCCAGAGAGCAAAACAAGAGGAAGGAAAGCACTAGGAGAATTAATTCCTTGCCAGCAACTGAGCAAGGAGCACCGCTTGCCTGCTCCTAGACCCAGCTATAGGAATGGAAAGAGGGGCAAGTGCCAAAAGGAGCAGTATTCATAAGGTTTCTACATGAGTTTTTTGGGGATGCAAAGCCTTCTCAAACTCAAAGTTGCTCATCTCAGAAAAGAGCTTTTCTTAGCGCACCTTTAGCATCAGCCACCACCTACAATGCTTATTTTGCCAAGATAAACCTGGCAACCACGCGACTCATGCTCCAGTTTTGGAGTGGGAGGAGATCATTCTCTCTTTACAGTTAGAAACCTCATCTCCAACAGCTTTCCCAGATGCACAAAGCTAACCTAGGTCAATTAGTGTTTTCTTCCATAGCATCTTGGAGCTGCTTCCCAAGTTTTTGGATCTGTCTGTCTACAGGGTTAATGAGACTCACCCCCAGAAGGATATTTTGGAAAATTGACATTTTTTTATTTCCACTCACTTGAAATCTTTAATAATTTGCTAGGTGGAAGACTTTTCAGAGACTGCCAATAAAGGACAGCCATGAGAAGAGGTAAACATATACACTGCAGTAATAACCATAGCAAGTACATTTATTCCCATTTCTTCCCCCCTCAGTGACATAAAACAGTTCTCCTGACATCCTCCTTATAAGGGAGCTTTTCCATCCATTTTAGGGGGTTGGAAGAAAAACAGAAGGATAATAAATAAAGACTGAAAAGTAAGAAGAAAAGTCATTCCAGTAAATGGAATTACAGCAGTTACCCCTTTGATGTAGCTCGCTACTCACAGTGGTAGCATAAGCAACCAGCCTACTGCATCTTCCTGTGCCCCCTATATGATCACCCAAGGGGAGATCACAGTGCTGGCAACACCAGAAGGGACAACACTAACAACAAACACTGCTGGTTTTAAGACTTGGTATTCAAGGGAGCCTACAAGAAAGATGGGGAGAGATGATTTACAAGCCTATGTATTGACAGGACAAAGGGGAATGGCTTCAAAAATGAATGAAAGTAGGTTTAGATTAGATATTAGGAAGAAATTCTTTACTGTGAGGGTGGTGATGCACTGGAACAGGCTGCTCAGAGAAGTTGTGGGTGCCCCATCCCTGGAAGTGTTCAAGGCCAGGTTAGATGGGGCTCTGAGCAACCTGATCTAGTGGAAGGTGTCCCTGACAACGGCAAGTGCTTTGGAGCTAGATGATCTTTATGGTTGCCTCCAACCCAAACCACTCCATGATGCTGAATGGATACCCTAAGAAATGCATTTGTAGCATACTGGTATTGTTATTGAAACAGCCCACCAAAGTACCATCTATCTCTGTATACATAAAGAGATTTGTGCAGCACCACACAAATCTGATAAAGAATAAGAATTTCCATTCAAAAGTAAAGATCAAACCTTGTTTTTAAATCTCCAACTTCTAAAGGTTCTCAGTAGCTCTTCTGTTACCTCACTGTCTAGCAAAGGCAGGATTTTGTGCATACACTAAGGGAGGTACTAGTGAAGGGGATGAGCTCTGTTGCTGGAGGAAAAACATCAAATGAAAACACACAGGCTTCCAAGCACAATGAATGCTCTGAGCTTGTAAAATAGGTGAGAAGAGATGGAGAAAAATTAGCACCAAATGTGATAACTCCGAATATTTCTCAGAAAAGTAAAGGTAGCTCACTTCTAACTCAATTGCTTCAAGGACAGAAAAAATAGATGCCCTTATCTCTTGCGTTGTGTTTTGTTTTGTTGTTTAATTTATAGATTTTATTAATTGATAAACCTGAATAATCAACTTTTTCCTTAAAAAAAGGAAAAATATTCTTAACCTTGTGTTTTCACCTAGAAGATTACACCACCACTTAGATATTTTTCCATGATATCTCAAGCAACATATTACAAAACTTCATCCAGGACTGAAACAACAGATTGTCTCAAGAGCAAATGACAAAATATTTGTACCAGAAATCCTGGCAATGTTGCATGCAGATGGGTTTCTGAAAAATGGGGTTCCAAGAATAAGTCACCCATGGTTCCAAAAATAAGAGTTAAATTCAAACAAAAACTGGATGTTCACTTTGCAGGGTACTGCAGGCCCTCCCCAGGGTCCCACCCTTGCCACACACGACACACTTGCTAACCACAAGCCTCTGAAGTCTGAGCTTCAGCTAAACACACAAGGCTGGGGAAATGCAACCAAGGCCAACGTCCCAGCTGCACAACCCAGAAATGACACACTATGGGGTGGTCAGCCATCCCACTGCCAATGAGTTCAGACCTGAGTATCAGGGCAGCCCCGAAATCCATGGCCACCATCTGCAGGGGTCTGAGCTGCAGCAGGAGAGGGATCATCCTATCAAGCAAGGCCAGGAACATTTCTGCCTGCAGCTGGAATGTGGGCATGCTGCTCAGGTCTCTGAGCCTGCCAAGGCACAGCTCAGACGGTCTCCGAAACATTCACTCTCCCCGAAGCACCAGGGCAGGCACCATGTGCACAGAGGCACAGAGACGTGTCACGCTCTGGCGGGGGGCACCGGAGCATGACTGCACCGCAGCAGAAACAGATGTCTGAGAAGAGTCTCATAAACAGCAATGGAGAAGCTTCAAACCTGCACATTATCTCCCCACCTCCCTTTTCATAAGGGGAGTCAAAAGCAAAGTTCATTGGATGGTAGTGACCTTTCTTTAAGTGATTCCTGGGCTTTGAGACACACTGCTTTCACGTTGCTTTTTTTTGGTTTTGAGAATGTTACTCACCCAGACTACAATGGTCACTGTATTTTTGTTTGTTTGTTTGTTTGTTTTCATGGTCAATAGCTACTGACCTGATAGGAAAATCCACAGTATTTTGCAGTAAGAGGAAGAAAACAGATTGTTGATTTAAAAGACATATTTAGTCAATATATTTCTTACCCCTGGAATCTAGGGCCTTCAACAAACTTTTCACCATTTGCTTGTCTGACTTAGTAATGGCCAACTTCATATAGTTAAATACTGTTCATAAAGGCTATGCAAAGCTACTGGTGTTTGGCAGGAGACAGGCACACATTAACAGGTCTCGCCCGAGATGAAAAAGCTAATACAGTTTTTTTGAAATTTGGCACTCACCCGAGACCAAACTTTTCCGTTAAGATGACTAAACAACTGGCTTGAAATGATTTGCATAAAAGACTTTAAAAATGTAATATGGATATGGGGGAAGGAGAAGTGAAACAAGAATGGGATAATGACATTTCATGATAACAGAGAGCATTACAGCCTGGTGAACATCAGAAAACAGTATCCTCCCTTTCCATCCTTTCCCTCCATATTTCTCTCTATATATGAAGTTAACAAAACTTTTCTTTTAAGCATAAAAATCAGGGCTTAAACTTAAAGCTAGGACACAATAGTCCAAAGGAATGTGATAAGAGGAATAGAAAACAAACTCAGCACCTCATAACATCAGCAGATCCAGTACACATCTATATTTTTGGTTATAATAATTACAGATCCACACATTGAAGTTTGTTCATTCTCTGATATAGTGTAAATTTCCAGCTTACGATCTTGAGTTTTACAGAAAAATCAAAGCTGTTGGTGTTACCACAACCATGTAGAGTACACACAGTTCTCAACATATAATTACTTCAAATGGCAGTTAGAAAAAACTTACTTTCTGAACCCCAAAAAGCCAACAAGTCATCAAGCTGATGGCTTTTGAAATTCAACCACTTTTCAGCATTTAACTGGCTATCATATTCATCCTAATTCAACCAACTACATTTACTTGTGTTAGACAGCCATGTGCCATTTTTGTTGCTTCAATGCATTTAAGACGAATTTAAGCCACAGTGCAAATGTGTCTTCGAAAAAGACACACACAAGGCTTGAATTAATGCTCATCCAATATAAATTTGTTTTGAGCAGGTCAAATCGCAGGGCATCTGGGCATTCCAGTAACAATAAAAAACTAACAAGAATAAATATATTCTTAGAAATTCCAGTCTTTTAAAAATACTAAGTACATTAAAACTAGCATTTCAGAGCCATCAGTGTAATAGTAACCTGAGTGATAAAGCACTACTAACCCTCAGTACAGTTAATCCATAATGGAAAGCAACCCCTCAAAAGAGCCTGGATATTCAAAGACAACATTTAATTGTCATTAAGTCCCTGTGACTACTAACGTATCCGAAAAGTTTGATTTACTGCTAGTAAAACTCTGTGTTGTGCACAGCTGTGATGAGACATCTTTCTGCATCCAATTATAAAGATCATCTTATTTTTTAATGGATCCATTTAACTTCAGTGTCATTTACTTCTGTAGCATCTCAATTGTGGCAAGAATATGCTTCTGCTTTAAGCCACAGATAGCTGACACATTTTAAGAAGGAAGAGAGAAAAACTAGTTTTCTATAATAATGCAATAAGACCTCTCAATTTTTCCTGGATAATGATGTTACCTATATTACACTTCTCAAAAGGGGGAAAAAGCATGTTCTAGAAACTTTATTACAGCACTCACTGGACTCACAACCACCTAATCTTGCCAACTGGTGGCTGCTTTGCATTACAAACATAACCACAGACAGGACAGGGTAACACCAGTGGTGCCCAGGTTAGGCTGGTCATATCACCAAAGCCAACAGGCCCACACCAACCCACCAGCAACTACATCACTTCTCCCTGCCTCCAACCCAGCCACCAGCAGCACTTGCCACCACAAGCACAAGGATGATTTGGGCAGTGTACTGCCCAAAAACCAGGGATGGAGTACACTGGAGTAGAGATACAGGGAGTTATGCCAAAATTCCCAGCAACCAAACTTGCTCTAGTTTATTTTCTGTGGGCTTCGTCCAGTCGATCTTTCTCAATAACCCTGCCTAAACTGATGCAGAGCAGCTTCGCGAAAAATAAATCACCCCACAACTGTTACCCTGGCACCCAAACAATGGCCAGGCTATTTAAGAGTTCAGACCTTTGCATCTAACAGGTCAACTTACAAGACTACTTAAAATTTTTTTGTTGTCCCCTTTCACATGTTTTCACATTAGTACTTAAACCTGACTGCAGCCTTTGAACCCCAGGGCTTCCTGTACAAGGGAGCTGTTCATCCAAGTTCACCTACATAGCAAATCAGATCTCAACATCATAGATCCACCATAATTTTCTTGTGCTACAGATTATCCCATCAACCCAGGGATTGCATCCCATTCTAGCAGGCCTTCTGCAGAGGAGGAAAACCAGCAGCCTCTCAGTCGAGATACTACAACTGGACATAGAAGGCAGGAACACACAACCAGTGATATGGGAGAAGTTGAACCAATGAGGGAAACATGCATTTGCAAGGGAGTAGCTTGAGCACATAAGCAGCCCAGCCTGTCACCAAGGTCTTTAAAATACTACAAAGAGCTGAAATAGGCTTTTGAATAAGGCTAATGAAGCAGTTTTGTAGAAGGTTTCTCTCCAACAAGAGACCAGTGAAATAGGTTTTGTACAGGTGCATCAAGTAGACAATGGAGACAGATACTGCAAGCACACTAGAGGCTGGTGAGAACATCACAGGAGTGAGTAAAAGTGGAAGGGAAAACAACAATAGGTTTAATGAGGCCCTGAAAGTGAGTATGAGACACTCAGATCAGATGTGACAGACAGGGGAGGGTGGAGGAGGTGGTTAGAAGGATGCAGCATGGCCCAGTTAGGGACACGGGGTGTTGACTCTGTAACCACACTGTGAATGGATGCAAGCATGGTGCTTTTCTCATTGTTAGAGGCAGAGTCCAAACACAAAGCAGCTTCTGAATTCTCAACAGTGATCTTCAATTTGTTTGAAATGTGCTTCAGATCGTTTAGCAAAATAGAAAGCAGTCATCCACTTTTGTAACAGCACCTCACCAGATCTCCAGCACTACCTTCCCTATTCCCTAGGCGATCACCATTTCTGTGTTTTAAGAAAAGAAACACCTTTACTGTGATGGTGGTCAAGCAGTGGCAAAAGTTGCCCAGAGAGGCTGTGGAGTCTCTACCCTTGGGGATATTCAGAACCCAGCAGGATCTGGTCCTGAGCATAGCTTTAGCAGATCCAGCTGTAGGCAAGGGACTGAATTAGACAACCTCCCAGCTGTACTTTCCTGCTTCCATTACCCTTTAATTCTGGGGTCTCTCCCTTAGCCTGTCTCCACTGCTGGCCTTCTTATATAGCCTGGAGGCCCTACACTGCCATGGGAGGGATGGCCACATACCCTGTGTTAAACAGCACTTTGATCCACACTGCCTTTCTGCTCTTTTGACAACTTGGCCCCCGGCAATTCCAAAGGAATTGCACTCTCTGTATTTTATGAAAAGCATAAAAGACTTTCAAATACTTAAATGGAAGATACAAGGGTCCTCATGTTCCCAAACCACCTTGGACACAGACTCATCACTGTCAGAGCTTTCCAAAACCACATCCAATGTACTCTTATCTACCCCTTGAAACAGAGCTGCCCCAGCACAGCTTTGGTTTACATGGCTCTGGAGCAGGTTTTGGTGAGACAGTGGAACTTCCCTGCAGAATATAGTCATCAAACAATTACTTCTCCCTAGAGAACAGGATAGATTGAAAAGCAGATGGGTTAGGGAGATACAACTGCTTCTCTACTTTGGAAAACAGCATTCAGACACACTCACTGCAAGCTGTATTTCAGCTACTGTATGTTCAAATCACCTTTAACAGGCCCAGAGCATCCCCAGAGCATGCACGAGGAGCTCTGCTCAAAACACCACCAATCCTCTCCTCACTCCCTCTGCGCCCCCAGGGACATCCATCAGCCACAAGGCTACTCTGAATGGATCTGTGGTGTCCAACTCTTCCAGCCTCAACCTGCAAGGACAGCATTCGGTGACAATGTTCATGGTACTCTGGACCTGCAGGTCAGCTTTATGGTCAGAGGCTGTCATTCTGGCAAAAGAAAGACTGCAGAGAAAGGAATACACAGGTCAAAAAGATAACTAAGTCATTGGCAAAGCAACTAGAGCTTTGAGCAAGGGAAGGTCACCTAAAACTGTATCAAAGATCGCAAGTATTAATGTTCTTGATGTTATACTTTTAAACTTTTATTGGCCCGTGAACTTCTTGCTCCTGAAGAAATTACACGGGTAGAACAAACAGAATTATTACAAAGTAATATCCATCTATAAAGACAGCTCAGCAATTTTCTTGAAATTAATTTGCATTAAGCATTCTGAGAGCATTTCTTTTTCTGAAGAAAATGTTCAGTATAAATTCTAATTCATTTTCAGCTCATTATCTTCTGATGCCTGATTCAAATGCCATCAACAAATAAAGACAAGAAAGGAGAAATATCATCTCCCTCTTCTCTCATTTATCATTATGGAAGTTTGAAAGGCTGCCCTTACAGAAAAAAAAAAAAAAAAGGAGGGGGAAGAAAAAAGAAAGGGGAATCAAACACCACAAGCTGTAGCAATCCCCCAGAACATAATACAACTCTTAATGAAAAGAATGTAAATAGCTGTCCTAGTAGACAGATTTTAAAATGGACTAATTTATTAATTTATTTTTAAAACAAGAGCATAGAAGAGAAAAAAAATTTAACAGTGAAACAAATCTATATATCATTTTGATGAACCACAGCTAAGACTGTGCAGTATTGCTACAGATTTCTGAAAGAAAATTCCAAGCATGTTCACGAAAATCAGACTATTTTGGTTTTTTGCCAAACAGGCTACCTTCCAAGAACAAAAGTGTGGGAAAAAATGCTAGTACAGTGACAGAACAACATCCTTACTTCTCACTCCTAAAAAAGAGACAAACTGAAGATAAAATGAAAAGGTTGACAACTACTTGGTGGATCTTAAAGCTCAAGTATTCCAAGAACCAAGGTGCAATAATAAGTGATGTCATCTGGAGAAAGGGGATGAAACGATGAAAAGGAGTACCTAAAAAGCACCAGGATTTTCCTGAGTGTTTATCAATGGCAAATACTAGAGGTAATGAAATTTATTGGTAAAGGTATTTTTCTGTTAATTACTCAGAAAAAGTACCAATAAACTTAAAACCATTTCTTCATTGCCAACAATATTTCTTTCTTGTGGGGAGGTGTCCAATAAATTTACTTCTCCCTTTTTTTTTTATGGACAGTGCAGAGACATATTTAATATGCAAACTATGTAGGTCCCACCAACCTACACTAAACATTTTTAAGTGTAATCAAATTAACATGGTCTCAAGCATATCAAGTCCATAAATTTTTAATCTGCTATAAAGCAAGAGGCACTTAATGCAAGTTTCTGTTTGTAACGAACCGGGCAGTACTCAATGGTGCAAACACGGCCACCTGTCTCTCTCTAGAGCCTTCACGTACTGCGCGAGAGCCAGTGTGAACATTTGTTCGCCTAAAACGCTCGGCATATGGTTGAACTGACAATTTAATAATATCTTGATAAGAATGCTGCCAGATTTTTGGCGGGAGATAAGCATGTTTTATCATTAAATATTTGTACTGCAGTAGCACCCAGAGACCTTGAGCAGAAAGGGCCTCACTGTGCCAGGAGCAGAGGGTAACTGAGTCAGTGACCCACAGAGCTGAAAATCCAGGACCACTGGGCTACAAAAAAAGACTGAGCAGAGTATGTACCGCATGTACTTACACTACACTGGAAAACTGGGAGGAATCTTCCTCTCAAATTCACCTACACCTATCTGTTAAGGCTTCTCCAACAAGTCATAATTGATCCAGAGATGTAAATTGAGAGGATCTGCTCTGGACCAGCTTCCCACTACGCTGAGAAACCATAGTGACGTTATGGGGGAGAGGGCTTGTTGATCTTTGAAAACCATGATTTGGAGGCAAAATCCAACTGTGCACTAGTTTTCTGGACAAAGCAGCTAAGGCTTCACTAGCAGCACCACACACTGAAGCTTTGCTCCCCACATAGTTTCCTTTGGAGAGCTGCATGTGAACATTGCTCTCTCATTGCAAAATTTATAGCGTGTACTCTTATCCATAATCCCACTTCCTATCTACAATTCCACAAATATTTTTTTTTTGTTTCCAGAATATCTTCTATCCTTAACAACTAAGTGAAAAGTGAATAAAGGAAACAGATTATGCATTAAATCAGGTCCTGACATACTTTCACTCCATTCACACTGCTAAAGTTGAATTAGTTACATAGATGTTACTGTGAGTAGTTTCCCCAGGCTGTGCATTAATCTAGTGGCAATCCCATAAAAACAGAAAACAATCCCCTGTATACCACAGCTGTCTAAGTCTTATCCTTCAAGCAGTATTTCCTACTCAGTTACTTCCTATAAAAAATGGGCTTTATTAAACCATGTGCTGGGAGAATCAAAATAATTGTGACCCGTGGTACAGAGAAAATGAGAGAAACAGAAGTTCCTATTTAAAAAGAAACTGTATATATGGAAACTAAGCAGTAAGACTACAACAATGGAACACCTCATTACCAGTAGAAATGTCTCACATCTGATTCACCTAAATCTTTGGACAATGGCACAACACATTTGCTCCAGCTTTAAAACCACAGCATGAAAATAACTGCTGCAGAAATACGATTTGAGCACATAGGGGCATCTGCCTTTGCAGCAGCACCATTATTTATGCGTTAGCCATTTTACATGGTTCTGGTTTTTAAACATAGATACATCATACACAAATTAGCAACAAAAACACTACTTTTTAAATATTTAAGTTTATAGGTATGTATAATATATATATACGTATTTCCTTATATATGTGTGTATATATATAATCCTTAGATGGTGAGGCAAACCTCATGTTAATGTAATGTAAGATGAGGCAGTCTTACACTGCACAACAGCTGGTAACACCTCCTTTTCCATAGCTCCACTCCCAAAGGAATAAGCAGAGGCAGGCTCACATAACTTACTTTCATCCAAGGCTCATACCAACACGCAAATTCTTCAATATTTTTGCTTGGCATCTGTTTTCAATTGCTTTTTATCTATCACATTTGCCCCGACTTCATATTTAACCGACGTTTAACTTAAATAACCCCAAGTATTTTGATGTGCCTTTACAAGCCCCGCTCACAGCTGACAGCGAACTCTGTCCTTACTGCTACTAGCAGACATGTCTGCACATGCAAGTTAGCCTCCCTCTGCCTTCTTACTTCTAGGACTTAGGGTAGTATGCAAAAGACATAATTTCTAAGAAGGCTGTAATGGTTTTAGTGAAAGTTATTCTAAAAGACCAGAGACGATTACTGCATTTTTTAAGGCAGTCAATGGGATTCACGTTTTCATTTAATAACTTTTTTGTTTCTCCCTCTTAACAAGAAATATGACCAAAAGCTTCAACAGTGGCAAGTACCTTCTCGATGAAGATTCTCAGCTTGCAAAATTTAACAAGTATTTTATGCACACAAATAACAGTAATACTACATCATATTTTAGGAGCCCAATGTGACAGCAACAGCACTATTTCTTATTCATTTAATTTAGCATGACAAATTTAAAAAATGAAAATGTAGTATTTATGAAGATATATGCACAATTTGAAAATTCAGTGTTCCAGTTATCCATCTACCTTAAGTCATAGGTACATGCTTTCAACAAAATGAATTCAAAGCCCTTCCTTGAACATGAAGGTGTTTCACTGGATGGATGCATGCCTTGATCTTGAACTCTAATTGGAATATATCCCAGGCAAAGACAGAGGAGAAGGATCTTACGCCTAATTCCCAAAAGGCCACTTTTATATTCTGAAAATCACTTTTAAAACATCATTTGACTGCAACCAGGTAATGAACAGAGCCTGCAGGCAGTGCTAAGTGCATTCAGATTCACTGGTTTCAATCCTGACATTAGGCCTGATAGGTCAAATATCCCCCATTTTGCCAGCTACATCTCATGGATACCTGAGGCAGTACCCCTGCCACGGGGTAGTGCCTGTCTCCTCCCTGTACATCCTCCTTCCCCAGCGGGTGAGAAAGCCAAGCACAGCTTTCCCCAGACAGACAGCAGTACTAAGGGGGGAGAAATCCTTTTACAGCTGGAACTCCTCCCCACTCCTTCCTCCCTGCCTTCACTATCATTGTGCTGTAAAACAAACTGGAAGGGAGATGTCAGGATAACAATCACAGGAAGAGAGTTTGTGACAGCCTGGCCACAGAGTTACGGTGCCCCAAGATGGGAGGGCAAAGGTTCATGCAGGAAACAATGCCGAAACCAGGAGCCTGCCCCGGCTGGCAGCAGGCCTCTCAGGGCTACAGGGTTTGGGAGAAGGAAATGCATTTTGCTCTTTACCATTTTAAAGAGCCACTGTACAGTGCAGGCTGCAGGATGTTTGCATTTACAAAAGATCTCAAGGATTTGCACTTAGAGAAGCCCACTGTGCGTGGCTCTGCTCTGCAGCACAGCTTGCAGCACACTCTGCAGCATTTGAGCACCACACAAGGAATTCAAGCATCCCTCTCACTCCCATCAGGAAAAATTTCAGCACCTCCTCCCAGAAAAGAAGGACTTCTCTGGCTCCCAAGAGGCCTTGCAACAGTGGCAACAAGTTAGTCCATTAAAGAAAAGCATCTGCCAAACCAAAACACAGGCTTGTGGCTTCCAAGGGACTCGGGTGCATTTGAGAGCTGCTGCAGCTTCCAAGACCATTAAATACTGACTACAACAGAAATCACACAGTAAGGAACTAAAAAGTGTCTCTGAAAAATAAATACATTTATTTTAGATGATTCAGAGTACTGTGTGCCCTAAGTTAAAAAACTCCCTGTGAAAGGATTTCAGATTACACTAAACCAAGTTATACTCCCTTCTTTGTAGTGACTCCCCCCTCACCTTCTGCTGGAGGAGAAACAACAACATCACATGGTGCGCTGCAGGTCTGGGACGGGATAGATGTTCATAAACACTTGGTCATGTGTCTATCCTGTTTTCCACATTTGTAAATTCATGCCATTTATTTATATGTTTTGAAATTCCAATATAAACATAAGTTTAAGATCCCCTAAAAGCTGCCCTTTCTGGCAATGGTAGAGTTTCTAATTTGTTTACCTAGATATATATACCAAATAAAAGTACAACTTTCACTTGTGTTTCTCTACCCCATTTCAGTCAAAACTCCCATTTGGCCATTCACAGCAGAAACACTGGGCTTTGGCTGTGCATATTCTCGTACTTCTGGTAACAGTTTCCCTTGTATTTCACAGCCCCACTAGTGTGTTACTGCAGCCAGTGACTCCAAGGCTGTTTTTTGAACTCAGCCTCCCCACATAAATGCCTCTTTTAGAAGCTCTAGCCTGGCACCAATTTCATGCTGATGCATGTGATAGAGGCCAAAGTCTCAAAGCTATAAAACCCGGCAAGTTCAATCACCCACGGGAGCATGAGGCACAGCATTCTGCCCACACACTGCTGTAGAAAAAAGCATACCCAGACGTCTTGATCCGATTAGCAATTCTGGCATCAAATCCTCACCCAGACAAAATACGTGTGACTGATACTTGCCTAGGACCAGCTCAAGGTTTCTCAACAGTGTAGGCAAAATCGAACCTGGTGGCATTACCAGGTTAGTAAGTGGGAAGCTGAGAACAGCCCCAAAAAGGTGTTTTCCACTCCCTGCAGCATAACCCTAACCTCATACACACTCCCACCGCAGCACACCCATCCTCTGTCTTCTCAAACCGAGATTCAAATAACCAGATCCATCCAAGCATCATTCCTTCTACAAAAGTTATTAATCCTCCACCTTGTCATGCTGTGATCCTTAATCACAGTCAGGCACATTTCACGTTGCTGCAGCAGGGAAGGAAGCACCAGGCAGGGGGTTTCTTGGCCTTGGGGAAAGGAGGAAGCAGGATGGGGCAAAAGAACACAGACTGAGAGTCAAGCTGTCTTCTTTCACCACAGTCCTACAAGGCTAGAGTGATGACTGATTCTACTGAAGAGGGCTGCCCTCCACAAAAATGTGTACGGCTCCTCCCAGTGCAGCAGAGAGCTGTGTGAAGGAGAAGTAAAATAAGCCATTTGGGCACCAGGTCAGCCCTCACAGCCTCTGGTCCGGGCAGCACTGGCAGCCATCACCCTGCCAGCTTCACACACACCAAAACATTCCCCAACACCCTCATGTGACATGCACAAGGGCTGGAGTTCAAGGATGAAGGGAGGTGTTTTCACCCCAGCTCTGCAGAAACCATCATGAGAAGGTCCATTCCCGATAGGTGTAAAGAAAAAGCAACTAGATGCCACGCAGAACCTCTTTCTGAAAGCAGCTATTATATAACAGAGGGAAGGTAAAAGGAATACTATAACAAGGAAGAATGAACCATTTTAAAAATTAAAAAACAAAAGGGATGGAACCCAGTTGTACAAAGCCATGGAGAGCAAGAATATCTCTGTGGGCAGGTAATGCACTTTAAAAAAACTGATTATTTCCATCTCCCAGAAAGGAAGAAGACTCAAAACCACACCTAAATACTTCCTACAATGCAACAGCTTAAAACTTCTTTGCTGCCTTCTCTGATTTTCCATGGTTATTACCTTGGGAGGCAGGGGCTCCTTGGCCAGTCATTTAGTGGTAGGTTCACAAAGCAAACAATGCAAAGAAATGACATGAGTGGAGACCCAAAGGCAGTAGGGATCATGGTTTCTGACATGCTATAGAATGGGTTTTCTCTGCACTGTGAGCTTACTGTCATATTTTAACTGAAGTAGCATGCTTCCTACAAAGACCCTTGCTATTAAATATTTGGGATAACTACCACAAATAGGCTCTAGCAAAATACTTCTCACAGAAGTTTTTTAGTGTCTATGTAGAGCAAATTTAGAAGTGATCCATTTATAAGTACTTGCTCTTAGGAGAACAATTCAAATTGTTACTAGTGCATTTTCTCAAGTTTTCCTCAGAAATTTGGAGTAAAACATACACACATATCTAGCTAGAGTTTTTCAACAAAAATTCTTATTGTAAAGCAAATGATGAGGGAGGCACTCATACTTGAGCTTAATACAAATCCAGCTTGATCAATTGATGGAAATATGAGGTTAGTAGTATTTAATTCATTCTTAGCCTTAAACTAGTCTTTGATATTAAGTGTGAAGCTAATAATACTAAATAACTGCAGTAGAAAGATGCTTGGCATGTGTAAAGTAGAGTTAATCACCTATATATTCCTGGTTTATGATTACAAAAATGCTCATTATCCAGCCCTGTGCATCTAAGGGGACCACTACATGTTTCTATATGTAACCACTACATGTTTCTTTACCAACCTGGAAGCAAGTACCTAAAATTTAGTCCTGCAATTTTCATTTTTATTTCATCACTTTTTTTCCATGTGCCATAACATCTTTTCTATTTCATAAATAATTATTTGCATGAGTCTTTTGAAGTTTAAAGGAAAGTATGAAGTAGAAAACTCTCTCAGCTGGAGACCTGGCTTGCCTTGAAAAAGGCTGGTGCTAACAAACACCTAATGCGGTGCTACCACCAGACCAAGCAACAACAGCAGAGAAATACAAAGTATTTTGACAACACAAAAATCTCACTAAAAAGAGCCACCTTGTAACTCCCAAGAAACAGCTACTTATACTTTCTTTGTTGACACACATACAAAGCTAATTCCTTACTCTGAATTATCAGGCAGCTCTTTCTGCTTACAAAGTCACATGACCCCAAGGAAAGCACTGATCTACTACAATCCTATCTCCAAACCTGCTACCTGGCTCTCCACAGGAGCTCCAGAGCCATTCACATGTTAAGCCTGTTCTGGGAGAAGCTCCCTGGTTCTGCAAACAACATAGTCAAAGTCTGTTCAAAACCTGTGCCTTCCTGTTTTCCCTTGAACACAAATTTGGGCCAGATTGAATAAAAAAGAACATAAAAAACATTCATTAAAATAACATGGTCTGTATGATAAATAAGGGGTTCATAATATAAATCCTCCCTTGGACTTATATTGTCTTTCAGCTTCTGTAGTTTGCATATCTTTAGATACTGTTACTTTTCAGATTACATATTAGCCTTGAATTATTTTAGCCTTGAATCTTTTATTTCCTCCACATTTTGGAAGACCTGTGCAGACCTATGGGACCTGACAAGCACACAGAAAACTAGGTGCAATTTTGGATCCTGGGACAATTTAAGGATAGCTACACTGGTTGCACACTTTAGTTTCTTGTACATGCCAATATGCAAATATTATGCATTTATGAAGAGGCAACTTAACATACAGACAAAAAGTTATAAAGCCTAGCATTAGTATTTACTTATTAAGAAAACTGCATGTTCACCATCAGATTTTTTTCCCAGAAGGTCTATGCCTTCAGCCGTCATACATTCTTACACACAATGGAGCTTCAGCACAGCTAGCGAAATTCCTGGGCTCCCATAATGAACTGCTTGTAAGTCCGATTTTGCCCTTTCCAAGGAGCCTGAAGCCATGAGACTCTGTCTGCTAAGCTGTAAACTGCTTTCTTTCTTGTAAAATGCTTTCTTGCATCTTCACTGTGACAACATATTAAGTAACACATGCTCCCTAAAGATGATTTAAAAACAAAACACCAAGCAAAATTTGCTATACAAACAGCTTTTGGAAGCAGTTTTTGTGATCCCTTGCTCAAATCACTCCACATAGCTAAGTGGGTAAACCTGCATTGGTAAAGAAACCAATTATTCTGACTCTCATCAAGTATCAGGTTTCACGTATCTACGGCATTGCAAGACAGGAGTGCTGCAACACTGGTGTACTTTCTGAGTATCCAGGGAGGGAAGTGGCAAAACAGTGGCAAAATATGTGTTGAATAGAGGAGCAGGCTGCAAGAAGACCATGATGAGTAGTTCCCTCATCAAGAAGAGGTGGGAATATGCATCTAAAGGGCAGTTCAAGAGCGGATCACGCAAAGCCTAACTTCTTTCAAAGAATAAATGGCAGAAAGTTAGCTCTTACATGCATAGGAAGAGTCATGGAATCTTGATTTAGTATTTGTACTCAAACAAGTACTCAGTATCTGGCAAGAAAAAGATTTTAGATATTATACAAAATATTAAGTCAACAGCAAACCTCAGCAAGAGCTTAACTCTGAGGTAAACTTCTCCATCTACCTCATAAAAAAGCAATCCAACTCTTGTGCACTCCACATAAAATCAAGAGGCTGAGATCTTCAGCCATTCTGCCTGCAGTTTGTCTCCTGCAAGTAACTTTTGCTGTCTTAAATGTGGAAGGGCACATCTGAATCACACTCCATTTATCACTCACTGAAAAAGATCAAGTCAACATGAGGGTCTATCAGCTATGCAGCTCAGGGAACATAAAGGCAGATATCAGATTAAACCAAATCATCAGCATAAACCAACCTACAGAATCGCTAGTGACCACTGCTCTCAGGAGCACAAGACCTCAAGTCTCTGCTGTTAGAGGAAAGAGCGATGAAATACTGGCAGAGCTCCTGTGTGTGGAAGGAGCTCCACACTTCTGCAAGCAGGACTGCTCCCTCTCAGTGAGCAAGCCAGCCTTTCTCTCAGCATGGGGAGATGAGGCTGTCTGAACACCAATACCCAGAGCAGGGCAGTAGCTACGCTCTTATTTTTGAAGACACTGTCAAAGTAGACATGATTTCCTGACCTACCTTCCAAGTTCTCTGATTTACTCTGTATGTCTGTGGGTTTGAGCAGACTAGAGACATCCAGCCACAGGTGCCTATTGTGATGATTATCAGAGAGCAAGAGACCATACTGTGCTTAAGTAGCTACATAAGGGAGTCTTAGCTCATCCACTAATGTGGATCTCAGTATTCCCTTCCCAGTCATCTTTCACCACAAGCTATCACATGGCTCTGAATTTCACAGATGCCCTCATTGATCAGTAAATGCAATAAATAGGTTGTTATTGAGAAAGCAGAGTACAAGATGATGTCACACATCTCATAGTAAAAGGAACATTTTAGCAGGTGGCTTGGCCAGTCAAACACTCAAATTCTGGGGATTTTTATTTCCAGGACATATACAAACATCAAACATGATGGGACAGATGCTTTTACTAATGTAAAGAATGAAAGCCAGAACTTACCATCCAAAAATGCACCCAAGCATTTCTCAGGCTATGCACAAGTGCAAGGACAAAGCCACTCACGCAACATCAAAAAACAGTTATCTCTAAGGTGCGGTGAAGCAGCGACTTCACTTCAACACCGCAAGATTGTTTACAAGATGGGAAATGATGCTCAACTTCTCCAGCTGAAGCTGCAGAGGAATTCAAGGCAGGCAGAAAGTAATTATTCAGCTGGAGTTTGGCCAGGACAACTGAAGTCAGCACTGCTGTTCTTAAAGACTGTGTCGGGGGACTATGCAGTGACCACCAGCACTGTCTGTTGTCATCAACACTGCTTCCCGCAGAGTCCAGCTTCTCCTTGGAAATCTCCCATTTCTGGATTGAGCAAGCCCAGCATAGTCAGGTTGGGAACAACACAGGACAAGGAGGAAGGGTGAGAAGTATAACTATTAGTGTCACTTTCAAGAGCAGTAAATTTTACATGGATTAAAGGGATGCAATCTTTATATATAGCAAAAAGGATAATTATAATGAAGGCATCTGTCTAGCTGGCACCACCTACAGCAAGACCTGCAAGCAGTAATTGCACAATAACAATGTGATGTTTAGTGTGAGGTTTAGGACATTCTGCCAGAAAACCTAAAGTATCCAGGTTGTAAAACAGTGTAATAAGTAGGTAATCCCCATCCTGGCGTCCAAGTTACTGCCCTAACCTGTTCCTTATGATTATAAAATGTCTCGGTGTCAGCAGGTTCACTGTGAGTCAGAGCTGAAATAATAAATGGCTTATTCTCCATCCTGATGGAGGAAATACATCATGGCTCATTGTGGCTCACTTACTGAGGCTTTTTTTTTAAACAGGAAAATGTAAAAATAACCAAGTCATTCTGCCTTATTGCACTTATTTTTGATTAACAAAGCCCTTATTACAATCAAATTAGAAAAGAAAAAACAGCATGTTTTCAATATGGCCTGCAAAAACAATACCTTAGGAAAAAATACAGAAGAAAAAAATACTGCACAAACAGCTGAAGAACACAAAATTTGTGACAAATAGTCTCTTTGCCAAAGCAATTCCAACATTTGGCTCCTGTAAACAACAGGTTGCCTGAGCTAGAGGTCTAGGCTCTAACCTTGAGGCACTTCTACTCCCAAAAAGCTGTCTTTAGTCAGGTCCCAGTGTTCACAACATGCTGACAATTCAAGGGGCGTGTTTGCACACTCAGGACCTCTAGCTGTGAACTCCAGAGGAAAGGTGCCATCTCTTGCTTTGCACATTGTTAGCAATCAAACAGTGCCCTACTTCTGTCAGGTCTGCCCCAACCCTAAAAACCATGCAAAACGTCCCCTTGAAAGCTGTTGAGGGACTCATGAAACACCAGCAATTCAAAAAAATTCATCCTTTACTTAGAACAGAAATATGTAAGAGCAGGAGTATTGTAAGCAAGGTGCAATCAGTCCTTTACACTTTTTGCAAACTGAAAGAACAGTAACAAGTAGAAGAAAATAAGCATCATTATTTTATGGACTTAGACAAAAAGTACAGATATATTACGATGATTATTTCAAGCTCAAATTTGGAGCACATGTATTTTTTTACACACATAGAGCCTACATACACACATATGGCCTACATACATGGAATATTTAAAACAACAGAATAATATAGAAAAAACAGAACAATATAGAAAATTCTATAAGCAAATTACTAAATTAAGTAACACTGATTCTCAGAAAAGAAATAAGAATATATAAAAGAGCAGAAAATACAAATAGGGAGTATTTGCAGAATTTATAAAAGAAAAAAAAAGGGGGTGAGTATCACAAAGACAGCCCTAATTGTTTCCAGAAAAATATCTGCCCAAAAGGATTGCAAGTTCTACGACTGCATATTTGAAAGACACAGAAATTGACATTAGACATACAAAGAATACAAAACTATTCTCATTAAAATGACATGCACCAAGAATATAACATTTCTCCAATGTTTCATTGTATGGGAAAAAATCCTCACTTTTTTTTCCATTATATGTAGAGTAACAAATTATAAATTAATAATTTAGACTGGAGTATGAAAAACAAATGTTAATTCCTAGAGTACTACTGCTAATAAACTGGTAATCAAGAAGTTATTTATGACCAACACTATATCAAAAATGCAGATGAAAGTATAAAGTTACTTTTAGAGTGGTGTCTCTTCACTGAAAACTTTTTAAATGTACAGTTTAAATGTACAAATAAACTATTTCCATTTCTTGCATATCCTTGGTAACTCAATTTAATCGTGACCTTTAAAACGTCAACATCCTGTGGGTAGCAGTAGCCAGGACTCAGAGCTACAACTGCAGCAGGACAGGCATTTTCATCTTATGCACGTTTTGCCACATGAGAGTTTGCCTGAGAGACACTGCAGTGTTGGTTTCCACCCCATGCTGTTTTCTAGCTGAAAACCCCAAATAATTTGAGTTCTGTTCTGGTGCTATCCATCAGCCCTAATTCTTGGCAGCTACTTAAAAGGGCTAATGATCTTGCAATGGAGTCATGGGACTTTGATTCATGGTCCCAGATTCAGCTCCAGGTTCCACCACCAGCCCCCACACTGCTCCAGCCCTGTGTTCCTCCTCAGCTGCCCCACCACCACCAGCGAGGATGCCCACACCCCTCTCCACCTGGGTCTCTCCCTAGGCTTCATACGATTTTGTGACAGTTTCTGATACATTCAAAGTTGTCGCCCTTGTAGTTGCTCCTCTCCGTTGTCCTCAGTAGAAATGTATGCCAAAATAAGTGAAAATATTGGCATGTGAAAGATGGATACTCTAAAGTGATGCAAGCACAACAAACCAAGTCATGGTTTCCGGTGGGTTAATCCACACCATGTGCCCCACAGCTTCCCATCAGCATAGCCTCAATCCCACAATCTGCACCCCATCTCCAACTTTGCAACTTTCACTCCTTTATCTTTAGCAGTCCCCAAACACTGCAAGGACCAAGTGAAAGGCCCCCAAACTCCACAGCATCCTTCAGCCTCTCCTAAACAACATTCCCTGGGGCGTCCATCAGGTCCATAAAAGAGCTTGGACTGGTCAGCAAGTTGTTACCCACCAGAAAGGAAACAGGCAATCCCAAGTATGGTTACTTAACCCTTGAACTGAACCCTCTTTTTTTTATGATGTTTTATGACATCCACAATAATGAATATTCCAGTGATGAGCACAGAAGCTGGATTCATTACTGTCTTGTGACTCATTAAGGGTTTTTTCTAAACTGAGCAAAGTTTCCGTATTTTTTGGGCCACATCTCACATCAGAGCTGCACTTCAAGGAAGTGTTACAAATCAAAACAACTTCGATGACAACACTACAAAGAAGAACAAAACACTCAGCATTTGGAATGGCAAGAAATTGGGATTTATAAATATCCCCCAGATACATTTAGAGTTTTTAATCCCTTTCACACTTTGGACTTCAACCCTTAAAAATGCAGGAAGAACGGCTCATTTTAAGCTTCTGGACTTTTTTTTTTTTAACTTTATTTCCGTTTTGGCTTGTGATGTGAACAGATCTGTTCAGTAACATTACACAGCACTGCTTCTGAAAGCAAAAGTCTGCTTTTTTTCTATCCTACACAAGTAAGAGAAAAAAATTTCTTCCTTCGAACCTAAAGACATGGGTTATAGAAAGACATTATAGAAATAATATATTTGCCTAAAGACAAGATTTGCAGACAGTTGTTATACCTTGTACTAAACAACAAAGTTGGAAAAAGCACACAAGCTTTGAATTACACAAGCTTTTCCTTTAAGTCTTTTTATTACTTTATTTTCTGAATGGGTGTATCTATTTCCTTAAATACAACCCATAGCAAGTTATCTTCCTTATTAATTGCAGCTTCTTTATAACACTCATTTAATTCTGTATCTTTTTCTTTTATTCTTGTCAGTATTTACAATATTAGTGAAGAGTTCATGCTTCCAGGTAAAGATTGTTTTTTTTTAACTGATCGGAAAGCCTATAAGGTCTTACAGTTGCAGCTTTTCTCCATAACAAACCCTTCCATTACGTAGCAGGTTACATACTTTTAAGATATTCCTTTTCTTTGTGACACACATTGTCTTCTCTTCAGAAAGTAAAACTTTCCTAACTAAGCCTCAGTGACAGAAAGCAGGATTTTAGAGAGTAAAAAAAACCAGAAAAAAACAACTCATGGCACTCGCAATTTAACTCACATTTCAAAGTCTTCTCATTTCCTCTCTTGCCTTTTCTTACAAACACCACAACCAAAACACATTTGTTTGCTTTGATTTTCAAAACTCTACTACTCCCAAATACAAGAAAACTTCTCTGCAAGCCGCTGAAGTTACCGGCATGTTACAGCTTTTGTTCCTGTATCAAGACCATTCAGCCCTTGCAGACTTTCTAGAAAGCACAAAACAACTTGCAGTTCAGATATGCCCTACATCTGTGCTGGGAGTGGGCAAGCCCAAGACTGATGGATGCCACGGCCATCTCTGGCTCAAAGAACGTATCTCATCATATGCAACCAGGACACATCATACTGCTCTGTATCCCTGGCCCCGCTTTTGAAATGGAAAAGGGTGACAACCCTCTTGGACTGCATATGCATGGAAGTTATTTTATTAATCTGGGAAAAAAAAACCAGCTCTGCTGTGTGTGAATTGTGTGGTTGTGCTCAGTCTTTAGGAGACCTGAATTAAGCCCTCCCAGTGCTGGCAAGCAGGGAGTGAGGTGTGGGTTAAACCTCACGTATGGCTATCACCTTTCTACCTCCTTGGAGGAGCAAACTGTTACTATCACAAGTGAAACCTGGGATTTCTCTACAGCCTGGAAGATATTTGCTTTTTTTAATCCTTCTTACAGAACATTCTTTCCAGTCCTTTGCTGGCCACTGTGGTATGGGCAAGAAGATATTCAGAGCTTTGGTTTCCAAATCAGTTTGCCAAACTATAGCCTGTACAGAGAAAAACCCAGAGGTTCCTAAACTCTCACTGTCTGGACAACATAGCAAATTGGGCTAGTCCCCTAGGGAGTCAAAATGCAAAGTCTTCACATAAGCTGGAAACAACATGGTCCGAGATACCATCTTAGTCCCATGCACTTGGGACTACAGGCCTGAAGTTGATGAGGCTATTTTGTCAACACTTGAAGCTGTCCCTTGGACTCTTCCCTAAATTAATGGTGTCTCATAATTTGAGTCTAAAAGGACCTCTATGGAATGTCACAAGGGCTGCCTCCTTTCTCAGGAGTTGCTGTGTCCGATGAAGTTCCTCCTTGTGAACATTAAGAACAGGAACCTACTCCCCCCTCCACTGACTACCAGTCCCACACAGACCCACCTTCTAAGCTAAAAGCAGACTACATAACACTACACATCTAGCTATCTTCTTTCCTTTCTACAGCTACCCCAGGGCTTTCCTTGCAATACCAAGAGGTACTTCAAACCACCAAAGTCAATAAATGGATAGGAACCATTAGGCTTGAATAAAGGTTCCCTCCAGTTAGGAAGGAACCTGCATGCAAACTCACACATTGTTCTGGGGGACTGTGGTGTCCACACCAGCTAATCCATCAGGGAAGCTTTGCTGCTGCAGAGGAACCTCAGAACCTTACTGGAGTCTCACACAGCTGGTTTACATAAGCAGTGACCTTTAGGTTGCCAGTAGAAGATGAAGTCAAATCTTTAAGAGTAAGCAAGATCTGTTTTTCTAATTGGTGTTGCCTATGTGAACATTAACACGATTTACATGGCAGAGAAAAACAGGTGTTAATGGGGAGAGGGAATATTCAGTAGAGATATATTTTGCTACTCTATTTCTATTCCTCATGTAATAAAATTCAGTCTAAATGGTACTCCAGCAAATCAGCAGCACTAGCAACAAACTTGGTCAGAAGTTTCTGACTATAAAAGCATTCCAGCCTCTGTTTTTTATCCATGAATCTGAAAGGAAGTTTAACATTTCAGTATAATTCAGTCCATGTTAAAGACATTTCTAGGAAAAGGCACATATCCTACAGCAAAGCTCATTTAGCAGTCATTCACTAGCAACAAACTTAAAGCCTTTATTGGCAATTTCAATTTCTGCTCTGCATGATTCATTTATCCCTGGGATAGGCCTGATCAAGGGATTCTCCCAGCAAAAGACAGACTAATCAAATTATTTCAAGTCAGTCAGGTATTCACTTTATGCCATCCAGCCCCAACAGCAAAATCTCTTGTAATAGCAGATCTCCCAACGTTAGAGGGAAAAAAAAGTCTTCACAGGCTAAGCACTGGCTTAATCAGAGCCAAGAGACAAACCTCCTACAGTCAGAAAGACATAAATGTTACCACTGTCTCATTCTCACTCCTAACCTTTCACGCTGCGCTGGGAAGTAGCTTATATGTATATACATAAAGGTCTTTCCCAACCTGAACAATTCTCTGCTTCTATGACACGCACCCTCATTTCAGACACACACTAGACAGAACACGAAATTATCCTCACATGCAAGGCAGCATTGCTACATTGCATCCCAGTGGCTGGCATGGAGAGGACAGATTTTTGCAAGATGCTGAAAGATCCCGGGACTGAGCAACAAACCTGGAAAGGCTCGAGGCTCTCCACCCCTCTTTCTGGGCATGTTGTGTTTCATACATCCATCATGTGCTGGTTTTACACATCATGCCTAGCTAAAGACACCTAACCTGGTAAATGATTTTTGGTGTCAATTATTTTTTACCCCTGTGTCACCCTGGATGATAAATTGAAAATTAAGAGGTTTCGTGTGCTTTCACTCCAGCCTGGTCACTGAAGGACAGGCTGCAGCATCAGTTTGTCTGCTGGGCACCTACACTGCATGGCAGCTAGCTGGCAAGGGAAAGGACAGAAAATACCAGCTCTCACCCCAGGAGCAGACAGGAAACACGGGTAAAAGATAAGCAATGATACCAATAACTATGGGGGTTATTATTTTCCTCTGCTCCTACCACCCTCTCTAAACTCCAACAGATTTCACCCCTCTCACTTAGGAAAGCCATTCAGGCTTCTACCTCCCCTGGTGCTCCTTCTCTACACCTGCCAATGATGTTCTTGCTCTCATCATCTTTCAAAATGGAAATATTTATTCTCGGCCATATAGTTTTTGATGTTGACAGCTTTTATGTCACACAGGAAGAACCCCCTGCACACCTGAAAGCTTGCCAGCCTTTCCCCTATGGCACCCTTGGCTCTAAGAAAAGGCACTGCCTCATTTTAAGAGCATCATGATGCCACCACCACCACTGCTACTTCCTATGTTCTCAAATCCAATGCAAAGGGCAGTCACATGCTCCTGTTTATACATCCCATAATACAAGGCTGCTATTTATCAATAAATGCCTTGAGGTGCAGAGCAAAGCCCAAGCTAATAAAAATCTGCTGGGATTATCTGCTGGTGTTTCACATCAGCAACAGCAGTGGCCAGGGAAAACTGAAGGGGAACTGAGGATGCGGCAGAGACCATACAAAGAGTAAACAGCAAAAGAAAGGGGATGCTGCAGGTATTTGAAGAGTTGGGCAATAAAGATGGAGGAAAAGGCAACAGAAGTAGAGGCCAACTTTTTTTCTGTTTCATTTTAAACTTGAATCCAAGGCATTAAAGAATGACTTATAATATACATGGGCAAACAGATACTTGCTATGTTTTGCTCAATAAACAACTATCCACTGGAACCCATGGCTGCAGGATAACTGCTGGAAAAATTACTTGTAGTGATTAAAAAAGGATTAAATGGGTTTTATAAGCATCAGTATCTATTGTTAAACATGCTAAAATAAAATTACAAGAGTTAATAATATGTTTGCTTCAGGGCATAAAATAATCCTCATCTAAGAGTAGCAGAGATCTGCTTGCATGTCAGCTCAATATCTGGTGCAACAACTCCTCTCCATTGGCAAGCAGTCCTTGCTTTTGATTCCTGGCATTTTAAAATTGTCTTTCTTGCCTGAAAAAGAGAGCATGCTATTGCTCAAGCCTTCAACTGACCTCACATAATTAAGTGGAGTTTACCAGACATATCATTCCCTTGAGGAGCGGGGGTGAAATGCATGAAAAGGGAAGAAAACAGTTTAATTGCTCCACATTTCAATATTCTGCTCTCAGTTTCTTTAAATACAGTTGTCAGGGCACTAAAACCAAGCACATGAGTTGAAACTGTTGTAAAAAACTTAAAGACATGAACAAAGCACAAAATCTATCAGTATTTTTCTTCAGTGCAATCAGCCAAATCATTTTATGAGAAAGTAAGATCTTTGGTAAAGTGAGCAAGGGAAGATTTTTAACATATTAGAACAGAAGAATTTACTCTGCATGGTAACAGTTAAAGCATTATCTAATATTATAGCCCGGTTCTTAGAGATGGAATAGGGTTGACACACAAACTCCCCGAGATAATGATTCCAGCCCACTCCAAACCTAATCCCATGAACCTTACTAACAGATTAGCTAGTCTCCCAAATAATTGCTTCTGGACAAGACACAAAACGGAACGTGACACATCCAGTGCTTCAATGCGGTTATGAATTTTTGGTTTCAAGCACCAGTTTGCACTTTCCCACAAGTAGGATGGCTGCATGCTGGGTACACTCCTCCCCACGCTCAGGACAGCTCCTGGAAGAACAAATCTTGAACATGAGCACCACAGAACTCATTCCACGAGCGACCTTTCCTTCCAAACTCCCAGGCTAAACCCACCAGTATTATTGCCCTACAAATTTTTTAATATTATCTTTTACTTTTAGGGGGTGCAAATTACAGCTGTCTCAGTCTGGCAACCCAAATTATTGACATTTAAACTGTGTGTTCAAAACAGCACTTTGCAATGGTCCACATTAAATCACTAGCAACTCCGATCAAGCATGTTCAGAGTACTTCAGCAAAGTTTGGCACTGACCACCCAACAGATCAGTATCAGTGCTGGAGGCCCACATTAAACTCATAGCCAAAGCAAGAAATAGAAAATGGCTGGTAGGAAAAAAACAAAAACAACAAAAACTTGGGAGGGGGAAAAAAACCCCAAAAACCTCAACCCAAACAAACAAACAAAAAAACTACCCCTCTGAAACTTTAATTAGTTTTAGAGAGAATGCAAACATACTGTTTCAAACCATTGTATGTACATATTCCCTCTCCTCCCCTACTGCTGAAACAGCAAAGCATGCATGGCAGATGGCATGATTCATCTGAAAATTACTCTAGCAGCACTCTATTGGCCTCTAAGGAGTAAACTAGGATAAAAATATTCTGAATGTTAACTAAAAGTAGGCAAGTTGTCATGAGGAGTCATCAGGTCAGTCTACTTGCTTAGTTTGCAGAATTTTCCTTTCAATCAGCAACAAGCACTACACATGAAGATAACATCACTTACTTGTTCTACCTACCAGGAATTATTGCAAAAGCAAGGGAAGCAACTGGGGCACAAAAAGGTTTATTTTCCCACATGTAAGTAAAAATGTACCAGCCACAGTCAGGCCAAGAGACACAGTACATCACATTAACAATGGCTTCAGCCACTTCTGGTGAGATGGGATAGATTCAGATTCTAGAGACTGCACATTTTAGCTGGGAGAACAACTTTCCACATGCCCAGTAGCTGAATGCAAATCTGCTCAGTGGAAAACATGGAAGAAGGGACCTCAGGAAGTCTGTCCTTGCCCCAAGGTATCAGTAATTATGCCTATCAGCCCACATGGCACACAACATAACTTGCCAGGAAAGTGACAAAATGAATGCCTGCATCACATTCAGTGTTAGGGCAGTCTTACCAAGCAGCCTGATGAAAAATGCAGTTAGAGCACCACGCCATGAGTCCCCCTGCTCACACAAAAGACAGGAGGCAGCAGCGCTGCATGTCTTTTTCCAGAGAAATTAAAAACCATAAGAAGCAAGGAATTGGGTTCCCAGATGCAAGGAATGCTGAGCACTCGCTCAGCAACCTGTTGGACTAGCACAGGATGCCTCCAACTGAAATGCCATCACTCATTTGAAAAAAGAAACAAAATACACTCTTCAGCGGTTCAGATTATGCTGACAGTAAAATCTCACTACAGTGCAGCACACTGCGCCAGGACTGACTACTCTAATTGCCTGGGCTCTGGGCCCCAAGCTAAAAATCTCCTTCCCAAATAAACAGTCCACAAGAACTGATCTATTTTTCTGCTCCATCAACAATAATCCTCAGTCAACAGAAGCTGAGTATTTGGTGTACTTTAATATGCAGGTTAACCAGGTGAAGCCAGCAATGCAGTTGCCCTCATCTTGGGGGAGAAGGTGGTGAAACTGTGCTTAATGTCATCTCTTCAAAAAGGCGTTTTCTACATATGGATACGCTACCACGTCAGCCTCGTTGCATAACCAGGTTGTGCAATCATTGCAAATTCATTTACATCTTCTGTTCCAGAGCTCCAGAAGTGGGAAGGAGGGATCACCATCAAGGGAAAATGTGGGTTTTGCAGGACTGGTCTCCTTGGCCACAGGAGGATGGTCTGAAGAGAGGTGGAAGGCAGTGGGGACGGCACCAGGACTCCATCCCTAATGCCTCCACTGCTCATCCAGAGCAGACATTTGGATCAGAGTTTTAGTTAGAAACCTCAAAGCAAAGAATGACTTCATAGCATCAGGGGATGACTAGCGTTGGCTTGGGCTGCAAGCAGAGGAGATTATGGTTTCTCCTTTTAATGCTTATGACTATGTCATTGCCACAGAACTGTAAAGAAGAAATAGGCAAGAGTGCAGTATCAGGTTTTCATAGACTGTACAAACTGGATTATTCAAGAGTGACTCAAGTTTCCTAACAAGCATGAAGAAGTCTGCATTAAGATAGCATCTCTTGATTTTTCCCAAAATCAATTGCAACAGGCTGCATTTTAAAATACTGCTTTAAACTCCCATCCTCCTTCGTATTTCAAAGGCAGCATTTAGTGGATTTACCACACTTGTGCATAAGGAGGACACCAGACATAAACAGTACCAGGGACCAGACCCTAGATCAACAGTAAAACACCATTAGCCAGAATATACACTCACACAATGTTGGGAGAGATGCTCAGTTCTTGCAGCAAAAAAACCCTTCAGCCATAAAAACCTGACACCATAGTTTTACTTGGAGGCTGAGCATATTCATCAGGGAAAAAGGAGCAAAAGGCAAAAAAATTAATCCCTCAATTTAAGCCAAAAGAGAATACTCCAGGTTCAGCCATCTCCATCCATCTCTGAGGTTTCCAAGCATTTAGAAAAACACTGAACCGGCTTCCAGCTCTGCCTTAATACCATCCCAATGATGGTATTATGGCTAAGATACCATAACAACTATGAAAAAGTAAAACTGCTCTAAGTTAAACAAGCAGCCACACTCTGGGTCTTCAAAACACAAAAAAGGAAGGGTTGGGTTTTTTTATATCTCCCTCCACTATAGATTTCTAGATATTAATCAAAATCTAAATATATCTAGATAGAAATGCACAGTGCATTTTTATTTATGTTTAATTTATATAACACAATTTGATCAGATCACACATGAGGCTGCATCCTCACCCTGAATTGAAAATAGCTTCTGGTTTGAGCTGTAGACCCATCAGCTCAGCTCAAAGAGGCAGGGCTGAATCAAGACAAGCGTATCAAGAATTGAAAATACCCAAGCATGACCTGGCTCTGGCAACTTAACCTTCTCTAACACCACATCATTTTTTAAAAAATAGTAGTAGTAGTAGTAGTAATAACCAATCTAAAAAAAATTAGTAGCCATAATAATCAATCTAATCAATAAATATTTATCTTAAAACAACACTTCATAGAATCATAAAACAGTTTGGGTTGGAATGGACCTTAAAGATTGTCAAGTCCCAACCCTGCCGCCACAGGCAGGGACAATTTCCACTAGACCAGGTTGCTCAAAGTCCCTGGCCTTCAACACCTTCAGGGACAGGGCATCTACAATTCCTCTGGGCAAACTGTGCCAGTGCCTCACCACCCTCACAGTAAAAAAATTCTTCCTAATATCTAATCTAAATGTACTCTCTTTCAGTTTAAATCTTCCACTTTAGCACAAGCATTGCTTTCCTCACCTGAACCTCCAGAGACACTGAAAGATCTTACTGAGGAGCAAAGGCAGCAGCACGGTATCCTCCGGAGAGACCCAGGGACGTACTTTAACCGATCTAAGTAGTAAGAAATTTATGCAGTGAATCACTACAAACTTCTCCGGTAACTGCAAAGAGGAAACAGGATTACTTTCCCTGACCTCCCCTTCACACCTGAGCAGTAAGCAGGCAGGTACCCACAAACGGGCCTGGCATTTCGGCAGCACTCCGCTGGCGGGCTCTGCTCCCGCACCAGGCACGTGCCAGGTCATGGCTCAAGCACTCCCGAAATCTGCACAGCAGCACCCTGCCAGCACCGGGGCAGAGGCCAGGCTCCACGCGTCCCCAGGCAGCCTTGTGCTCACACCTTCCAACGCCGGCACCCACGAGGGCGGCGGCCAGGGCTCCTCGGGAGCGGCGCTCTGCCCCACAGCGCCGGGACGATGGAGCCTCGCACCGCAGTCCTGCAGGGCACGCGTGTGAAGGGGCAAGGAAAGAAGAGAGGGTCGAACCAAACACTGACAAATTACACCTGCTAATTGCACCTTCCCAGGCATAGACAACAACAGCACGTATAATCCCTCCGGCCTCCAAGCACCAACAGGATGCCTTCGGAGAGCACAGTTTTCTGGGAGAAGAGCTTGGGGGGTGGCAAATAATTACAGTTAATTTGAAGGTTCAGATTTGAAGAGAATATTTTTGGAAAAAGAAATCAACACGTTAACAGTGAGCAGGAGCACGGAGCACATAATCCTTTCACATCCTGACAGGGTAGAACTGCGGAGGCCTGCTATGAAGCATGTCTGAATAACAGCATCTTCATTTTTTGAATATCTAATTAGGAGTTTCTATATATTGCAAAGCATTGCTATAAGATATAATTTAGTTGGCAAACACTAAAGATCTCAGTCTGTAAGTATGCTTTTGGCAATCAAAATTCAAATCTAGATATATATCCAAGATATGTACGCCACCGGTACTTTTTTTTTTTAAAGTCTAACAATTACAATCAAATTAGCAGATTAACTCATATCAGTTTTAAGCAAATGCAAGCTACAAGCAAATGAGCCTATACCACCACCACCACAACAGTGTATTTTTGGATTGTTAGTATCCTTACTCCCATTAGCAATTTCATATATATTTAACACGTATTAAAGGGCAGTAAAAATCTAAGAAGGCTATGGATGCCAGAATTCAGCACCAACTTAAAACTCACATATGCCAAAAAAACATTTGCAACTGTGCTGATTCCCACTGTGGGAACTGAAAGGCAGATTCCTATAACACAATGGACAAGAAATCCATTCCTTTAATTTCAGTCGCCAAATTTTAATTAATTTCCATCCAGGCAAACACCGACCATTTCTGCTGATCTTGCAGGATGTAAGCTCATTTGCACAATAAATGTGGTTTAACAAGTCACCACATTTATAGCAAGTTGCTTCAGTCTTATCTAACTGCACAGTTTGAAAAGTCAGTGATGGGTAAGTGAAACCTCACCCACGTCACAGTTTCTGGAGTTAAGCACAAGAAAACTGAACCAGTTGCTACCTTGCCATTGCAAGTGAGACTGCCAGCAGTATATTGACAATTCAAGTCCACATTCTGAATTATGTGTATGCCCCTGATCCAGGAAGGGAAAAAAGCATGCACTTTGCACTTTTGACTTTCTCCTACAAAAGCAATGTCCCTATTCCAATGCCCCAGAGCTCCCCTTTCAAAAAAAAAAAAAAGTAAAAGCGAAGACCCTCCTCTGCTGCTATATAAATTTGAGCAGGTCACATATAAACAAAAGGGCCCCAAGTCCAAGTCCCGGCCATGCAGGGGGGCACAAGGCAGAGGCCATCAGAAGAGGGTTCAGCCAGCAGAATGGGCAAGTGGGGCTGCCCAGGATCTGCTGCCCATCCACACAGGGCCAGCTCCAGCACGGAAATTTACAACCAGCTCCAGGTGACCAGGAGTGGTGTAAGGCCCTCCCAGATACAGCACTTTTGCTCACTTGTCACCCTCCTTCCCTGCAGCATCAACAGTGGAACGTCAGTGGTGCCAATACGACCTGGCTACGGAGCTGCAGCTCAGCCTCACCAGCAAGCAGCTGCCTCTGCATCTCCTGCCTCATGCACTTTCAAATCTCCTCAGAACCAGCTTCCATGGACAGCACAAAGGCTGCTCATGCATATCACTCCTAACACGTATACACACAGCTCATTTCATTTAAAAAAGGTTTTAATTTCCTGATTTCCATGCATGATGAAAATTTCATTCTGGTAGTAACTACATTAAAGGAGGGGTGTCTCTAGAATTTTCAAAGGGAGACACCAACATGCAAGAAGCAGAGAGCAGCCCGCTTCATCATTTCACATCCTGGAGCTGAAAAAGCATGGAGGCCAGGCACTAAGTGGCCTCTGAGAAAGAGATACTAAAAAAAAAATAGATGCTAATAAAATAAGAATTCTTACACATTACAGAGCACAGCTAGAAGATACCATTTAGTCAGCCAATATTATGGTTAAGGGCATCTCTGCTTGCAAGCACTTTTTTGGTAATCAGTCCAAATTTAAATCTGAATATGTACTATTTCACAGACTATGTCCCCAGTACGTTCTTCCAAGTACACATGTACCAGGCCCCAGAACCTGCACCCCTTCCACCTATGTAGCAACAGCCTTGACAAAACTAAGAAGGAGCCCCACATGCTCACACCAACATGAGCCTAGATTGCACACAAAAGTAAAGCACTTGGAGAAACATGGGCTACTTAGAAATTCAATCACAGCCATCCCTGGCATGCTGTCTTGAAGAAGCAACAGGGCTGAATGCACTTCCAGCTGCATGGACTCCTTGTGTTCCCAAAAACTAGGTTTGTAAGACTAGAACAAGAGAAGACTTGTATCTTTAAGTTTAATTAACTCCAGAATAAAACATATTTTCAAACAGAACTATAGCATTGATACTGTGCAGTGATGCAAGATGCCTTTAACAACTCAGTAAGTTGTCTGAGTAAACCAAGTGCTGCCCTCCACTCTTCCAGCAATTCCTAACTTCTGTCTGATGCAGCAGCTGTCAGAGTCCCAGGAGGTTTTGAGTGACTACATTTTTAAAGCTAGAGCCACTTCTGGTCCTACGTACCACAAACTAAAGCATTGCTAAGCCTTTACCATTCATTACAGAAGTGTTTCAAATCTTAAGACATTTGCCTCCTTAGCTATCATTTTAAGCAATCTAGTAAAGACCAGGATCCATTATCAAAATCGAGAACAAGCACAAGGCCTAATAAAGTTCTTCAAAGATAATAATCAATCCAGTAAAAGCAGCTGACTTAGTTTTTTTTATTCTTCCACCTGCTCCCGTAGGAATGGAGACCTACCAAGAAATCTCATGATGCTGTACTGTTCACTTAAGACATCTGCATTTCACAAACTATAGTGCAGGAATGATGCACCTTTGCTTGAAGAACTCACAGGATTAATGTTTACTACGTATATTTAGAAGTAATACTTAAATGTGAATAGCACTTGTCCTCATAGATTAATTCAATTCATGCTGAAGCTCTTGATGGAGCAGCAGAGATGCTGCTCTTCAAAATGTGACTCTTCCAAATGCACTTGATTTCTGATGTGCAACCTATCATCACCAAGAGCAGTGTTTCCCCAATATTTAAAACCCATTTTAGCAACCAGACTGACAAACAAAATGCTACAAAACTCATTAAAATATTAGTGTGCACTACCATATGCTTAACTATGGCTAGCTGCAGCCAGCATCACTGAATTTTAAGTTCCTTCCTCACAATATCCATCTTTCACATATTTCTTAAAGAGAAAAACAATAAACTATTTATCGGGTTATCTTCACTATGTCTTACTTTATTATTCATTAGTCAAAGTTATAAAATAATTTCCATCAGAAATCCTTGTTTCATATATGAACTTTCTCCCAAAACATAAGGGACTGAGGGTTGAATCTCTGTAGCCACAGCCCTACATATTTCACAAATCTGTGGCTGCAAAACATATCTGCATTTTTATTCCAGAAACCAAGCACTCATTTTACAAAATATTCACCAGTTAAGTAAACAGAGATGCACGTATTTAGGCAGCATCATGCTTTGGAAACTGAAAAGATCTGAGCAGACATCTCAAGACTACATAATTTCTGAAGCTTTACTGAAAAACCCAAACTACCAAAAGTATTGCCTATTTTATCGTTGACCATAGTATTAAAAAGAAAAAGGAAAAAAAGAAAACAACCTCACATACCTCACCTAAACACCTTTATCTCCTTGTACCACTCTGCTTCCCCTTTCCATCACAGGCAGCAAAAGCTCCACTTCCCTAAACGACCAACTTCACTGATAACTTGTAAAAAGCCATTTGATACAAAAATAATGATAATAAGGAAGCAGCTGAGCGTGTCATAAAAAAATACAGTGGCAGCAAGCAGTTAACCTCAACCTCGTCTTTGTATTGAAGTTCTTTAAAGTCAAGCACTTCAGGAAAATTTAGTTATGTCAGTATACAAAGCCACTCACACGTTTCATTTTGGTATTTAGTGTTACCTATAATCACACAAGTAACTGAACAGCTATCACAGCTAATAGAAAATGGGTAAAGAAAATTAAGAGAAAATTAAACCATAATTCAAGGCCCTGGTGGGAAGCTCAAAACCACTGATACAGCTTTGCTGTGAGTTATTCAGGCACAGGTGAAGAGAGCACCTTGCATCTGCAAAGATTAAACTGAATTTTCACACCTGAAACTAAGCAAAATGCAAGCTGGTGACTCACAAACAACATAGGCTGCTACAAGAGGCATTTTGGTGGCAGTGAGCAGGTATGCAAGACACTAAATAGTTTTCTCCAACAGGGTGGGCTGAGGCCAGGTGCCGTGGCAGAGCAGACTCAACTGCAACTTCCAGCTGTTGAGGCTATTACCAGTGCCACATGTAAAAAGGTAGGACTGTATAACATTTACCTTGACAGAATCCACAAGAAGAAAACCAAATATACACACTTCTACCTGCATATGCATGTGTATGTGCTGTGTGAATGTATAATACAATGCATGATGCTGGAGGGGCCACAAATCACCTGGGGATGCATCTTAAGGGACAGAGGTAAATGCCCACAGGTATGTAACCAGTACTGAGGGAATACACAGTTTGAGTTAAAGGCAATCTTCAATTTAAAAAAAAAAAAATTAAAAAAATCATAAAAACTTCACAAAGATCATCTTTAAGTTCCCTTCCAATCCAAACCATTCCGTAACTCTGTGATTCTATGTACTCATTTCAATTTGAATAAATCATCTAAATTTCCACAATTTAAACTGTTCGCTGATCTAAATTCAAAAGCTTTGAATAAATTCAGTGAAGATTATTCTTGATTTTTCAGTCTTTCTAATATTTTTTACTATCTGTGATTTTCAAACCAAATACAACAGAACCAGAACAACCCAGAATTCATTTTTCATGAAGACAGATTCACTACAAAATAGTGCTGACCACAGAGTACTCCAATGGTAAGAGCACCCTAAGTACCTGTCCCATGTCTGTTTTGTACTCAGGCTTTCAGGTTTACATCCATTCATCCTTCTGCAGCTAGATATCAATTCTCACTCCTTTGGTAACTGCAGCAAATAAATTTAGGTGAACAAGCTTCCTTGGGTCTAGAAGTCCGGGAGGTAGACATGTCCACAGGACCTTAACACTTGCCATTAGGAAAAACCAACAACATATCCAACTCCAGACGAGTGACACCAAAACGCCATGTTTCCTGTTCAAGAAAAGTTACAGGGCTTTATTTGAATCCATTTTCAAAAACAGACTGAAAGGATAGGACCATTCAATGAAGCTAAACTGTGACAGGTCCTTTACAATAAATCTCAACACTTGCCATAAAACAAAGACATTCTGAAATATGCACATCACAGAGATGTTTTATATTTTATATCTGATGATTAGCCAAAAAGCTATCATATTTGTGTCAAGCAGTGGAGTTCTTGTCTCTTCTGTCTTAAGTCTTGTGTCTCCCATTATCACAGGTAAGGAAAAATGTTGCTTTCACTTGACTACTATACTAAGAGAACAGTTTCATTCTTCCATGAAACTTTCACAACAATTCCTTTGTTATCTCTGAGGCAGATCTTGTTCTTGCTTCAGCTTTCTCTGAGCAACACTGGTCACTATCAGCACCCATTCACAACCAACAATGCAGCCAGTCTGGCAGAGCACATCCCAAGTGCTTCATTCAAAGCAGCCACCCCATGGGGGGTCACGGGGACTTTGCTCTCTTAAGAGTTCAACAGGAGGTTTGCTCATAAAGCAGAGTTTGTGACAAGAAAGTCTGGAATAAACTACTCTGTATGTATAACTGAGAACAATTTTACCTACTAAAATACTTTTAAGTTAGTGATAATTTTATATTCATACCTTTGGCTTATACCCTTATTTTAAAAGCCATTTTTATTTTAATGTCTTTATTCAGAACTTGGATGCTGCTTTGAGCTCCTAGCAGATAATGTTGACACCTCTGAACTGTATTCAGTAAAAATGAAAAAGCAGCTCAATATCAGCTATTAAATCAGGGCAGAACATATTCATAAGCATTAGAGCAGTTAGCCCTCAACTTCTGGATGAGAAACACAGCCTTACCACTACGCAGAAAGTGCACATTCTTTTCAAGTTCTTGTGTGTTTCATACATTTTGTGAAGAGTTTGAAAGGTGCCTTATTGCACTTGTAAACATGAAAACCCCAACAACACAAAGTGTCTCGAAGTTTTACTTCAAGGGAAAAAAAAAATGCCCCGTTTCTCAGCCTCCGTCAGCACGGCACAATGTACTCCCAGCCTTAAGTCAGTGCCAGGCTCTAAGGCGAACCCGCGCTCCCTCTGTCAGCAGAAAAGTCGGTCGCTAATCTGTGCTCATCTCTGCAGCGATGTTCCTCCTCTGCGGGGCCCTCAGCTGACTCAGGCTTTGCTCCCAGCCCTATGCCTGCACCTACGGCAGGTCCCCAGACCACGGGCAAACCTACAGCTCCCAAACTGGCAAAAAATAAAAGTAATCCTTACTCAAGCTGAGCTGCAGAGAATTGGTGATAAACAAGGCAAACGGGCTGCAGGCCAGCCAGGTCACTTATAGCATTGACACCCAGTGGCTACTGGAAACTAAACTTGAAAGTGTGTTTAAGAAACTCTGCACTTCCTTGGCTTAAGCGGTAAAACCTTCAAGCATGGAACTTTCAGAGCAGCCTGGCAGTTATGCAGCCAAAGGGACATGGGCAACACATATCCAATGCATAACACAGTGACTATTAAATTACGGAAGGAGAGTTCATGTGTCTTTACCCACCAGCAGCGGCAGGGTATGTACTGCACTCTACCAGAGGGTACTGCAGCCAAAAAACACACCAGCAACAGCTCTCCCTGTCACAGCAGGGCTATGTGGGCATAGGAAGTGCTCAGTCTGTTAGAGGGAGGTGCGCAAGACTTCTTCCTTGCTGAAGCACCACAGGAGGAGCAGCAATAAAATAGGAAGCGCCTGATAAGTTCCACAGCTATCAGTGTTTCTTATTTGCCCACTTGAATTTGGGAGCTCTTTGACTTTATTTTCGTTTGTTTGGCTTCTAGTTCTCTTCTGCTCATTCTGAAAAAGCACTCAAGGAGACTAAAATACCACTGGAAAATAACCAGCATTTTCAAGTGACAAATTACCTTATTTAACAGTTGTCAGCTATCAATCACTTCACTCCTATTAAAGTTTTTCATGACAGATGTCTTCAGACAATTATCCTTTAATTTTTTTTAGTCAAACACATCAATAGAAACTAACAACCTACTTTTAAAATACCTAAAAGCTTTCCGCTAAAAATGAGTTACAGATTAATCTGCATTTCCTTGGCAGGACGTTGCTTACCTCTAAAAAAATTAAAAAAAAAAAAAAAAAAGAAAAAAAAAAAAAAAAAAAAATTTACAAAAATCTGATTTAATATTCCTTGCAGTGCAATTAAAAAGACATAAATGCAGGATTTGAGGTGACACTTTTTTTAAAAAAAAAGACCGGTACACAAATACTAGGAAGCAAAGCAAAGAGTTTGCCTGGCCCTAACTGGAACTAAGTCCTGAACGCACCAGAGCGCGCCGATGCCGTGCGAGGTGCGCGCCCCTCATGCATTTATTGCCATCATTTAATCACCACAGGGCCGAGGAGGCTCTGCCCGTCCGCAGACGGCACAAGCTCCTTCTGACAACGCTCTCACGCAACAGTGTCACCAAACCCGGCGCTGCCTCCGCCGCGCGCGGGGACACGGGTGGGTGACACTTTCTCGACAGAGGCCTTGGAGGGAGAGGATTCATTCGCAGCAGCGCTAAGCCTTTATGACCCACGGGGATGCAAAGCTGGAGAGCACCACGGGCCTGGCGCTGCCACCGCGGCCACACAGCCCCAAGCGCAGCTTCGCCGGGCTCATCCCGCAGCTGCCTGGGGGGCAGCCAGTGCCCGCGGGTCCCCCCGGCGCTGCGGTGGCAGCGCCGCAGCCAATCCCACCGCGGGGCTCCGGGCAGCACCGGCTGCGGCTGCAGCTCCGGCAGGCGCGGGGCTGAGCACGAATCCCGGCCGCCAACAGGTTGCTCCCACCGCTCCGCTCAGGCAGCACGGACTGCGCTGCGGGAGGGAGGGAGGGAGGGAGCTCCGTCCCACCACGTAACACGAGAAAGACGCTCCCGCAACGCAACTTTAACAAAGCCGTCGGGAGAAATACTGCAGCTTACTCATTAAACACACGGTATTTCTGCAACCCTTGTTCTGCCTCCGCTCTTTCCCCATCCCTGTTTGCCTCTGTCTCCGCTCCGCCGCCCGACTGCAAATCCCTGCCGCACCGGGGCGGACGGCGGCACGGACCGTCCCCGTTCCAAGCCGGTGCCCGCGCAGCGCCGGGGCCTCGGCGGAGCTCCCACGGCACTCCCAGCACACGGGTGCTAACCCCGGGCCCCGCCGGCCACCCCCGGGGAGCAGGAGGCGGTGGCTCTCCCGCCGGCTTTGCCCGGGGACGGCGCCGTGACACCGCGTGAACTTTTGCTTTCGGCGGGGCAAGGCTGGGGGGGCGGAGAGCGCAGAGCTGGAGGGGCGGCCCTGGTCCCTCCAGCGCCCCACTGGCAGGAGGGCTAGACCGCTTTTCTCCCTTAGTTCTCCCTCTGGAAAGGTGAAAAAAGTAGAAATGTGAGGTTAAACTCAAAGCGCGGACCCGGAGCACTGCAGGCTGCGCGGAAGGCATCATGCAGCCGGGGAGGGCGGCGTGTCCGGCCGCCTGCAGCGCCGCGGCTCCTGCTCGGGGGCGGCGGAACCTCCCGAGACCCCCCTCCGACGGAACGTCCCCCACCACCCGCCTCTTACCTTCCAGCCGGCCGAGCTGTTGCTGTCGCCCTTATCCTTGAAGTAGGGGACGCTCTTGACCATCCACTCGTAGATCTGGGAGAGGGTAAGCCGCTTCTCGGGGGAGCTCTCGATGGCCTTGGTGATGAGGTCCGCGTAGGACAGGTTGCCCCACGCGTTGCGACGCGATGAGCTACTCTTGCGGGGCTGCCCGGCCACGGGGCCCGGTGATAGACCGGCCACGGGCGGCGGCACCGGCGGCACCGGCGGCGGTCCCGGTGGGTGGAGGCGGCAGCCGGCCTCGGGCGCCGAGAAGTCCCCGCAGCGGCAGGCGGCAGCCTCCGGGGGGGCAGCGGCGGGGGGC